>BKCH01002117.1:0-209847 GCA_008635985.1 Ficus erecta | reverse complement strand
TACAGTTTACCCTTTTCATTGTAGGGACTGATTACTGTCATAATCACCCTTATTTTTAGGGCCCAACGTCCTTGTTGGCCACACTTCCGGTTGGGTATAAGCCTGATACTATTTGTAACGACCCATGCCTCCCTTGGTATGATATTGTCCGCTTTGGGCCTCGTGCCCGCAAGGTTTTGCTATTTTGCTTAATCCCATAAGGCTTCATATCATTAGGAGGTAGTCTTAAGTGATGTTGGGCTGTACAACTTACTCTTTTTCTTATAGGGACTGATGACCGTCACACTTGTCATCATATAGTAATTTAATAAGAATAGTTGATGCAGAAGGAAGAATCAAGCTAAATCCATCGCTGAACAAGCCTAAAGCACCAAGAGGTGCACTTGTATATGTAAAGATTCAGTACAATTTTCTCGGAGGTGTATTACCATCCCTTAGTTTTTTTGTCCCACACCATTTCTTAAACCACCCGGTAATTAAATTTTGGATTTATATTACCGATCAGACTCTTTAATTATTCAAAAAAATCCTACTAATATTTATTTATTTTTCCAAAATCATGTTTTTTTTACAATTAATATTTTAATTTTTTCGTTAATAATATGTATGGTATCTTCCTCAAAAGGCAAAAAAAAAAATCAAAGAAAGAATGAAAAGAAAAAAAAAAAAAAAGCTGGTATCTAAAGGGATGTATTCTTAAATTATTTAGAGCGAGGTGTATGTGAAAAGTATTCTTTAAATTATTTTTTATACTTAAACGTAATTTGATTTTAGTGGTAATTTAGTAATAAAAATATATTAAAAAGACATGAAAAAAGTAAATAGAGGTGTGTTAATAGACCTCTTGTTTCAAAATACTATATCCAAAAAGCTATCCTTCTCTGTTGCGCAAAGGGTTAATTTCGATAATAGCACTTATGAAAAAATATATATCACTTTTTGAAATTTTCATATCTAACACTGTCATGTCAGATTTGAGGTCCCACATTTTACACTTCCACATTTACCCTCAACAACTGGTTAATTTTATAATTACTAGTGGTAATTATCACAATTACTCTATGGGTCATGACAAAATATTTTTATGATAAAAACCTGATTTGTTAATAAAGTATTTTTTTCTTCAAAAAAAAAAAATCAAAGAAATATGACCAAAGAGAATGGTTGTCCCAACTTTTAACAATTAATGACTATCAATAATAAATTTTATTTTTCCAAAAACATTCATACTCTAAAAGCTTTCAGATAATAGCCATTATTAGGATTACTCATGGTTTTTATGGAAATAACTTAATAAAATTGATTCTTAACAAAGCTAAAACGGTCAATCATGAAATGTTTACAATACAAAGTTACAACCACTTTCATCGAAAGACTCCTCACATAGTAAATATACAGTAAAAATACAGACAATAGTATATTATGCTATCAGTAATAATTGTGATTGTAAAGACTACTAGTAATTATGAAAATCGTTACTTAAAATAGAGTGATAACAATACCTAAAAATACAAATATCCGATGAAACCAAGTCATCAAAACATATTATAACCCGACGAAGTTAAAAACTAGTAATCAAAGTATTTATATGCTTACGAAACCTTTTTCTATTTTTTTTTTTTTTTGTAACTGTTAAGACTTTGATTAATAGTTTTATCTTCGTCGGCGTACAAAGTATTTATATGCCAATATTATGAACGTTTGTTGGTCGAGACGTTCATTGGCCTTTCTTTCTGTGTGTTGCAGTGCCTCGCATCAAATTCATCCCTTCCAAACTAAATATTTACGGCACTGATCCTTAACGAGGAACGCATACTAATGTGTTAATGTGACCGTTTTTCAACAGTGGAATCATCTGCTACCGAAGTTTGCTTGCTCATTTCTTTACATTAATTTCATCGTTTCAGCATGGTACTTCTGATATAAGCTAGCTTGAAAAATAGGATATGTTCAAGTTCTTAAACGTGTCTCTTCTCAATCATTGATCTTGTTCTTGCCGTAACTCTGTCGTTTCAAAATTTTTCGTCACAGCAATGATGTATTGGTTTTCTGTTATATGATCATAAATCAAATGAACTCATTTATGTCGTACAAAATAAATGTGAAAACTGTCAATTAGCATCTTTTATTTCAGTAGCAAAAAAAAAAAGGTATTTGTTTGTGTCTATCCTAGAGATGATCAAACTCTTTCCAATCTAACCCTTGCATCTAAGATGTAAAAGTTACTGGATTAACTATCTTAAAATAAATAAAAACAAAAAAATGAATGACTTGTATTGGTAGCTTAATCGAATCTCTCTGATTGATCACCTTGTATCTCCAGAAAGCATTCAAAAGAAGACACCGATGACTCTCGTTATTGATTCATTAAAATTGA
Organism: Ficus erecta; assembly: GCA_008635985.1. NCBI lineage: Eukaryota > Viridiplantae > Streptophyta > Magnoliopsida > Rosales > Moraceae > Ficus > Ficus erecta. The sequence goes on along the minus strand of BKCH01002117.1, from coordinate 207,470 downwards.
AGAACAAAAAATGAGCTGTTAGAGGCTCTCGAAAGCTCTGCTACTTCAATGCCAGCCGCGACTGATGTTGCTTCACATGTTGTGAATCTCATCAAATTTCGATCCACCAAGGGACACAGGTGTCAAGTACAAGGATTTTTCTAGCAAATCGAGTCTCTCAACTTCTGTCAATATTAAGAAGAACCCACCACTCTCAAGGCCACTTTATGAATGCAAGTTTTAATACAACCAGAATGTTCTCATTGGCTCCAGCAATTAGTCGCTGGAAATACAACTTTATCCTCTATTTCAAGAGGATTATTTGAGTGTCTTACGGTAATGGTTTACACACAAAAATACTGATGAGGACTAACTACAAGTTTCAAGTTTTTAAATTACCAAAAATCTTTTTTATATCTTTTTTTAGTATGTACTTAAAACTCAATCTTTTTAATGTTTGTATCAGCTGCAGACTGTTTGTACAAGAAATCATAGGTCGAATGAACTAATTTGTTTTAGACAATATTTTGTTGTTTTGTCTTGTTGGTGCTCAAACTCTTTCCAATCATATCATGTCCCTTCATCTTTGATGCAGAACTTGCTGCTTTAACATTACTAAAATTTTTAAAATACTCTTTTCTGTCAGAAAGAAAATGCATTAATAATTCAAAATGTTTGTTCTGATCTTTCTTTCTTATATAGTTGTAGATGTGGAACTCCTTTTGTCTTGTAGTTTGTTGGTTGAAACGTCCACTGGCCTTTTTTCTGTTTGTTTCACTGGGTTGCATCGGATTTCCTTCCAAACTACATGTTTTTGGAAATGTGACTGTTTTTCAAAGTTGAATTCTCTGCTACCGCAGTTTGGTTACTCATTTCTTCACATTACTTTTATCATTTCAGTATGATACTTACTCATATAAACTTGCTTGAGAACATATGTTGAGATCCAAAATATGTCTCTGATCAATCATTGATCTTGATCTTGCCGTAATTCCGTTATTTCAAAATTTTTCGTCGCAACAATGATGTGTTTGTTTTATACTATATAATCATAAATCATTTGAACTCATTATGTCATACAAAATAAATGCCAAAACTGCCATTTAGTAAAGTTTTACAGCCAGTGGCTTGAAGATTTCCCTAAAATTAACATCTTTTACTTCAGTAGAAAAAGAAAAAAAAAAAGGTATTTGTTGTTTCTATCCTAGAGATAATCAAAACTCTTTCCTCTAACCCTTGCGTCTATGAAGTAAAAGTTACCAGTTTAACTATCTTAACCACTGAGAAGTTTTCAAATTGTCCTGTTCTGTATTGTTTTGTTTTATTTTGTTTTATTTTTATTTTTTTTTATTTTTATTTTTTTTACAGAAGTGATGAATAGGAAAATTATAGGTGTCTGGATGCCAATTTCATGTCCTCTCTAATAGGTATTACTTACATGCACACTTAGTACTAATGACCATATTGATTTGTCAAAAAAAGAAGGAAAAAAAAAACAAAAGAAAGAAAGAACAACATAAAACGGAAAGTCAATAACGACCAAATAGAGAATGGACAAATCGTTTGCATTGTCTGAGCAATGTCCTCAGTCTCATTAGTAGTAATATGCAACAAACGAAAACAACAATAGGAGTTCGTATCCATGCAAACATCAAACCGAAAATAAATACATTCCATAATATAACAATAACCGGAGTTCCATTATTAGCAATACCTTCAATCTCATTATTAGCAATACATCTCATACTAGAACAATAACAGGAGTTCCAATCCATACACACATCAAACTGGGAAAAACAAAAAAAAAAGTGATTTGAAAAGTACACAACATGACTGCAAAGTCAAGATAAATCTTCTACCCTCATATGAGAAATGCACTGAGGCTCCTTTTCAGGGGTCAACTTGAGCGTGCCTAGTAGGAAAATGTAAAAGAAATATCTGCAAGTATTTCCTAAGTGAACGAATAAAATAAATAAACTGGAACTATAACATGACTGATCATTGTTTATATCAATTCCAAATGAAACAAGAAAATAATGAAATTAATAGCATGAAGTTGTATGAACTGATTAATTACTGTGCCCAATGTATAACAGAAATTTAAACTGGTTGGTAATATATATTGATATGGTGACCAAAAAAAATGATGCAAAGAAAAACAAAAACGAGGGAGGACTGGAACTTCAGGGATTTTATTTTTTGAAAAAAATAATAATAATAAAGAAGAAGAAGAGAAATGAAGCATAAACAAAACAAAGGTGATTACAATGCGAGAAACTGTACTACAAAGTCGATTATAAAGGTGTACCAGCAAAACTTGACATCGCTTATCAACTAGCTTGCTGTTGCGAAGCTTCAACAAGTCTGAGCTACCCAGCTTGTAGTGATTAAAACTCCACCCTTTATCTTGTAATAATCGAAGCCGACATAAGGTAAATGCTGAATTTTCCAATAATCAGCGCCTCCATCTTGCTGCAAACCAATCACAAATTCCCTTGGCATGTCATGAAAATAAAGAGATTTGAGGTTCTTCAAGTGTTGAATATCGGAAGGCATCTCCTTCATTAGTGGACAAGGCCCAAGCACCAGCTCTTCAAGAAGAGGCAATGCTCCTCTGTCAATTTTCATCACCTTTAATCCTTCCAACTTTAGTAAACGAAGATTCTTCAGTTTTTTGAAACTACCCTCCTCAAAATGCAATTCCACTCCGGCATATGTTTGGTACAAGTGAAGGAATGCTAAATTAGGCAAACCTTTGAGGAATTTTAGTGGCTCATCAATTAACCTTGAGAAATTTAACACCAATCCCTGTAGATTATGAAGTTCAGATATCCAATTGGGCAGTTGTTGCAGTCGACAATTCAATTGGAGGTAACGCAAACAAAGAGGAGATGAAATGGATGTTAAATCTATAACTTCATCCTCATGGATTGAGGTCAAATAAAGCTCCTCAAGGCCGTTCATTTTCTCAAGGGAGTCTCCCAAAGCCTTCCAAATATCTGCAGTCACTTTCGTAATACCCAAAACTTTTAGTTTCCTCAAGTTCTGTAGCTCTTTCACAAAACCAACTCTGTTAGGGTATGCTTCAACTCTGCCTAGTGTATGTAACTCGTCCAACTTTCCAATCCCCTCTCCCATCCTCACACCGCAATAGTAATCAACACTATATCTGTCGCCTCATTCAATGAACCAGCTAAAAGGTGTCGCAATTTCCTTAGTTTGTTAACCTCGATAGGTAGCGCCCGCACTAAAGTCTTTTCAACATCCAATGTCTGTAGATTGTGCAGCATACCAATGGACTCTGGAAGCACTTTCACCTTTGTACCTCTCAAACACAAGTATGTCAAGTGGAGCAAATTCCCTACTTCTTTTGGTAGATTATCAAGAGGAGCTTTGCTAAAATCCATTACTTTCAAAAGTTTGAAAGTGTTGAACAACTCAATTAGAAAAGACTTGCTACATTCATCCACATCGAAAAGAAAAATAGACCAAATCTTGGAATCTCTAACTCTTTCCAAAACATTTTCGACAGTAGCACAAATTGAGAGACGACGGCTCTTTTCTTCAATATGGGACTCGGTTCCATCTAAAGAACAAGAAAAGCACAATTCACGGGTTCTTGTTAAGATGATATCACGCATCAAGTCATGGACTTTACAATGTCTATCTACTCCAACTTTGACTTCAAACAAAACTAAGTTTCTCTGGATGAGCTCATCTAAATACTCTTTAGCAACTTCTTCTAATGTTTTGCTTTTTGTTTCTTTAACAAAACCTTCAGCAATCCAGAGGCGACATAATTTCCTCTCGTGAATTTGATGGTCTTCAGGAAAGATGCCAAAGTATAAGAAGCAAAGTTTAAGGTGGTAAGGTAGATCAAGATAACTTAAGGAGAGAATTTTTGGAATATCAGTTTTTTCATATTCTGAATTGAGATCACCAAGCACCTTTCTCCATACAATGTCATCTTTCTCTTTGCTTGACAACAAACCAGCTATGGTTGAAATGGCAAGTGGCAAGCCTTGGCATTTGCTTATAATCTCATGCGACAATTGCTCTAACTTTTGGGGACAACGCCCCTCATTCTCATAATCTCGAAATGCCCCTCTTGCAAAATAACAGCCATGCCATCTCTGATGACCAAGTTTGTAACTCTTGAATAACATCACAAGAGTTTTCTTTACAAGAAGTTGCGATAGCGACATTGCGTGTTGTGATAATTATCCTACTGCCATTGTCTTTATTTGGCAAAGCATGTTTCATATCTTCCCAAAAATCTCGATGCCAAACATCATCAAAAACAATCACGTACCTCTTTGTTTGTAGATGTTGCCTCAAAACACTAATTAGCTCTTCCTTGGTACAATCTTCCTCCATTCTCGCCACTGCTCCACATACATGCCTGATTAAGATCCTCAGAAGCTTCATCATATCATATGACTGAGACACTGTGATCCAAGCACGGCAATCAAAGTGAGCTTTCAACCACTTCATCGTTGTAGACTTTCCTTGCAAGAGTTGTCTTCCCAATTCCACCTTGACCTACCAATGAAGTCACCGAGCGCATAGGGGGTCCTCCAGTCAATCTTCTGATAAGATCGTTCGAGGCACCGTCAATACCAATAATCTCATCATCTTCCATGAAAAGGGATCTGAGGCGAGGATCGCGCCGCTCAATATCTGTTACTCTGCTACTTGATCCTCCTTCTAGAGGTCTTAATCCGTAGTCAATACGTCTATCCTTGATCTCACGCAGTGACTTTTGGATATCTTGAATCTCTACCGCTATGTCATGATGCACCTTCAAACGCTTGATACAGTGACCAGCTTTGCGCAAAGAACCGACAAATCCACCTTGACGGTGATGTTGTTCAACAGGGTAAAGGTACTCATCAACCACATCTTCAATGCGTTCGGCTTGCTTTCTTAATTGCTTCAACCATACTTTCGCAGCATCGTTGACTTCTCCTCTCTCCGACTTCGCCTCTGCATCTCTAAGGAAAGGCTGGATGATCTCCAGCTCATCTTTCAAACTTTCAACATCTCTCTTGACTCCTTTCAACGATTTTGCCTCTTCAATTAGTAGCTCGCGCAACTTCTCAATGACAGGGCTCAAGAACGTCTCTGCCATTTTCTTTCTCAGCTAGCTTCTGATCAACTAAGCAAGCGATGAGAATCTTTTCGCACTTTCAATCCCATTGCGAGAGAAGCTTCCATGAAACTGCATACCAGTATTGCGTTATTGTTTTATTTGCCTATCCACCAAATGAGTGGTCTGCGTTGCAAGGCGAGAGAGAAATATCTCTCACAAATTTATAGCATTACCTTTCACTTGTGTCATTGTTATTGTTATAATTTTGTCCTTATTTATAATTTTATACATTGTAACTTGTATTTATAATATAAAATACAATTTGTGAGTCCATTATAGTGTTTCTTACTAATAAATTATTTATTATTATTTTATGGATATAAATATATTCACATTATATATTACATATTTTTGTGTTCCCTTTTTCTCTCTTATTACTTTCATTATACTCTTTTATGATTTTTCAAACCATCGTTCATGTTATATATTTATAACAAATGATAAGTTTTGAACAAAAAATGAAAAAATATTAAACACAAAATCTATTGTTTAGTGATTTAACTTTGTGGTTTGATGATATTGTTAATATTAATAGTTTACTTTTGTTTTGTGTTTGTGTGGAGAATTTGTCTTTTAATTCAATGCAACTTCAATTTTATGTTTGCATGTGGACTTTCTTTTCTTTTTTTTTTTTTTTTTAACTTGATGATGTGAGATTCGAATGCTAAACCTTATGATAGAGAAAGTTGTGAAATTAATGTTACACTATATTTGTAATTACTTTTTTTTTTTTAACTTGGATTGGGGGGAGTCAAACTCTACAACTTATGATGTAGTCAGGTTTGGACTTACTGCTAGACTATGTCTTTATCGTTTTTTTTTTTTTAATTGAACCACTTGTATATTCAAAATAGACCATTTGTTTATTTTGAGGTGATTCTATTGGCACACCTATCTTGACTCTCCACACTCCTTTTCTAAACTCACACCCTTTAAAAATTTAAAATGATTAGATTTGCTAACTACACATCCCTATTTATTTTAAAATTATCCCTAAATAAAAAGTACTTCAATAGTATTTTTAAGATGCAATTCTAGGTGAAAAAGGGGTCTTGTCCCAGATTGCACATATTCAAAGCCAAACAATTAATTAGAGTGGGATTCTATAATGGGGTAAAAAAATTTTACCCCATCAATAGGATAAGATCCAACGGATGGAAACAGTAAATTAATATAGTAAGCTAATTTAGGGGTGTTAGTAATAACATGTGATTATATTTATTAAAAAAAACAAAAACAAAAACAAAACAAACACACAACAAACTCTTCCCATCAAAACTTCCTAGCCCCTTGACGACGACGACCCAGCAACCCACCCCCCCCCTGACGGCGACCCAAGCCCCCTCAACATCGAGCTGTCTTGGCCCCCCTTCCCCCCGCTACCCCCCGCGACTGGGTTCGCCCCACCCCCCTATGACTGGTTCGCCCCCTCCCCCCGCGATTCGCATTCTGAGTTTCACCGCTGCCGCCCCCCCCTTTCCCCCCCGGCGCCTCGCAAGTCACTCCCCCCTTGCTCGCCGGTTTTTTTTCCGGTCCTCGATGCTGGGTTCTTTTGGAAGTTTTATAAGGTGTGGTAGGTTTAATTTTACTTTGGTGGTCTTTCAGTATTTTTAACCTTTAGATTGAAATCCAAGGGCAAAAAAATTGTTTTTAGAATTATTAATCTTATTTAAAAAAAACGATTGCTTTTAGTATTATTAATCTTATTTTCATTATTTTAAATATGTATAATTTTTCACGAATTTTGAGGTGGGAGAATTGCATTCTATATAAGAGTTACTACTAGGTTATGCTAGTATCAACAGCAACAAAAAAAAAAAAAATCATTGTAATGACGAAAAATGAGAAAAAGCGAGATTATAACAAAGAGGATGCTTTTTCAAATCGCAATTTATATATTTTTTGACATATATAGAATTGGGATTCGAACTCTATATTATGATAGAGTTGTATATAAAATTACTTGCAAAGGCCCCTAAATCTTAACTTTTAAAAGTGTCATTTTACTTTTGGATTAATTATAAAAAATTCCCTCTGAATTATAGCCCTTGTAACACTTTGCCCGTTGAATTTCAAAATGAAACATCACGTCCCAATCGTGTCCCCCGAAGTTAAATCACAAGTTTTTAGATGAGCCAAAACAAAGTAAACTAGAGGATTATTAGACATACACTAGGAGACTACCATAGCCCAATTAAATGATCATAACTAATGGGATTGGGCCTTACAAGCCCAATACTAGATGGAAGGCAACCCACTTAAGGGTATACACTTAGGTGACTCCTTGTCACCAAGGTAATATAGATTGATTGATTAATTAATTAATTAATTAACTAATAAACATATAACAAAATGTGTTAAAATTTGAAACGTGTTTGGCAAAAAAAATGCAAAATGGATCTTGTCGTGTTCGTCTCATCTCGTCGTTGTGAGCTTTTGACACAAGAATCATCTCATTTCGATTTAGAATGAGAAAGCTATTTAATGGTAAAGTTTGTGATTTTTGAAAGAGTAATTGGCCTAAATAGTCCTTAAACTCTTTCAAAGGAGACGGTTTGGTCCCTGTTCTTTTTTTCTTTTGGCCGAGATGACCCTAAACTCTTATTTTTGAGCCTTAATGGTCCTTTCCATCCAAAACCGTTAAATTTTTAATGGGATCTTACTGAAATGATTATTTTATAATAAAATGACTAAAATACCCTCTCTCTCATTCTATGTTTCGCCAACCCCCACTCCCCCCCCCCCCTCTCTCTCTGTGTTTCGCTAAACCCACCTCCCCACTCTCTCTCGGTTTGGCCCCCCCTAACTCCCTCTCTCAGTTTCACCGCCTCCCTCCTGCCATCGTTCGCCCCCCACCCTTACCCCCCCTCCCACTACTGTTCGCCACCACCCCCCCTCCCCCACACCCCACTCCCTCCCTCCCTCCCTCAGTTTGCCCCCCCCCCCCCCCCCCCCCCCCCCCGCCGTTCGACCCCCTCTCTCTGTCACAGATCGGCCCTCCTCCTCGCGTGCCGCTGCCTAACTGGGTTTTGAGAAAAGAAGAGAGAGAGTAAGGAGAGAGAGAAAGAAGTGAAAACTCCCCCCCCCCCCCCCACGCCCCAGCCTCCCTCTCTCTCTCTCTCTCTCGGTCTGGACCCCACAAACTCCCTCTCTCTGTTTCGTCGCCCCCATCCCGCCGTTGTTCACCCCACCACTATCCCCCCTCCAGCCACCGTTGGCCCCCACCCCCCCCACTCCCTCCTTCGGTTTGACCCCCATACCGCTGTCGTCCCCCCCCCCCCCCCCCCCCCCCCCCCCCCCCCCCCCGCGCCATTGTACTTACAACCCCCCTCTCTCCGTCACAAATCGTCCCCCACACCCCGCGCTGCTGCTGAACTGGGTTTTGAGAAAAGAAGAAAGAGAGTGAGCAGAGGAAACTGCCACTCCACCCCCCGTGCTGCCGAACTGGGTTTTGAGAAAAAGAGAAAAAAAGGAGAGGAAATTTTTTTGGGTTTTTATGAATTTTTTTAATTTTTTGTTAAATTAATTACTGTTATATTACTAAAATACCCTCACAAATTAACGAATTTGGAGGGAAATGACCATAAAATTAAGAGTTTAAGATCTTCTCAGCCAAAAAAAAAAAACATGGACCAAACTCTTTTTAAAAATGGAAGAGAGAGAAAGTTTGATATAAAGTTTGGAGTTTTGGATCCTGGAGTTGTTGCCCCCAAGGAGGACTTAATTGAAAATATTAAGAGAAAATTTCAATGGTAGCCACCTTTATGCACCAGCTTGATTTCTTTGCCATTGTTGTGTAACTTTTTAACTTTTCTGACACCCTAGGGATTTTCCTTTTTTTTCATTTCTTTTTTGAGATTTATTGGTTTCCGTTTTTGCCCTTTATTTAGTTGTCAGTTGAATTTGTTCTTCAATTTTCCCTCTCTCTCTATTCTCTCTCTCTCTCTAAATTTTCCCCTGTTCTTAGATTTTGTTTCTCTCTTTAGCTTTGATCTCTTTCCTTTTTCTGGCGATCGTTTTCCAATTTCCTTGTTTTTCTTGTTAATTTCTTTCTTTTTTCTTGTCATTTTGTTTTGTTTTGCCGACGATCGTTGGTTTCGCTCTCCTTTTTCTCTTCATTTTTTTTTTTCCTTTGATTTCAGTTTTCTAGGGTTTTCACCATGGCTAAAATTTGAAAAAGGAAAGCTGTTGTAGAATCGGATGGCGCTTAGTCTAGTTCTTCTGGTAAGAGGTTCAAGATGCGTGCAAATCAGACTAAATCCGTCGTTGATGAAGATGAATTGTCTGATTTTGAGGAGGATGCCAGTTTGAATCGTTTCAATGTCAGTTCCTCGGATGTTTGTTGTTTCTTCTAGATTTTCTTTTTTGGTTGTTTGTTCGATGATAAGGTTTGTTGTTTTGTTTTGCGGTGATATTTTTGTCTTTTGTTTTGTATGAGTTGAAATTTGTATTCTATATGAATAATTTTAAGAATCTGTCAGAGTATTAGGAATAATATATGTTAATATATTCTTTTCTTTTTCAGGGTTTTTTTTTTTTTTTTTTTTTTCCTTTAGCAGGCTGAAGCGGGCAACAAAATTGTTGCTATATATGATGAGCAATATTTTGATGCTACTCCTCCAGGTCAAAGGATTGTTGTATTTGATGAGGATTATGCAAGCTCTCATGCCGTTGCAAAGGAGACAGTTGATGTGTGTCAACATTTTTTCCCTTTCAGTGAAATTGTTGATGAGATGCCATCAAAACTTAGAAAAAATTTTGTGACTGGTTTAAAATTGGCTACAATCCTAGGAATAAGTATGTTCCTATTTCTCTTGTCTGTTTGTTTTTTATGTATTTTGCTTTTCACATTTTTATTTATGCATATTTGTTATCTTTTTGCTGCTTCTTTTTTTTTTTTTTTTTTTCTCTCACAGGAAGAAGAAATGGGTTACCGGTGGTGACAAAATTATTCCTCCTTTTGATTTTAAGGTTGATTATGTTGATAGCAAGTATTGGTTTTACAATCTTCTCATTCCTGCTCAGTACTTGTCCAATTCGGTATTTTTTTTTTTATCTGATTTCTCTGTTATTTAGCGTTTGTTTTGTTTTTGTTTTTGTTTGTGGTCATATGTTACAGTTCTGTTTTATTTTCGTAACACATTTTCTCTTTTTGCAGCATATTGATGTGGCTCTTTATAATCGGCGAAAGAAGTTGAAGTGTTATCCAAAGGAGCACTTTACTAATTGTCTTCCTTTAGATTCTGGGTTTGACTTCATGATAAGGGAGATCCGAAAAAATTTCGAAGGGAATTAGGCTGAATTTGATTTTTCTACTACACCAGCTTTGTAGGATTATGTGTTGGGGAAACGTATGTTTTGCAGCTGTCCCTTTGTTGACGTTGATTTTCTGTTGGTTCCTATGTTCATGCCTATCGCAGCAAATTGGACGTTGGTTTATGTGCACTTCAAGCACTTGACTCTTACTATAATCAATTCATTCAAGAGTCACAGACTTAAGGTTGAGCTTGAGGATTTGGCTCATGGATTGGCAACAATTCTTCCGCATCTTTTGGCATCTGTGGGCTTTTTTTAGGCACATTCTTTATCATATTTCGACAGTGACTACAATATGTTGGAGCCTCTAGAGGTCATTACATCTGACTTGACTTTTGAACAAGAGAACGGGTTAGTTATTTTTTCACACACACACTTATATATATATATATATACACACACACACTTATACATACATATATATTTCATTTTTTTGTATTTGTTATTTTCTAATTATTGGTTTTTGTTTTCCTTGTTTTTTGTTAATGCAGTGGTGACTGTGGGATGTTCATTATAAAGGTGGCCGAGTGTTTGATGATTAATTTTGCTCTGACATGTGTGGAGACGATTAAGATGTCTGTTTTTCGTGAGAAGATAGCTGTGGAGCTCTACATTCATGGTTTGCATAAGAGGCCAGAGTTCGTCGCGCTCGTTTCAATCTCCTTCCTGAAAATGTTGTTTTCACTTAAGGATATGTTTTTAGCAATTTTGTGTGTTGTATGGTGGTCTATGACTTTAACAGTATATATATAGGATTCTTTATGACTTTTAAGTATGTCTTCTAACTATATTTTGTCATATGTGATGTTAATTTTGTTATACATTGAGCAGATTTTATTTCTGCCCAAATATTTTTGGATGAATACATTTCATGTCTTGTTTTTAGATGTAAAATGGTTTCCATAAATTTTTAACCATTTTTCATCTTAACTTTTGAGTTATTTCTTTATGTTATTGGAGAATCAGGAAGAATATCATACATTTGTTTGTCTGACTGAAAAAAGAAGATTCAAAATGTTGGATGCTGCTTTTGCATAGCAGAATGAAAAACAATAAAACTGGGATTCTAGTAGAATATTGTTCAGATTCTGACAAAATAAGTTTTGGGACAATGTTGAATATAAGTTGGATTTTGGTAGCATATATTTTTTTGCATAGTAGAATGAAAAACAGTAAACTTGGATTCTGGAAGAATATTGTTCAGATTCTGACAAAATACGTTTTGGGATAATGTTGAATGTATGTTGGATTTTGGTAGAATCTTTTTTTTTTTTTTTTTCCATAGTAGAATGAAAAACAATTTTTGGGCCAGTGTTGAATATAAGCTGGATTCTGGTAGAGTATTTTTATACAAGCATTTTTGCATAGCAAAATGAAAAACAACAAAACTTGGATTCTACCATTGTTCAGATATTTCTGACAGAATATGTTTTGGGATAATATTGAATATAAGTTGGATTCTGATATAATATAGTTTTTGCATAATAGAATGAAAAACAATAAAACTTTGATTCTGGTAGAATATTATTCAGATTCTGACAGAATATGTTTTGGGACAATGTTGAATATAAGTTGGATTTGGTTCAACATTTCAATGTGTACAGATTTAAAAGATCTGAAATTGGAATATTGTTGCAGACTACAATTTGAAATCTTTAGTTAATATCCGTGGCCTTTCTCTACAACACCAGGTAGAATTTGACATCATTACTGTTTTCAATTTGTATTCTTGCTGAGCCTTCATTAGTCCGATTTTCTATCACCACTTTTGTACATCTTTAATCTAGATCCGGCCCTTTGTTGACCAATGAAGTAAATTCTTTGTAATTGGAATCATATGAAATCAATACTCCTGTCATCTTGTAATCCTCTGTAATCCTCACATTCATTGTCTATCGTTCAGCGTCCATTATAGCAGACAAAGACGTTTATAAGTTCCAGTTCAAGAAAAGGAAATCATTCAGTATAGTCTCTTTTAATGGTTTAGCTGTTGTGAAAAAAGCTAGACAGGGAAAAAAAATATTATAGTAGAGTACAATTATTATTCTGTTAGGATTCAATTTTTTTTTTTTTTGGACATATACATAATATTCTATAAGAGTACAAATATTATTCTAAAAGAATATTACATTTCTATGTTGGGATAAACTAGGAACACTTATAGAATATTCTAGGAGAGTTTTTGTTTTTGTTTTTTTTTTTTTTTTTTACCATATTCTGATTCGATACATGTTTTTTAAGTTTCAGCTTAAAAATGTAAGATAATTGAATTTTGAAATCTTTAATAATACAATTATATTTTCTCAGAATCTAATTGTTATTCATCAACAATTTTCCTTCTATAAAACTGTACTTTGTTTTTCCTAATTTCGCATTCAACTGCTTTTTTTTTTTGTTATTATTTTTTTTTTCAAGATAATCTTAATTTTTTTTTCCAACATACAATTATATTAAGCAGGAAAAAAGAAATTTATAAAGAGATCTAACCTGTTTTGTTCAATCGGAATGAATATTTTCTTTGTTCTTGTCTTTGATTTCGATAGAGCCGCAGATCTAAGGTTGTTCTTGTCTTCGTCCGTTTTTTCCAGATCTAGGGAGAGAGAGAGATCGATTTGACTTTTGAGAGAGCGAGGAGTTTAGAGAGAGAGCGCGAGCTTAGAGAGAGAGTGTGAGTTAAAGAGAGAGAGAGAGCGATATGAGAGAGAGAGCAAATTAAAAAGCTGAAATAATGTTGAGGGCATTTATGTCCTTACAGTATACTTTTTTCTTCTCTAAAAGAGGTGAACTTTTGCCCTTATCTGAAAAATCAAGCATATAAAAACTAACTTTTTAAGTTTGAGTTTATTAAATTTTTTAAAAATTAGTTAAAATTTTACTGATTTTTTCAACAAAAAAAAAAAGAAAGGAGTAAAATTAAAATGAAAATTTTAATTTCCAATTGAAACACCAAACAAAAATCAAATATCTGTTAACAGCATTTAAAAAAAATGTTAACAGTGGTATTAAAATCAAATAGCTATCTTCACCATGGTATTTGTGTCAGTCTCTCAAATATTAATGGGCACTTTTGATAAATGCCACAAAAAACATGCTTTGGATTGATTTTTGTCATGCAGGAAAAAACTATTATAAGAAATGCTATAAATGACATCATAAATACTTATTTATCTATTTATTTTAAAAATATCAACTATAATTACAATTTAGTATCCATGATATAACCATTTGGTAACCAAATGGTAACAAGTTAGTTATAGATAGCCGGCGGGCTTCCGATCAGTAACCACCACCACAGCAAGTAACCAACTGGTTATAAATAGTAACCAGCTCGTTATTAATAGCCGGTGGGTTTCTGATTAGTTACCATTTGGTAACCAATTGGTTACCAACTGTCGATGGGTTTCACATCGGAAACCACCACCCTCAGCAGGTTACCGGTTGGTTACTAAATGGTAACCAGTTAGTTACCGACCATCGGGAGGTTTCCAATCAGCAACCACCATCATCGACGGGTTACCAATTGGTTACCAAATTGTAATCAAATGGTTACTAACTGCTAGTAGGTTTCCGATTGATAACTAGTTGATTATCAAATGGTAACAAGTTAGTTATTGACCAGTAAACAGCTTAATCGATAATATATCGGTTGAAAACCGCCAAATCCTCTACATTTTTTTGAATTTATCACATAGATTATTAAAAAAAAATTTACAAACACTCAGTATAAACGCAAAAAAAAAAAAAGAATAAAATTAGAGAATTTAAGGGGTGTTTGGTGTGTAAGTTTGAGTTAAGATTTGTAAGTTTAAATAGTAAATTTTTTTAAATTTTTTTGAATTTTCAGAAAAGACAAACAACTTTTTGGGGAAAAAGACAAAAAACATGATGAAAAAAGTACAGTTTAGTTTAAACAGAGCTTGTTGTCAAACAAGCTCTTAATCCAAGACAATCCACGAAAACAAAAACAACACCCAAAAAATTTCTTAAAAACTCCACAAAAAATCAGAATAAAATTCTTCAAATTTACTGGCCATCGGAGTTTGCTCGGTCGGCGTCCGATCGGAAGTGGCTTGTGAGAGAGAGAAAGAGTGGATGAAGAGAGAGGGAGAGCTGAGAAAGAGGAGAGAGAAAGAGAGGAAAAAATAGATACTTGATCATTTTAATTTAAAATTTAATTGTTAAATGATTCATACCTCGCATTTATGGCATCCCTCCTAATTAGGGAATATTAATTTGAGAGGAGTGTAGTGAGCAGCCCCCTGGGCCCAATGTGGCTTTGCCGTTGGCACTAGAGAAAGTAATGTTATCTAAACTAGTAATCAAAAATCACAGATCAAAACAACTAAATGAGATCAGACTGGAAATCAATAATGTGCAAATTGAATGACTAAATGACCGAAGAAAATAGACAAATCATTTTCATGGTTTGAACAATGCCCTAAGGCGCTCATAATTATTAGCAAAACAAGAGTAGGAGTTTCTATCCATAAGAACATCAAACTGAAAATAAATTATTGTCAGAGTAACACAATGATTTCTGAAGAAAAAAGACAAATTCTCTGCCTCGACGGAGCACTGCCCTTGGCCTCCTCTCCTTCGCCGTGCTTCCTGTAAGAGAAGTACATTTCTCCATTCGAACTGAACTCTCTCTTTGGTTGACAACAGACCAGCTATGGTTGAAATAACAATTGGCAAGCCTTGGCATTTGCTAACGATCGCAAGTGACAATTGCTCTAACTCTTGGGGGCAACAGCCGACAACCTTCTCGGCGGAGAATGCCTTCTTGCAAAATAACTTCCAAGCCATTTCCGAAGACCAAGTTTGCAGCTCTTGGACAATATCACAAGAGCTTCTCTTACAAAAATTGGCAACATCAACATTACGTGTTGTGATAAGAATCCTACTACCATTATCATTATTTGGAAAAGCATGTTTCATTACTTCCCAAGAATCATTTTGCCAAACATCATCGAGAACGACCACGTACCTCTTTGTTTGTAGATGTTCCCTCACAAGACTAATTAACTCTTCCCCAGTATAGTCTTCCTCAATTCTCTCCCCTGTTTCACATACTTGCCTTGCTATGATCCTCAAAAGCTTCTTCGTCTCATATGACTGAGATACTGTGATCCACACGCGGCAATCAAAATGAACTTTAACCGCTTCGTCGTTGTAGACTTTCCGAGCTAGAGTTGTCCTGCCAATTCCTCCCTGACCTACTAGTGAAGTCACAGAGCACATGGATGGTACGTCAATCAGCCTTCTTTTAAGTTCCATGGATGCACCATCAATACCAACAATTTCTTCTTCCTCCATGAAAAGGGATCTTAGACGAGGGTCGTGCCGTTCAACATCTGTTGTTTTGATACTTGATCCCTGTTCACAGGGTCTTAATCCGTAGCCAACACCTCTATCCTTGATCTTACGCAATGACTTTTGGATATCTTGAATCTCTGCAGCTATGTCATGACGCGGTTTCAAAGATTTAACGCAGCGACCGGCTTTGCGCAAAGAAGAGACAAAGCCACCCTGACGGCGATGTTGTTCAACATGATAAAGGTAGTCATCAAATACGTCATCAATGCGTTCCGCTTGCTTTCTTATTTGCTTCAACCATACTTTCACGGCGTCGTTCACTTCTCCTTTCCCCGATTTTGCCTCTGCATCTCTAAGGAAAGGGTGGATGATCTCTAGTTCATCTTTCAGACCCTCGACTTCTCTCTGGACTCGTTTCAACAATTTTGCCTCTTCCACTAGTAGCTCGAGCAATTTCTTAATGACAGGACTCAAGAAAGTATCTGCCATTTCTTTCTAAGCTTCTGATATCGGATGAGCAATGGAAACCTACCCAAATCCAATCACAAGATCTTGAATAAACATAACTAACAAAGCAACAATTTAAACAGAAACGGAAAAGTAATTCCAGAACATCATATAATTTGCAATTTTCCTATAAATTTATCAATTGTTTTGCTATCAATCGAATGAATGGTACCTGGAAAAGCTGCCTTGGACGATGGAACTGAAATTTTTCCTTCTTCAGTTCTCCTCAATGAGCTTCTGCTAGCTGTGCTGCATTTTTTATTTTTATTTTTTATTTTTTTGAACCAAACGAATTATCTTTACTTTTTCAATCCTCTATATAGGATTGCATATGCCTGTACAATTTTTTTTTTTTTTTTTTTGATATTTTAACCCCTTTAAACAATTAATTTTTTAATTTGTGTAGGTTAAATTGGTGAAAATGGACAAAAAGGAAATTTTGGATTTAAACTGGGGGCAAAACAGTCATCAAAAGACCAAAAAAGGATTAAAATTTGAATTATATTCTTCACCAACCAAAGAGCACCACGTGTCCAACTACAGCAGTGCTTGAAATCTACTACTCCGCATTCCATCTTTTTGACGTGAGCTTGCCTCGTTTACTCAGTAAGAAGCCGCCACGTGTACAATGGGCTCCACAAGGCAAATTGTCTGGCGCCACCTTTCAGCTGCAAAGAAAAAGAAAAAAAAATTAAAACCAAAGTGGGCCCACTTACAGCAAAGAAAGGAAGAAAGGAAAAGAAAAAAGAAAAAGAAAAAGAAAAAGAAAAAGAAACGAGGAAAAAAAAATACAAAAAAGGGAGCGTTGGCTGGCGTCGGAGGCAGAGACAGCGAGGTTTGGCCAAGAATAGAGGCCAAACCCAGAAGAAAGAAGAGAGAAAATGAAGAAGAAAAAGAAAAAAGCCAAAAAATAGTAGTGTAGGATTTTTAGGTTTAGGAATTAGTTTTTGTTTTTAGTTTTAGACTTAATTTTCAACAAAATTTAAGGGAGATGGCATTTGAAGAACAAAAAGAGGAGAAGAGAATTGGTGAAAAACTTGAAGATTTGTGGAAATAATCATTGGAGTTTTCATTCTTTTTCCTTATCTCTTTTATTTTTTGTAGTTTGATGATGCTTGAACTCTTGATTTGCTTAATTTTGTGTTTAATTTTATTTATGGGTTTCATGTATTTTGTTGGTTTTAGGGTTTAATGTAGCTCTATGTGAACTATGTTTTAATGATTTAGTTAATTGTTAATGAAGTCTCTATTCAAATCATTTGCGTTTTTCTATGCTTAATGCTTCTAATTTGTTGGGAAATTAATTAGTTGATTTCATTTATGAATTTTAATGCTCGGGAGAGATTAATTCATTTATCGGTTTGGGAAATATAATCTTAGTTGTTGTAAGTTCGGGAGGCCGATGACACTTTAATAATCATATAGGGCGTGCTTAATGAATGTGTAGGTAAACAAGTTAGATAGGGATATCAATTTAGACACATATGCATATTATCTCATTTGACACTCGGGAGAGGTAATGAGGTTATATTAGAGCCATTAATTAATGAATTGGATGAAGTCTATTTTTAATTGCTGAATTGGAAAAGCATAGGAATAGTAGAGTCAAATCAAGTCCCTAAAACCTTGCTTGTGTCTTTTTATTGGTTTGGTTTTGTTTGATCATTTTAATTTACTTTATTTATTTTAATTTGCATTTTTGTTATTTTTTAAATCGGTCATTCAAATAATCCTAGCATTAACGAATTTCGGTAATTAACTTAAAATTAAACACAATACTCGTGGAATCGACAACTTTACTTATTACTTTATTACATGTATGACTCGTACACTTGCGATATTTCACATAAAAAGTTTTTGGCACTATTGCCAGGGATTGTTTTGTTTAATTTTTGTTAATATCGATACCAATTAGCTCTAGGATTAATTTGAACATTTTTTTTCAAGTTTTTGGTTTCCGTGTTTGTTTTAATTTTGTGTTAAATTTTTTTTTTTTGTTTTTGTGAACTTGTTGAGGCTCTTACGATGTTACATAGACAAATCCTCACAAGTTTTGCCCAACAAGAATGTGAACCATTTTATTTTGCTTGGTGGAGATATAAAGATTTGCTAATTAGGTTTCCGAATCATGGTTTTTCTAAAGAGTGTCAAATTCAAATCTTCCTTGATGGCTTATGTGCTATAACTAGGCATTGGTTTGAGAGAGGATATGGTACCACCTTTTTCTACCAACGATCCATTGACGAAGCCTATTTGATATTGAAAGACATGGTCGAGTTCAATCGTTGGAATTGGAATTGTTCAAGGAACAACCAAGGCTGGGGGAATAGTTCTAACATTTCGGAGCCATGGTATGACACTTGACCTCAACATGCGGAGTCTTCCCCCGAGCTTCAAGCCCTTGTTGCCCAATTTTCGAAGGAGATGGACCTCCGTATAGAGAAGTTGGAGAGGATGGAGGCACTTCGACAACTACAAGACGAATTGACTCAAATTCAAGTGGAGTTATCAAAGATGAGTACACCTCCAAATGACTCAATTCAAGCCATGAAAAGGAAGGCATTAATGATGGACTTCTCTAAAGAATTGGAAGCATCTAGTGAATTCCACCATGATGAGCAGATACCACATGAGGAGGAATGGGAGTTGTTTGAAGACGACTCTTCGAGAGAGGAAGAGACACAAGATTTGTACATTGATGAAAAATCGCAAGAAGTCTATGAGTCTCAACCTCTTGAGATCTCCATTGTTATGCCATCACCGATCAAGCATGATCACATCTATGAAGATTCAATGTGGCCAACACCTCCTCCACCGATACTAGCATCATTACTTCACACCCACCGAGCACATTCATCGAAGCCAAGTCTTGTTGGGGCCACATGCCGATTCATTCTGCATCTTGCCAGGCTTGAGGGCAATCACAACCAAGACCCGTATGTGGTGTTGTTTGACACCTACCATGGGTGGAAGCAGCTCTTTGATGAGCGCTTCTCCAATAGTCAAGCCGATGACTATAAATCAAGCACTTCTTGGGAGGCAACCCAAGTTTCTAAACTTTCTATTTGTTTTGTTTTGATTTTGAATAACGTCTTCTTTTTTTTTTTTTTAACTTTTTCTTCCATTTTTCTTCTCTAGGTACAAGCTCCAGAGCCGAGGTTAGTTGGCGACACATTTTGCGGGAGCAAGCCATTAAGCCCAAGCACCAACGAAGGGAGTTTCCTAAATCCCTCTCTTTAATTTTCTATAGCTTACACGTTGAGGACAATGTACATTTTAAGTTTTTTTTTTTTTGGGGGATGATTTTTGTTTTTGTTTTTTCTTGTTTTCCTTTGCATAAAAACAAATAAAAAAAAATTTTGTGAGGTGTTTTGTGCTTTCTTTCGTGATTTCATTGATCCAATGATTTGAACTTTGGTTGGCATTGTGCATAGCTTTTGGAAAAATGTGGATATTAGGTTGAGTTTTATTTATTTATTTTTGAGTTAGTTTCATTTTGATTGTGATTGTTCCACTTTAAGCACATTGTCTTGATCTTTGAGTTGTGTGCATAATTGGAGAAGGTTTACATGGATACGTGATTTTCTTGATCTCACAAGTGTTAGAATTTGTTTAATTCTCTCTTGAGGCAAAATCCTAGACTATACTTGATTAGGGAGATGATTTAGGCCATCTTTGAACCATTTGAGCCTTTCGAGCCTACCTTGCAATATGTTTATCCCTAATATGCCCCATTGAGCCTAATTTACCTTTTCTTTGTCACCCATATATTTAGCCTAGGCTTTTAATAATTTCCAGCTTTCTAGCCCTCACTCTTTAAGCATATTTGGTCATTTTAGGATCTGTCTTGACCTATGCTAGAGTATGGAAGGATGTGTGGAGTTGTGAAAATTTTGTCTGTGGTTAAAACAAAAGTAGAAAAATGCAACCAAAAAAAAAAAAAGAAAGAAAGAGTGCTACACCTTTTGTTCATAAAAGAAAGAAACAAATAAGTTTGGGGGTGTAGTGACTCAAAAAAAAAAAGAAATGAAAAAAAAGAAGAAAATAGATGACAAAAGGAAGTTTGAAAATAAGCTTGAGGTGTTACTTGGAGTGATGAAAGGAGCTCTTAAAAAGGTCCTATAATGAAATTCAAAAAGCGTTATAGTAGAATTCAAAAAGCATTCTAGGAGAATTTAAAGAGCATTATAGTAGAATTGAAATACATTCTATTAGAATTCAAAGTGCATTCTATGAGAATTTAAAGAGCATTCTAATATAATTCAAATATCATAGTAGAATTCAAAAAGCATTATAGTAGAATTCAATATGTATTCTTTAGAATCCAAAAAGTATTATGTGGAATCCATTTTGGATTCTAACAGAATCTCTTTGACGACCAGAGCTTGCGGCATCTTTGTTGAAATTTAGAAAAATGACATAATCTATTTTGGATTCTAAAAGAATCTCTTCAATGACTGAAACCTACTGCATCTTTGTTGAGATCTAGGAGAAAAATTGTGGATTCTAATAGAATCTCTCAAGCAACCAACATCGATGTTGAAATAAAAAATAAAAAGAATCTCTCTGCAAACGGTGCCAGTAAATGGGGTCAAAGACGTCTCGTCATCTTGTTGAAATACAAAAAACAAAAAAAGAAAAGAAAAAATTCTATCAGAATCCATTTTGGATTCTAACAAAATCTCTCTGGCGACCGACATCGACGACGGTGACCAGAGCCGGATATGTCCGGTCATCTTTGTTGAAATACGAAAAAAAAAAAATTTGTCAGAATCCATTTTGGATTCTAACAGAATCTCTCTGGTGACCGGTTGTCGGCCACCGACCATTAGCGACCGGAAATCGACAGACGATCGATAGCCAGAGACCGACCAGCGAATGGAGTCTAATATATATAAAAAATATTCTAATAAATAAAAAAGAGAAGAAAAGAAAGAGATCATAGGTGTATTTTTGTCTAAAAACGTACAGGAAAAAAAAGGAAAGAACGTGTAGAAAAGAGAAATTTTTGATCAACATCAATAGTAAATCTAAGAAAATTTTTAGAGAGAGAGAAACTCTAAAGAGAGGAGAGAATGAAACTTTGAGGTGTGAGGAAGAATGGGCGTGGGTGATGCCTATTTATAGGTGTAACGCCCCGATCTACGTAGGGTCGTTACTATACTTACTTAACTACATCTCGGTTTTAATAACTTAAACTTACTTGAAAATTTAAGAATAATTTAAAAAAAAAAACATATATAAATAGACTAATCCATATAAGTAAACTTTCCATGCATACACATTACTTGTTTATCAAAATAAGAAGTCATACATAATCTTTATATATTTAACTCGAGTCTTCAAACATGATATATATATAGTATAACACAACTCACTTATATATATATATATATATATATTTAACTCGAGTCTTTAACTCGAGTCTTCAAACATGATATATATATATAGTATAACACAACTCACTTATATATATATATATATTTGGTTCAAAAGAACTTGCGGAAAAATTTACGTAGTGGTATCCCACACCGCCCTTCACTTGTCGCATCGTTCGCATGGCCCACCAACTAAGCTGCAAGCTTTTTACCTACAGTATGAAATATACTGATGAGCTTAGGCTCAGCAAGTACAAACTTAATCTCACATAAACATGTCAAGCATCATGTAACTTATGCATGAACCATTTATGATCAATTATGAATCTCTTATGCTCTATTATGGACTTATTATAAACTTATTATGAACTTACTATCTTGCTTAACATGTGGACCCCTTGTGTACGTACCAAATGAGCGCAATCCACAGAAAGTTAGGGTTTGCAAGGTCCCTAACAATTCTGGGACTCGTGTAAGCCTTCACGATCTGACGGAAGGTCTTAGTATCTTGAACTTGAACATGTATAATCCTCCACGATCTGATGGGAGGTTGGTACGACACCTTGCTTGTCTTATCTTATAACTTAACAACATGTTCTTACCATGTGGTTTAATATTAGTGGACATGCCTCATGATGTCACTATATCAAAACATATAACATAATATAATAACAATCATAACATATACATACACATGATATAACATGGCATATCTTGGCATAACACGACATATAAAAACATGTCATACTTGAAAATAGTATTTACTACTTTCATACTGTAGGTGAGGTTTGTACTTACCGGTTTATGCTACGTCTTGGGTTTTGTTGCTCCAAATCAGGTTGCAACAACAGGTTACTTCCCTGTTTCCCAAAAAGGACGTAAGATAAGGGTCATCTTATCTTACCATAAACCATTGCATTCAATGATGGTATCCTTAACTAGCATTCATTAGTAATCCTAGTTACATGTCCCCCATGCACTACCATGATAGCTTATTTGGTTACTAAGTGTAACCCTAAATAGTATCTTGTTTGTTGTGTTAATGAACTTTCAATCTTTTTACAAAACTGTAATTTTTTTCTGAGTAAGTGTAATGAAACTGTTAGGTTTTGAAAACTATTCTTGAAAACAGTTCCATAATGCCATTTATTAGTGTATGTGCAGGAATTACATGTTCCTGCACTGCTTTTGAAAATCCTGTGCAGGAATTTCCTGTTTTCTGCACAGTTTTTAGAATCCAGTTGTGTCTAAGAATCGGTTTGGATTTTGAAAAAGTTTTCTTCACAAAAGTTTTAGATCATGAAAAACCCTACAACTTTTGTTCTTTACCCAAAACCCAGTTCTGCCTTTAACCTATCCTTTTTCTTTGTTAAACCTGCCTGGCCGTGCACAGGGTCTGGGCATGACCAGGTTCGGATTTTTGTACAAAAAGAGGCCTTCGGAGCCTTATTTTTAAAAACCGTCCGCTTGCCCCCTAGGATTTTCCATTTTCTACAACTTTTTAGTTTTGATTTTTCTTAAATTCGGCCTCTAAAGGCCTCAAAATCCTGTTTCCAGATTGCTGCCCAGTTTTGATCCGAAACTGGCAGTTTCCAATTTAATTGGTTCTTACGTAAAATTACGCACACACTACCTCGAATGGTTAAAACCGTGAGCCTACATCAAGCATGCAGCGTGTTACGTAATGTTTTCATTGCCATGCATTCATTTCACTCATACAATCCTTCATGCAAACCCATATGGTGAATCTTCACCAAACTAGGGTTTTTAGGGTTTTCTTGAACCCTACATGCAACATACATTACCAATTCAATTTTTCATCAATGCAACATCATTCTTGAGTGTGTGGGGACATACTACAAACACATACTAGGCATTCATACATACCACATAATCTCTAACACATATTATCATAAACATGCATTAAACCATAATTCAAAACCACTAACCCTAATCAAGCACAAATCTAAGCAAATAGCATGAAAAATAAAATGAGCTTATGCCCTTACAAATTCATGCTTGAAATACACTTAAATCCTTCATCAAACTAAATTGAAGAACTAGAGGGTGGAGAGGATTAGCTCTAGGTCTTGAGTGGTGGATCTACTCCTTGGATTGGAAAATTTTCTTCCTCACCTAACCTACACACAATCGGCCACTAAACCCCACCCTTTTTTTTTTTTTTTGGCTTCGGCTCCTAGGGTGAGAGGGAGAGAGTTGAGTTGAAATTTTTATAGAGTTTTGGAGTGGAATAGAATGATCCAACACCCCCCCCCCCCCCCCCCCCCCCCACATCACCTATTTATAGGTGAAAAATAATTCCTTTTTAGAATTATTTTATTCCTAAAATTGCATATCTAACCCCAAAAGTAAAATATTTGCTAAAGAGTCCCTTAAGGTGGCCGGCCATTATGGGTCCTTGGAGGTCAAGTAAGCCTTTCATGTTCATCCATTCAATTATCCAATCAAAAGCTACCACCCATTTCTTCTAATTTTCCAAAAATCCCAAAATTCACATATTTATCCTAGATGAGGTGTCCTCCCATTAGGGCCATGTTTGGCTTCCCTCTTAATATGCAGTCCATTTTCATAGTAATGTAGATATTATAAATACTATTTTCAACTAATAACAGTACTGTCATACTGGACTACAGTCCAGAATTCATCTACGTATTATTGAACTGCGTAATGATTTTCTTATGACTTAAAGCTACTTAGCCCTTATTACTCTAAATAATGTGCTTGATTTTCTAGAGTGGTTTAGGTCCTTATTCTTACTATTTCATCTGTGATGACGGTTTTTTCGCAGTATATTTTCCATACTGCTTGCTGTACTGCAGTATCGTCATAATCATGTCTTAAATTATTCTGGTCAAACTTTGACCAGAATAATATCATAAATTCTTATTCTGCCTTTTTCCCCAAAAGGCCTCGTTCTTGACTAAGTAAACTATTTATTGAATCTCATAGCTAATTAAACGAGAACTCAAACATTTACTGATAAAATTATGAATTTCACGTTGATATTCATAATTTTCATAAAATATCACATAAACACATAGCACGGACTTAACTTTCTTTACATACAAGGAAATCATGAGTCTGTAAAAATTTCAGTTATTACAATAGGCAAAGCTTAATAACACTTAGTGTAATTAAGCAAGCTTAATCTTTGATTAAACAAGATTTACATCCCTTCCATAGCTCTAGATTTTTAGTTACATCATATGCTTTTTAGGTGTGTGGAAGAAGAGATAAGATGAGAAGATTGGGATAAATCTTATCCATTGATCAAAGTACTAATTAATCCTTAGCCTTCGGATCCAAAATTTCTTATTTTTCTAATTTAAGATAATGGAAGATAATTCCTTGATATTATCTTCAACAAATAATTTCTTAGATTGTTATCTTGGCATAACAGTATTTTTCCATCATCTTCCACTAACACAAATCCCAAAGTCCTATATTGTCAAAAAGTTAAGCAGTATTAATTTTTACTGCATAGAAAACTTATCCTAGAAGGCTTTTTACTGAAAAAGTAACTCAATAAAAATTTCATCTGATGTCAAGACTTATCCACTAAGTTCTTATACTTAAAAAGGTAATCTGTCTAAATTTTATATGTAAAAGGTTAGGCAATCTAATTTTTATCTGACTAAAAAGTTGATGTCAAATCCTCGATAATGCATTTTTATATGCAGAAAAATCCTATCTAGAAAACTCCAAGACTATTAATTCCCATACTGCTAAAACTATTTAAATACTGTATTTGGTGATTTGACAACTTTTCTACACATGCATCAATTGGTCACTTTTTTACTATTCAAACCATTTTGAATAATAATATGTGACCTAAGATTATTGTGTGACAAAATTAATAATTATCACATCATAAAAATTTCATAACTTTAGGTTAAAATTATAACCTAAATTTTAATTTATATACGGAATTTTGATGAATTAACTTATTAATTCATAATAATTCCTTATCAAAAATTTGGGTATTACACGAACCCAATCATCCAAGGGGGGACTTTTGGGAGATTGGAGGGCATTTTGGTCATTACTACAAAAATGATCATTTAAGCAAGATTCCATTAGAAATTTAATGGAATTTAACGAAAAGGACTGAAATGGCCAAGAAAATAGAAGTTTAGGGTTATCTCGATAAAAAAAAAAGGGGGACCAAATTGTCACATTTGAAAAAGTTCAATGACTATTTAGGTCAATTACTCGTGAAAAGAGTTATGGCTGCCAGTTTTTACAAAATTTTATGATTAGTTTACAAAACTATATTTGAGGTCCAAATAGACTCTGTTTTTAATGAATTATGATATCGTTAGAAAGCTTTGGATATATGCTTTCTTTTAACACTAGCTGTATGTCATTCGTTATGATTTTTCAAAAGGGTAGAACTTCGGTTGTCATTTTTTGCAAAGTTTTGTAATATAGTGTAATTCTTGGTTTTTGTGTTTTGACTTTATTGGATGATGAAATTGACTTTTTAGGCACTGTATTAATGTGATGGATAGATTTAATGAACTATTATGGTGTTTTGGTAATTTTTATTATACTTATTATTTATGTCATGAATGGTTATAAAAGGCTAGCACAGAAAACTTCAATCACGCGTGATTGTCAGGAAAATTTAAAAAGGTTAAATAAAGTGTTTATGTAAGTACACTCTCACTTGCAACATAAGTTAAATAATTAAGAAGTATATGTTTTTTATATTGATGATGATGTTATGACATTTTACTACTTCTCTTTCGATGGTGTTTTGATGAAAGTTTGTATGTATTTTTATGTTTTAAAATGGCGTTGTACACCCTTGATGGTGACTAGTGAGCAGTCTTATATCCAGTGAGCGGACCTATTATCACGGATGGTTTGGGATTTGCTACCTCACTCTTTACGTCACTAGTCTGCTATGACGGTACAATGTCGGGCTCAAGATATGACAGTTTTAAATGTGAAAAAGATTTTAAAAGATGTTTAAATTTATTATGATGTTTTTATGATGATGATGAAAAAAATTATTTACGTTTGTGAGATATAAGTGTCTTACTAAGTCATTGCTTATATAAGTTAATTCATATTGTAGATAAATGAAAGGCAAAGATGTAATAATGGAGAAGCTTCGAGTGGAAGCGAGACGATATGTGACAGGAAGAAGGAAGAACCAGTCATGGGATGAAAATGTTAAATTTTAAATAAATTTTTTGGACTTTAGTTTATGGTTATTTTGATTGGAAGATTATTTCGGACTTTCTTAAATTTATTTCGTGATTTGAATTTTAAAATTTGTAATAATTATGAAAGTTATTTTGATAAGATAAAAAAAAATATTTCTAGAATTTACTGAAAGTTTCAGAGTAATTTTTGTGATAAATTGATATTATTTCAAGTTTATAAGTTTTTATAATTTTATAAGGAATGAATATTGAAAAGATAAATTAAATGTAACAATCCGTGATGAGTCATTACAAAAATATATATATCAGAATCCATATAGAATATCTTCGACGTTTAGTGACTGAAGCTACTGGAGACGTCGAGTATCTTTGTTGAAATAAAATATATATATATATATATATTCTGTCAGAGTCCATTTTGGATTCTAATAGAATCTCTTAGGCGATCAGTAACCAGTGACCGGAGCTGAAGATATCCAAAATATATTCCAATAAAAATATAAAAGAGAAGATTAGAAGGAGATAGGGTATACTAGTAAATGGCAGAATTATAAACTCTAATATTTTGGTAGGCACAAATATAAAGAGGAGCCAAATTTGTGGCTCCTACAAATCTCCCTTACCAAAAAAAGATCTACAACTTTCTTTCTTTTCTCTTTTTTTAATTTTAAATTCAATAATTATACTTCTAATCAGACTCAACACCATTTTTTAATACATTCTTTTCTAACTCTCTTATTATTTTGTTTATCCACAAAGTTAAATTGTCAAAATACCCCCAGAATTTCAACTAAAAACCTTGCCAGTAATGATCAAAATTATTTGTAGTAATTTTTGTTATGACTCATTATAACGACCCATGCTTCCCTTTAATATGATATGGTATGCTTTGCGTCTCGTGCCTACACGATTTTGCTCTTGAGCTCATCGCAAAAGGCCTCATACTAGTAGAAGGTGGTCTCTTTACTTATGAACTATCACATATATTCATTCCCAAGTGATGTAAAACTGCATATTTACCCTTTTCAATGAAGGGACTGATTACTGTCATAATCAGCCCTACTTTTAGGACCCAATATCCTTGTTCGCAACACTTCCAGTTAGGTATAAACTCTGATATCATTTGTAACGACCCATGCCTCCCTTTGGTACAATATTGTCCGCTTTGGGCCTAGTGCCCGCAAGGTTTTGCTATTTTGCTTGACCCCAAAAGGCCTCATACCATTAGGAGGTGGTCTCAAGTGATGTTTAACTGTATAGCTTACTATTTTCCTTATACGGACTTATGACTGTCACACTCATCATCATATAGTAATTCAATAAGAATAGTTGATGCAGAAAGGAAGAATCAAGCTAAATCCATCGCTGAACAAGCTCAAAGCACCAAGAGGTGCACTTGTATATGTAAAGATTCCGTACAATTTTATGAGAGGTCTATTACCATCCCTTGGTTTTTTTGTCCCACACCATTTCTTAAACCACCCGGCAATTAAATTTTGGATTTATATAATTACTTGTTAGACTCTTTAATTATTCAAAAAAATTCCCCACTAATATTTATTTATTTTCCCAAAATCATGTTTTTTGACAATTAATATTTTAATTTTTTTTCGTTAATAATATGTATGGTATCTTCCTCAAAAGCAAAAAAAAAAATCAAAGAAAGAATGAAAAAAGAAAAAGCTGGTATCTAAAAGGATGTATTCTGAAATTATTTAGAGTGAGGTGTATGTGAAAAGTATTCTTTAAATTACTTTTATACTTAAACGTAATTTGATTTAGTGGTAATTTAGTAATAAAAAATTTATTAAAAAAGACATGAAAAAGTAAATAGAGGTGTGTTAATAGACCCCTTATTTTGAAATACTATATCCAAAAGCTATCCTCCTCTGTTGCACAAAGGGTTAATTTCGATAACAGCACTTATGAAAAAAATATACCACTTTTTGAAACTTTCATATCTAACACTGCCATGTCAGATTTTGAGGGTCCAACATTTTTACACTACCACATTTATCCTCAACAACCCACATTTTTTCATACGAATTTTTGGTCAATTTTATAATTACTAGAGGTAATTATCACAATTACTCTATGGGTCATGACAAAAATGACCAGAGGTAATTATTGTAATTATTATATAACGACCTGATTTGTTAACAAAGGTTTTTTTTTTCTTAAAAAAAAATCAAAGAAATATGACCAAAGAGTATGGTTGTCCCAACTTTTAACAGTTAATGACTATCAATAATAAATTTTAATTTTCCAAAAACAGTCATACCCTAAAGCTTTCAGATAATAGCCATTATTAGAATTGCTCATGGTTTTTATGGAAATAACTTAATAAAATTGATTCATAACAGAGCTTTTTAGCCAGAATTACTCATGGTTTTTATGGAAATAACTTAATAAAATTGATTCATAACAGAGCTACAAAGGTCAATCATGAAATGGTTACAATACAAAAATTACAACCACTTTCATCAAAAAACTCCTCACATAGTAAATATACAGTAAAAATACAGTCAATATTATATTATGCTATCAGTAATAATCATGATTGTAAAGACTACTTGTAATTATGAAAATTGTTACTTAAAATAGAATGATAACAATACCTAAAAATACAAATATCCGATGAAACCTAGTGATCAAAACATATCACAAGCGGACGAAGTTAAAAACTATTAATCAAAGTATTTATATGCTGACGAAACCTTCTTTTTTTTCACTTTTTTATTTTTGTGTGTGTGTGTTGTAACTGTTAAGACTTCGATTAATAGTTTTATCTTTGTCGGCGTACAAAGTATTTATATGCCAATATTATGAACGTTTGTTTGTCGAGACGTTCACTGGCCTTTCTTTCTGTGTGTTGCAGTGCCTCGCATCAAATTCATCCCTTCCAAACTACATATTTACGGCACTGATCCTTATCGAGGAACGCCTACAAATGTGTTAACGTGACCGTTTTTCAACAGTGGAATCATCTGCTACCGTCGTTTGCTTGCTCATTTCTTTACATTAATTTCATCGTTTCAGCATGGTACTTCTGATATAAGCTAGCTTGAAAACATAGGATATGTTCAAGTTCTTAAACGTGTCTCTTCTCAATCATTGATCTTTTCTTGCCGTAACTCTGTCGTTTCAAAATTTTTCGTCACAGCAATGATGTATTGGTTTTCTGTTATATGATCATAAATCAAATGAACTCATTTATGTCGTACAAAATAAATGTGAAAACTGTCAGTTAGCATCTTTTATTTCAGTAGCAAAAAAAATGGTATTTGTTTGTGTCTATCCTAGAGATGATCAAACTCTTTCCAATTTAACCCTTCCATCTAAGATGTAAAAGTTACTGGATTAACTATCTTAAAATAAATAAAAACAAAAAAATGAATGACTTGTGTTGGTAGCTAAATCGAATCTCTCTGATTGATCACCTTGTATCTCCAGAAAGCATTCAAAAGAAGGCACCGATGAAGAACAAAAAATGAGCTGTTAGATGCTCTCGGAAGCTCTGCTACTTCAATGCCAACCGCGACTGATGTTGCCTCACATGTTGTGAATCTCATCGAATTTCGATCCGCCAAGGGACACAGGTGACATCAAGTACAAGGATTTTCTAGCAAATCCAGTCTCTCAACTTCTGTCAATATTAAGAAGAACCCACCACTCTCAAAGGCACTTTATGAATGCAAGTTTTAATACAACCAGAATGTTCTCATTGGCTCCAGCAATTAGTGGCTGGAAGTACAACTTTATCCTCTATTTCAAGAGGATTATTTGAGTGTCTTACGGTAATGGT
Source organism: Ficus erecta (assembly GCA_008635985.1). Taxonomy (NCBI): domain Eukaryota; kingdom Viridiplantae; phylum Streptophyta; class Magnoliopsida; order Rosales; family Moraceae; genus Ficus; species Ficus erecta. Next base: position 176,822 of record BKCH01002117.1, on the reverse strand, counting down.
TTACACACAAAAATACTGATGAGGACTAACTACAAGTTTCAAGTTTTAAAATAACCAAAAATCCTTGTAGTTTGTTTTCTATCTCTCTCTATCTTTTTTTATTTTTATTTTTTTTAGTATGTACTTAAAAATCAATCCTTTTAATGTTTGTATCAGGTGCAGAGTGTTTGCATGAGAAATCATAAGTCGAATGAACTAATTTGTTTCATACAATATGTTGTTGTTTTGTCTTGTTGGTGCTCACTCTTTCCGATCCTATCCTGTCCCTTCATCTTTGATGCAGAACTTACTGCTTTAACATTACTGAAATTTTTTAAAATAATCTTTTCTGTCAAAAAGAAAATGCATTAATAATTCAAAATGTTTGTTCTGATCTTTCTTTCTTATATATAGTTGTAGATTTGGAACTCCTTTTGTCTTGTAGTTTGTTGGTCGAGACGTTCACTGGCCTTTTTTCTGTTTGTTTCACTGGGTTGCATCGGATTTCCTTCCAAACTACATGTTTATGGAAATGTGACTGTTTTTCAAAGTTGAATTCTCTGCTACCGCAGTTTGGTTACTCATTTCTTCACATTACTTTTATCATTTCAGTATGATACTTACTCATATAAACTTGCTTGAGAACATATGTTCGAGATCCAAAATATGTCTCTGATCAATCATTGATCTTGATCTTGCCGTAATTCCGTTGTTTCAATATTTTTCGTCACAACAATGATGTGTTTCTTTTATACTATATAATCATAAATCATATGAACTCATTTATGTCATACAAAATAAATGCCAAAACTGCCATTTAGTAAAGTTTTACAGCCAGTGGCTTGAAGATTTCCCTAAAATTAACATCTTTTACTTCAGTAGAAAAAGAAAAAAAAAAAAAAAAAAAAGGTATTTGTTGTTTCTATCCTAGAGATAATCAAAACTCTTTCCTCTAACCCTTGCGTCTATGAAGTAAAAGTTACCGGTTTAACTATCTTAACCACTGAGAAGTTTTCAAATTGTCCTGTTCTGTATTGTGTTGTCTTATTTTGTTTCTTTTTTTTTTATTTTTAATTTTTAATTTTTTTTACAGAAGTGATGAATAGGAAAAATTATAGGTATCTGGATGCCAATTTCATGTCCTCTCTAATAGGTATCACTTACATGCACACACATAGTACTAATTGTGGAAACACTAACCATGACCACATTGATTTGTCAAAAAACAGGGGGGGGAAAAAAAAAAAAAAAAAAAAAAAGAACAACCCCACCTTATTAGCAGAATACATCGCAAACTAAATGAGTTACAAGAGTTCCTTGTCAGAACAACATCAAATGGAAAGTCAATAACGACCAAATAGAGAATGGACAAATCGTTCGCATTGTCTGAGCAATGTCCTCAGTCTCATTAGTAGTAATACACGACAAACGAAAACAACAATAGGAGTTCATATCCATACAAACATCAAACCGAAAATAAATACATTCCATACTAGAACAATAATAGGAGTTCCATTATTAGCAATACCTTCAATCTCATTATTAGCAATACATCTCATACTAGAACAATAATAGGAGTTCCAATCCATATACACATCAAACTCGGGAAAAAAAAAAGTGATTTGAAAAGTACACAACAACATGACTGCAAAGACAAGATAAATCTTCTACCCTCGTCTGAGAAATGCACTGAGGCTCCTTTTCAGGGGTCAACTTGAGCGTCCCTAGTAGGAAAATGTAAAAGAAATTTTCTTGTTAAATTTATGAATAATTCGGAGAAAAATATCTGCAAGTATTTCCTAAGTGAACGAATAAAATAAATAAACTGGAACTGTAACACGACAGATCATTGTTTATATCAATTCCAAATGAAACAAGAAATAATCAAATTAATAGTATGAAGTTGTATGAACTGATTAATTACTGTACCCAATGTATGACAGAAATTTAAACTGGTTGGTAAATATATATTGATATGGTGACAAAAAAAAATGATGCAAAGAAAAACAAAAATGAGGGAGGACTGGAACTTTAGGGATTTTGTTTTTGGAAAATAATAATAATAGTAAAGAAGAAGAAGAGGAGAAATGAAGCATAAACAAAACAAAGGTGATTACAATGCGAGAAACTGTACTACAAAGTCGGTTATAAAGGTGTACCAGCAAAACTGGACATCGCTTCTCAACTAGCTTGCTGTTGCAGAAGCTTCAACAAGTCTGAGCTACCCAGCTTGTAGTGATTAAAACTCAACCCTTCATGCGTGTAATATTCGAAGGCGACATAAGGTAAATGCTGAATTTTCCAATAATCAGCGCCTCCATCTTGCTGCAAACCAATCACAAATTCCCTTGGCATGTCTTGAAAACAAAGAGATTTGAGGTTCTTCAAGTGTTGAATATCGGAAGGCATCTCCTTCATTAGTGGACAAGGCCCAAGCACCAGCTCTTCAAGAAGAGGCAATGCTCCTCTGTCAATTTTCATCACCTTTAATCCTTCCAACTTTAGTAAATGAAGATTCTTAAGTTTTTTAAAACTACCCTCCCCAAAATGCAATTCCACTCCGGCATATGTTTGGTACAAGCGAAGGAATGCTAAATTAGGCAAACCTTTGAGGAATTTTAGTGGCTCATCAATTAACCTTGAGAAATTTAACTCCAATCCCTGTAGATTATGAAGTTCAGATATCCAATTGGGCAGCTGTTGCAGTCGACAACTCAATTGGAGGTAACGCAAACAAAGAGGAGATGAAATGGATGTTAAATCTATAACTTCATCCTCATGGATTGAGGTCAAATAAAGCACCTCAAGGCCGTTCATTTTCTCAAGGGAGTCTCCCAAAGCCTTCCCCATATCTGCAGTCACTTTCGTAATACCCAAAACTTTTAGTTTCCTCAAGTTCTGTAGCTCTTTCACAAAACCTACTCTGCTAGGGTATGCTTCAACTCTACTTAGTGCTTGTAACTCTTCCAACTTTCCAACCCCCTCTCCCATCCTCACACCGCAATCGGAATCAAAATTATATTCTATCTCCTCATTAAATGAACTAGCCAAAAGGTGTCGCAATTTCCTCAGTTTGTAAACCTCGATAGGTAGCGCCCGCACTAAAGTCTGTTGAACATCCAACGTCTGTAGATTGTGGAGCTTACCAATGGACTTTGGAAGCACTTTCACCTTTGTAACACTCAAACACAAGTATGTCAAGTGGAACAAATTCCCTACTTCTTTTGGTAGATTATCAAGAGGAGCTTTGCTAAAATCCATTACTTTCAAAAGTTGAAAAGTGTTGAACAACTCAATTAGAAAAGACCTGCTACATTCATCCACATCGAAAAGAAAAATAGACCACATCTTGGAATCTCTAACTCTTTCCAAAACATTTTCGACAGTAACACAAATTGAGAGACGACGGCTCTTTTCTTCAATATGGGACTCGGTTCCATCTAAAGAACAAGAAAAGCACAATTCACGGGTTCTTGTTAAGATGATATCACGCAATAAGTCATGGACTTTACATTGTCTTCTAAATCCATATTCGACTTCACACAAAACTAAGTTTCTTTGGATGAGCTCATCTAAATACTCTTCAGCAACTTCTTCTAACGTTTTGCTTCTTGTTTCTTTAACAAAACCTTCAGCAATCCAGAGGCGACATAATCTCTGCTCGTAAATTTGATGGTCTTCAGGAAAGATGCCAAAGTATAAGAAGCAAAGTTTAAGGTGGTAAGGTAGATCAAGATAACTTAAGGAGAGAATTTTTGGAATATCAGTTTTTTCATATTCTGAATTGAGATCACTGAGCACCCTTCTCCATACAATGTCATCTTTCTCTTTGCTTGACAACAAACCAGCTATGGTTGAAATGGCAAGTGGCAAGCCTTGGCATTTGCTTATAATCTCATGCGACAATTGCTCTAACTTTTGGGGGCAATGCCCCTCATTCTCATAATCTCGAAATGCCCTCTTGCAAAATAACAGCCATGCCATCTCTGATGACCAAGTTTGTAACTCTTGAATAACATCACAAGAGTTTTCTTTACAAGAAGTTGCGATAGCGACATTGCGTGTTGTGATAATTATCCTATTGCCATTCTCTTTATTTGGCAAAGCATGTTTCATATCTTCCCAAAAATCTTGATGCCAAACATCATCAAAAACAATCACGTACCTCTTTGTTTGTAGATGTTGCCTCAAAGCATCAATTAGCTCTTCCTTGGTACAATCTTCCTCCATTCTCGCCACTGCTCCACATACAAGCCTGATTAAGATCCTCAGAAGCTTCATCATATCATATGACTGAGACACTGTGATCCAAGCACGGCAATCAAAGTGAGCTTTCACCTCTTCATCGTTGTAGACTTTCCTCGCAAGAGTCGTCTTCCCAATTCCACCTTGACCTACCAATGAAGTCACCGAGCGCATAGGTGGTCCTCCAGTCAATCTTCTGATAAGATCCTTCGAGGCACCGTCAATACCAATAATCTCATCATCTTCCATGTAAAGGGATCTGAGGCGAGGATCGCGACGCTCGACATCTGTTACTCTGCTACTTGATCCTTCTTCTAGAGGTCTTAATCCGTAGCCAATACCTCTATTCTTGATCTCACGCAGTGACTTTTGGATATCTTGAATCTCTACAGCTATGTCATGATGCACCTTCAAACCCTTGATGCGGTGACCAGCTTTGCGCAAAGAACCGACAAATCCACCTTGACGGTGATGTTGTTCAACATGGTAAAGGTACCCATCAACCACATCTTCAATGCGTTCGGCTTGCTTTCTTATTTGCTTCAACCATACTTTCGCAGCATCGTTGACTTCTCCTCTCTCCGACTTCGCCTCTGTATCTCTAAGGAAAGGCTGGATGATCTCCAGCTCATCTTTCAAACTTTCGACATCTCTCTTGACTCCTTTCAACGATTTTGCCTCTTCAATTAGTAGCTCGAGCAACTTCTGAATGACAGGGCTCAAGAACGTCTCTGCCATTTTCTTTCTCAGCTAGCTTCTGATCAACTAAGCAAGCGATGAGAATCTTTTCGCACTTTCAATCCCATTTCGAGAGAAACTTCCATGAAACTGCATACCAGTATTGCATTATTGTTTTATTTGCCTTATCCACCAAATGAGTGGTCTGCGTTGCAAGGTGAGAGAGAAATATCTCTCATAAATTTAAAGCATTACCTTCCACTCGTGTCATTGTTATAATTTTGTCCTTATTTATAATTTTATAAATCGTAACTTATATTTATAATATAAAATACAATATGTGAGTTCATTATAATGTTTCTTAATAATAAATTATTTATTTTTTATTTTATGGATATAAATATATTCACATTATACGTATTACTTTCATTATTTTCTTTTATGATTTTTCAACCATCGTTCATGTTAAATATTTAGAAAAATGATAAGTTTTGCACAAAAAGGAAAAATTATAAAACACAAAACAAGTACAAAATCTATAACTTATAAAATTATGATTAAAAAAAAGAGTAACATAATGGAAAATTTTGAAATACTCGTTGAAGAGTAAAAAACTAAGGGTTTTTTTTTTTTTTTTTAATGTTTCAAAGTATAGATATTTATAACTTTTATTTTGGATTTGATATGTAGGTGTGTTTGTAAAGAAAAATAAAAAGAATATAATTGAGTTTCCTTTTTATGAGTATTTTGTTTACGTAATTAATTTGATAATAATTGTCATTTTATGCCATTTTGACTGTCTTATTGTAATTAAAATATTTCCGCAATGTCAAGTAAGTTAATTAATTAAGTAAGATAAGTATAGTAATGGCCTACGTAAGGCGGGTCGTTACAGAATTGGTATTAGAGCAGGTTTCCTACTTTCCGGTTTCACAATCCGCCTGCCAGCGCCACAGTCATTGTAAGTAAAGAGAATTTTTTTCTTTTGTGTATGTATACTTATTATGCAAGTATAATATGATAGACTACATGGACCCGAGATGGATAGAAGAGGATCGTGACGCTTCTTCGGTATTTTATGAAATGAAACCCCTTATCTTCGATGGGACTCGAAGAACGGTGACACTAGCAGGATGGCTCCATGATATGGAGACGATATTCAGAGTATGTCATATAGAAGCACACCTTCAAGTTTTGTTAGCTAGTCGGTGTTTGGCAGGAGATGCTCGGTTGTGGTGGTTGGCCTTAGGGGAACCAGAGATTCCAGGAGCATCATGGGTAGACTTTCGTGCCCTAATCATCGCATGTTATGGGCCACTACATGGAAAGGAAGCCAACATGCCTTATTGTGACCCTGAGTTATATAACGACATAAACCTAACTCAATCATATACTTATATATATATTCTCAGTTGAGTATTGAAGTTTCAAACTCATTTTACACACTGCAAATTTTACTAGTAACAAATAAAAACATTTTATTTCAAAACGCGTAGCGTATCCAACCCGAAGTTTCACAGTTAGCCATGTCATGCCCCACCGTCTTGCATCAAGTATTGCCAATAGGCGGCTTATCTACAGCATAAACATAAGTCATGAGCTTTTGTCTAGCAAGTACAACTATCATCCCGCAAAACATTTTGTAATAAAATAATGCATGTACCAATTATGCTTTCATTTTGCTTTCTTAGGTTAGCATATTTTAGGGTCCTTACATAACATGAGTGTACAGACCGTAGCGAGCAGTCATGGAGTGGTTGGGGCAGCCAGCGCAATCCAACTCAAACCATGGACCAAACCCGCCCTCGTGGCAGGTCGGTACGACACAAGAAAACTTGCTTAACATCATACCTGAAAACAATTTTGTTCTTGAAAACAGTTTCATTCTTGAAGATAGTTTCTTACTTGAAAACAGTTCCTTAAAAACAATGTTTTGAAAACAGTTTCTAACTTGAAACTTGATCACATTCTTAACATGTAATTTATCATTAGTGAGCATGCTTCCATGATGCCACAATAATATAACATACAACATATGCATTACAAACATTAATGCATGAGCTTTGGAAAACATGCAAAGTAATAAAACAGTTTGCCTATGTTGTAGGCGGAGTTGTTCTTACCGGTTGTCCTAGGTTCTGGGTTTGTTGTTCTAATGAGACACAAGACAGGTTATCCTCTTGTTTCCAAATAGGGAGTAAGATAAGGATCATCCTATCTTACTATAAACCATAACATTCCATATTGGTATCCAATTCAACAACCATAAATAACCCTAGATACAAGCCCAACATGTTACAGTGGTATCACATTTGGTTACTATAAGTAACCTTGGATTGCAAAGCCCAATATATTAAATTAATATCTCATTTGGTTACTATAGGTAACTATGGATACAAAGCCCAATATATTGATTTTGGTATTTTATCTGATTACTATCCGTCATAACATTGTTACCATTTTTTTTTTCAAATAACTTGGCCCATTTTATTCCTTTTTCTCACAATACCTTGTGATATTGTCTTTTAAAAATCATTTGTAAAATTTCAATCTTTTAAAACCATTTTTGTAAAATTGTAGTTCCTTTTTGAACAAATATAGTATAACTGTAAAATTCTGAAAACGGCCTTTGAAAACATTCCCGTAAATTTAGTTATCAGTGCATGTGCAGGAATTTCCTGCTCATGCATTATTTTGAAAGAATTTCAGTTTTTATCTTTAAATCAGTTTTGAATTTAATAAAGTTTTCCAAATGAAAGTTGTAGACCTCAATAAATCCTGCAACTTTCATTCTTAACTTAAAACTTGATTATGCCTTTAACCTATCCGTTTTCTTTTTTTAAACATCCTGGCCGTGTATAGTGTCTGGGCTGACCAGGTTCAGAAATTTATAAAAAATAGAAGCCTTTGGAGCTTGTTTTTCAAAAACTCTCCCCGTTGCCCCCCTAGAGTTTTCCATTTTCTACAACTTTACAATTATGACTTTTTCCAAATTCGGCCTTTAAGGGGCTTAGAATTTGGTTTCCAGAAATTGTCCCATTAACTTAAAAAAATCCGGCAGTTTGCGTTTGTTGGTGTTTGTTGGAAATTTTGCACACACTACCTCAAACGGTTGCAACCGTGAGCCTACGTCATTCATGCAACGCGTTAAGTACATATTCAACATTCATTCACTTGTTTATCTTCATGAGTAACACAATATTTGATAACTTTTTGAAGCTTACCAAATTGTGTTTATAGATATTCACATAACCATCATTCACAAACCATCTATAATCAAGCATGTGAAGACATATTCACAAACACTTGGTAAGCAATCATAACCATAAACTCATTCTAGAGCAAAAATCAAACCTATGCTTAGATCTATCAACCAAATCACCTTAAGCATAGATCTAAGCCATACCAATCACAAAAAACCATAACATAGGGCAACATAAATTTTATGAGCTTATGCTCTAACATCCCAAGCTTGAAATACATGTAAATCTCTAATTAACTTAAGAAAATGCTTAAAGGGATTAAGAGGAATACCTCTAAAGCTTGAGGGGTGGATCTAGGCTTTGGGATGAGAAAAATTTTCCTCCTCGCTTCTCTTCACACAACCGACCACCCTCTTGCTCTCTCTCTCTCTCTCTCTCTCTCTCTTTTCGGTTCCTAAGGGCTAAAGAAGAAGTTGGAAAAGAACTAGAAATTTTGAGGTTCAACTAAGTGGTTCACATGCAACCCCACATCACTTATTTATAGGTAAAAATTCTTGAATTTCCAACAATTATTTTTATTCTTAAAATTACATATTTGTCCCCAAAAACAAAATATTTGCTCATAATCCCCCTTAGGTGGCCGGCCATGTGGAGCTCTTTTAGGCCAAGAAATCTTTTCATAATCATCCACCTAATTCTGTCCAATTTTTTCAAAAATCCCAAAATTCACATATTTATCCATGATGAGGTGTCCTCCAATTAAGACTCCGTTTGGCATTTCCTCTTAATATGCAGTCCATTTTCTTAATAATGTAGATATTACAAATATTGTTTTCATGTATTAATAGTACTGCAATATTAAACTGCAATCCAGAATTTATTTGCACTTAACTGAACTGCGTATAGGTTTTTCTTAGGATTTGAAGCTACTAAGTCCTTATTGCTCTAAATATTATACCAGATTTTTCTAGAGTAGTCTCGTGCCTTATTCTTACTTCTTCATCTGTAATAACGGTTTATCGCAATATAATTTCCATACTGCTTATTATACTGCAGTACCGTCTTAATCATATCCTAGATCATTTTGGTCAAACGTTGATCGGAATGAAATCATAAATCCTTATTCTGTCTTTTTCATCAAAAGGCCTCATACTTGACTAAGTAAACTATTATTAAGTCTTGTAATGTTATAAGAACTCACACAAATTCTGATAAATCAGACCATATATTACACATAAACATACATAGTACAAACCTTGATTCCTTAAAAAGGCAATCGTGAATTTATAAAAAGGTTGGTTATTATATCTGTCTCCTTCTCCGTTCGCAATCGAGCTCCAGCATCTAAATTTTTTCTGTCTATATTTTTTTTTATTTCTATTGAATATTGTGAGAATTTTTGGATTTTTTCATTTTTCTTTTTTTTCATTTTTTTTTTGTGTGGATTGTTTTGATAAATTTCTATGATTTTAATGGATCTATGTGGTTTATTTGTGATGAAGTTTTCTTTTTTTTTTTTTTTTTTTGGAGAGGTGATAAATTCTAAAATATGTGTTGGATTTTGATGAGGAGGTTGTTTACCTAAAAATCAAGTATCAAGTACTTTTGAGTTCAAATATTTGTTAGTTGTCAAATGTGATCTTGTAGGATTTATAAATAGAAAGAGGATTTAGATGAAAATGTGGCAAAGTGGGATTTTTTGGAACTAATTAGAAAGAGTCGTGAACAAAGGAAGCAAACCTAAGCATGCTGGATTAAAGAAGACCCAAAAAAAGGATCCTAAAGGCACCAAAAAGAAGAATTAGATAAGCAAGATGCGGGCTGCAGCGCGCGCCCTTCGTTCCATTTAGAAACGGCTTGGTTGCATGCTACAGCGCGCCAAAAAGGCGCTGCAGTGCAGTTGCCAGGTCAGAGAGAGCCTAATTGCAGGCAGCAGCGGATAAAAGGACTGTTGCAACTCGCTCCCAACCAGCATATACACGCTGCACCATGCCTTTTATCCACTGTAGTGTGCCTCCTGAGATGCTCCAATCGCCTTATGCACTCTGTAGCAAGAAAAAAGCCCGTTGAAGCACCCCATACACGTGAAAACCTAATTTTGAGGCAAAATGTAATGTTTTGGGGAGGCTACAAAAGGAAAACTGGCTGGAAATTGTAAAGAGCTTTTAGAGACCCAAAAGTTCCAGGGATTCAAGGCAAAAACCCTCAAGTTTGGGAGGATTTCTTGGAGATTCAATGAAAATTGGAGGCTTGTAGCTTAGTTTTATCATCTAGTTCTTCATTCCATTCTCTCTTTCATCTCTATTAGATCCTTGAACTTGTATATTTGTTCTTGAACTTGTGCTATAATGATAAATTAGCTGTTTGGTTTGTTTATGGATATGGAGTTGGATGATGATTAGCTAAACCATTTAAGCTAGGGGGTATGATATAGCTTGATGATGACTATGTTTTGATGATTTGAAGGATTGTTGATTGAATTTCATCTTCAATCATTTGTGTTTCTCTATGCTTTTTTCTAATTTTATTTTCCATTAAATTAAAATTATTAAATGTGTGAAATTGGGCTTGGGAGGGTTAATTTCATATGTTGAGACTTGGGAAACACAACTCAAAGTAATATTAAGTTCGGGAGGCTAATATCACTTGGGGAATCACTAGATTTGGTTTTGCTTAATGAGTGCTTAATTGATTGAGTTAATATGGATATTAATTTAGTTTATTTTGCATATTATTTTACTCGGTACTCAGGAGATGGAGTGAAATTAAAATTGAAACCTAAGATTAATAATTTGGGTGAAATTGATTGACAAGCCTTTGAATTGGAATAACATCATTTAGTTAAGTGAAATTGAAACCCCATAGCCACACATTAGATTGAGTTTCCTTCAATCCATATCTCTAATTGCATTTATTTCACTTGTTTTTAGTTTAATTTAGTTGCTTAGGTTAGTTTATGACACTTGACCTCAACATGCGGAGTCTTCTCCCGATCTTCAAGCCCTTGTTGCCCAATTTTTGGAGGAGACAAAGCTTCGTATAGAGAAGTTGGAGAGGATGGAGGTACTTCGTCAACTAGAAACCGAATTGGCTCAAATTCAAATGGAATTGTCATGGATGAATGCACCTCCAAATGACTCAATTGAAGCCATGAAAAGGAAGGCATTAATGGTGGACTTCTATAAAGAATTGGAAGCATCTAGTCAATTCCACCATGATGAGCCGACACCACATGAGAAGAAATGTGAGTTATTTGAACATGACTCTTCAAGAGAGGAAGAGACACAAGATTTGTACATTGATAAAGAATTGCAACAAGAAGTCTATAAGGCTCAACTTCATGAGATTTCCATCGTTATGCCACCACTGATCCAGCATGATCACATCTACGAAGATCCAATGTGGCCAACACATCCTCCACCAACACTAGTATCATTCCTTCACGGCCACCAAGCACATCCGTCGAAGCCAAGTCTTGTTGGAGCAACGTGCCGAGCTTCCTCGGCAACCGAATAATTGAGCCTAAAGTCACAAGTTAATGTGGAAAACCCAGCACTAACCAGAGTACACACCACCATGCCCGGAGCATCTTCGCCAACCACACTAGGAGGCGAGATTGTCTCGCCTCACCGGTACGTGTTCTTATTCCCTTGTGCTTAAATTGAATATGTAAACATTGAGGACAATGTTTCTTTTAAAGTTTGGGGGTGGGAACATTTGTTGGTTGATTTATATGGGGTTTTGGCATTCCTTAGGTGTTGATTATGAACTTTCCTTTCTTTGATTTGTGTTCTTGTGGTCATGCTTTTATTTGCTTTCCTTTTTAGGTTTGTTTGAATAAGTTGTGAGTTCTGTTGAGATATTTACTTGATATTGATGATGGATATAGTCACTTTATGCTTTTTTAGGTCTTTTGAAATGTAATTCATTAAGATTTCTGTGTGTTTGACTCGCATAGATTGAAATTTGCCCTTGACTCTTTACATTTGAGCAAAATGAATCATGATCCCTTGATCTTTTTAGCATTTGGAGAACATTTATGTGCATTGGGTAGGCCATGATATCTCATGAACACTAGAACCCATTTGAGTGAAACTCGAGACGAAATCCTAGGTTAAGTGTCGTTAGAGAGATGATTTAGGCATTTTCCTTGGATCGTTTGGGCCTTTGAACCTAACCCTTGAAAAATTCATCCTTAGTTAACCCCAATGAGCCGTATTGCCTATTTCTTTCATCGCCCGCATAAGTGCATCCAAACCACTAAATGAATTTCCATTTCTTAAACCCATCACTAATAGGCATGATTGCATTTTTTTTTTTTTTTTTTTTTGCATGGATCATTGTGAGTAAGGGCAAGTATGGGTTGCATTCGGTGATTTATTAGTGGATTAGTTTAATTATTTTGTGTTATTTCATTTGTGAGTTATTATTTACTCTTTCTTCTCTAAAATATAAAAAAATAAAAATAAAAAGAAGAAGAAAATGTGGCTACTCCCAAACTTCAAAAAGTATAAGTTTGAGGGGTGTAGTTTAAAAGAGAGAGAGAAGAGAAGAAAGAAAATAAGAAAATAATTTATTATGCTTAATGTTTTGTGTTTATGCATAGTTGTGAATAAGTTTATGTGGGAATGATTGAATGAAAAATAATGATGAGATGGGGAGTTAGTGAATGCCTTCTTAGGGTTCATGTAAGATCCATGAGTTGTGATACATGCAAAATTCCAATCTCATCCACCCTTCACCCTAATCATACATTATAACCCTCAAAAGTCCTTTTAATCTTCAATGGCACACAGACCTACATTAGTGGAGAGTGACATGAACAATGGGCATACGGTAGTTCTTAACTTCACCATCTAGAGATCACTCATAGTCTCTTAAGCACATAGGTCTATTCGGAGTTCATTTAGTTAGATGAGATTGATTTTGCACACACTGACACATTGAGAGTCTTGAGTGGAGTGAAATTGACGCATGATGTTGAAATTCTAGATAATCTCAATGTTTGCATTTCATTTGAGCTTGGAACATTATGTGGCTTCTGAAATACTTGCACGGTTTTCGACTCAATAGAAAACTCACACTTTATCTTTTATGTCTTAGTACTAGATTTGTGTTTTCTTTCATTCTCTTTTGGTTTGGTTAGGGACAAGCAACGGTTTGAGTTTGGGCGTATTCAATGAGGAGGTTGTTTACTTACAAATCAAGTACTTTTGATTTCAAATATTTGTAAGTTCGCAAGCGCTTTTGTTATTTTAATGTGTTTTTATGTGATCTTGTAGGATTTATAAATAAAAAGAGGATTTAGATGAAAATGTTGCAAAATGGGATTTTTTTTTGAAGTAATTGGAAAGATCTGTGAGCAAAAGAAGCAAACCTAAGCATGCCGAATCAAAGAAGAACTAAAAAAAGGATCTTAAAGGCACAAAAAAGAAGAATTAGATAAGCAAAAAGCGAGCTGTAGTGCACCAAAGAGGCGCTATAGCATGCGTCCTTCATTCTAGCCAAAAATGGCTTGGCTACAGGTTACAGCGCACCAAACAGGCGCTGCAGTGCGGCTACCAAGGCAAAGAGAGCCTGACTGCAGGCTGCAACGGATAAAAGGACCGCTGCAGCTCGCTCCCAACCAATATATACGTGTTGCAGCAGGCCTTTCATCCATTGCAGCGCACCTCTTGAGATGCTCTAGTAGCCTTATTCGCGCCGCAGTGGATAAAAAGCCCGCTGCAGCGCCTCACATACTTGAAAACCTAATTTTGAGGCAAAATGTGATGTTTTGGGAAGGCTATAAAAGAAACACTGGCTGGAAATTGTGGAGAGCTTTTAGAGACCCAAAATTCTAGGGATTCAAGGCAAAAACACTCAAGTTTGGGAGGATTTCTTGGAGATTCAATGAAGATTAGAGGCTTAGAGCTTAGTTTCATCAACTAGTTCTTTTGTCCATTCTTTCTTCCATCTCTTTTAGATTCTTGAACTTGTATTTTTGTTCTTGAACTTGTGCTAGAATGACAGATTGGATGCTTGGTTTGTTTATCGATATGGAGTTGAAACTTTTGATGATTAGTTAAACTTTTTTAAGCTAGGGGATATGATGTAGGTTGATGATGATTATGTTATGATGATCTGAAGGATTGTTGATTGAGTTTCATCTTGAATCATTTGTGTTCCTCTATGCTTTTTCCTAATTTGACTTTTCATTAAATTATAGTTATTAGATGTGTGAAATTGCGCTTGGGAGAGCTAATTTCATATGTTGAGACTCGGGAAATACAGCCCAAAGTAATATTAAGTTCAGGAGGCAAATATCACTAGGGGAATCACTAGATTAGGTTTTGCTTAATGAGTGCTTAATTGATTGAGTAATTAGGGATATTAATTTGGTTTATTTTGCACATTATTTTACTTGGTACTCGGGAGAGGATGTGAAATTAAAATTGGAACATAAAATTAATGATTTGGGTGAAACTGATTGACAAGCCTTTGAATTGGAATAACATAGTCTAGTTCAGTGAAATCAAAAGCCCCTAGCTACACATTAGATTGAGTTTCCTTCAATCCATATCTCTAATTGCACTTATTTCACTTGTTTTTAATTTAATTTAGTTGCTTAGGTTAGTTTATTTTCCATTTTATGTTTACCTAGATAAAGTTGGGTTGCGATAATCATGGTACTTAGCAACAAGACACTCACTCACCCTATACTATAAAAACTTGGCGACCTCGTATACTTGCGCGTTATCACACAACAGATTTGACCGTTTTTAGCCAGAATCCTACCTACGGAGGTTGTCATTAGTTGGAAACCAACCAGTAACCCATCGGCAGTTGGTAACCAAATGGTTACCATATGGTAACCAATTAGTTACCTGTCGGTGGCAGTGGTTACCGGTCGGTAACCAATTGGTTACCAATCGGCAACCCACTAGTGGCGGTTGTTACCGATTGGAAACCCTCCAACGGTCAGTTACCAACTGGTTACTATTGGATAACCAACTGGTTACTCACCAGTGGCAGCGGTTACCAATCAGAAACCTGCCGACGGTTGGTAACCAACTAATTACTCGCCGACGGCAATGGTTGCCGATTGGAAATGAAAATCTGCCGACAGTCAGTAACCAATTGGTTACTATTTAGTAACTCAGGTGGTTACATCTTGGATGTATATGTAAAGATTCAATATAATTTTCTGGGAGGTCTATTACCATCTCTTAGTTTTTTTTGTCCCACACCATTTTTAAACCACCCAACAATGAAATTTTGGATTTATATAATTACCTGTTAGACTCTTTAATTATTCAAAAAAAGTCCATACTAATATTTATTTATTTTCCCAAAATCTTGCTTTTTTTACAATTAATATTTTAATTTTTTTTTCGTTAATAGTATGTATGGTATCTTCCTCAAAAGAAAAAAAAAAAATCAAAGAAAGAATGAAAAAAAAAAAAAGAAGCTGGTATCTAAAAGGATGTATTCTCAAATTATTTAGAGTAAGGTGTATGTGAAAAGTGTTCTTTAAATTACTTTTATACTTAAACGTAATTTGATTTAGTGGTAATTTAATAATAAAAATTTTTTAATTAAAAAAGGCATGAAAAAAGTAATAGAGGTGTGTTAATAGACCTCTTATTTTGAAATACCATATCCAAAAGCTATCCTCCTTTGTTGCATAAAGGGTTAATTTCGATAATAACACTTATGAAAAAAAATATATACCACTTTTTGAAACTTCCATTTCTAACACCACCAGGTCAGATCTTGAGAGTTCCACATTTTTATACTACTACATTTACCCTCAACAACCCACATTTTTTCAAACGAATTTTTGGTCAATTTAATAATTACTAGCGGTAATTATCACAATTACTCTATGGGTCATGACAAAAATGACCGGAGGTAATTCTTGTAATTATTATTATATAAAGACCTGATTTGTTAACAAAGTATTTTTTTTTTAAAAAAAATCAGAGAAATATGACCAAAGAGTATGGTTGTCCCAACTTTTAACAGTTAATGACTATCAATAATAAATTTTAATTTTCCAAAAACAGTCATACTCTAAAAGCTTTCAGATAATAGCCATTATTAGAATTACACGTGGTTTTATTGGAAATAACTTAATAAAATTGATTCATAACAGAGCTTTTTAGCCAGAATTACTCATGGTTTTTATGGAAATAACTTAATAAAATTGATTCATAACAGAGCTAAAAGGTCAATCATGAAATGGTTACAATACAAAAATTACAACCACTTTCATCAAAAGACTCCTCACATAGTAAATATACAGTAAAACTACAGTCAATAGTATATTATGCTATCATTAATAATCATGATTGTAAAGACTACTAGTAATTATGAAAATTATTATTTAAAATAGAATGATAACAATACCTAAAAATACAAATATCCGATGCAACCTAGTGATCAAAACTATTAATCAAAGTATTTATATGCTGACGAAACCTTCTTCTTCTTCCTCTTCTTCTTCTTTTGTGTGTGTGTGTGTGTGTGTGTGTGTGTGTGTTGTAACTGTTAAGACTTCGATTAATAGTTTTATCTTCGTCGGCGTACAAAGTATTTATATGCCAATATTATGAACGTTTGTTTGTCGAGACGTTCACTGGCCTTTCTTTCTGCGTGTTGCAGTGCCTCGCATCAAATTCATCCCTTCCAAACTACATATTTACGGCACTGATCCTTATCGAGGAACGCCTACAAATGTGTTAACGTGACCGTTTTTCAACAGTGGAATCATCTGCTACCGTCGTTTGCTTGCTCATTTCTTTACATTAATTTCATCGTTTCAGCATGGTACTTCTGATATAAGCTAGCTTGAAAACATAGGATATGTTCAAGTTCTTAAACGTATCTCTTCTCAATCATTGATCTTTTCTTGCCGTAACTCTGTCGTTTCAAAATTTTTCGTCACAGCAATGATGTATTGGTTTTCTGTTATATGATCATAAATCAAATGAACTCATTTATCTCGTACAAAATAAATGTGAAAACTGTCAGTTAGCATCTTTTATTTCAGTAGCAAAAAAAATGGTATTTGTTTGTGTCTATCCTAGAGATGATCAAACTCTTTCCAATTTAACCCTTCCATCTAAGATGTAAAATTTACTGGATTAACTATCTTAAAATAAATAAAAACAAAAAAATGAATGACTTGTGTTGGTAGCTTAATCGAATCTCTCTGATTGATCACCTTGTATCTCCAGAAAGCATTCAAAAGAAGGCACCGATGACTCTTGTTATCGATTCATTAAAATTGAAGAACAAAAAATGAGCTGTTAGATGCTCTCGGAAGCTCTGCTACTTCAATGCCAACCGCGACTGATGTTGCCTCACATGTTGTGAATCTCATCGAATTTCGATCCGCCAAGGGACACAGGTGACATCAAGTACAAGGATTTTCTAGCAAATCCAGTCTCTCAACTTCTGTCAATATTAAGAAGAACCCACCACTCTCAAAAGCACTTTATGAATGCAAGTTTTAATACAACCAGAATGTTCTCATTGGCTCCAGCAATTAGTGGCTGGAAGTACAACTTTATCCTCTATTTCAAGAGGATTATTTGAGTGTCTTACGGTAATGGTTTACACACAAAAATACTGATGAGGACTAACTACAAGTTTCAAGTTTTAAAATAACCAAAAATCCTTGTAATTTGTTTTCTATCTCTCTCTATCTTTTTTTATTTTATTTTTTTTAGTATGTACTTAAAAATCAATCCTTTTAATGTTTGTATCAGGTGCAGAGTGTTTGTATGAGAAATCATAAGTCAAATGAACTAATTTGTTTCATACAATATGTTGTTGTTTTGTCTTGTTGGTGCTCACTCTTTCCGATCCTATCCTGTCCCTTCATCTTTGATGCAGAACTTACTGCTTTAACATTACTGAAATTTTTTAAAATAATCTTTTCTGTCAAAAAGAAAATGCATTAATAATTCAAAATGTTTGTTCTGATCTTTCTTTCTTATATATAGTTGTAGATGTGGAACTCCTTTTGTCTTGTAGTTTGTTGGTCGAGACGTTCACTGGCCTATTTTCTGTTTGTTTCACTGGGTTGCATCGGATTTCCTTCCAAACTATATGTTTATGGAAATGTGACTGTTTTTCAAAGTTGAATTCTGTGCTACCGCAGTTTGGTTGCTCAGTTCTTCACATTACTTTTATCATTTCAGTATGGTACTTACTGATATAAACTTGCTTGAAAACATATGTTCGAGATCCAAAATATGTCTCTGATCAATCATTGATCTTGATCTTGCCGTAATTCCGTTGTTTCAAAATTTTTCATCACAACAATGATGTGTTTCTTTTATACTATATAATCATAAATCATATGAACTCATTTATGTCATACAAAATAAATGCCAAAACTGCCATTTAGTAAAGTTTTACAGCCAGTGGCTTGAAGATTTCCCTAAAATTAACATCTTTACTTCAGTAGAAAAAGAAAAAAAAAAAAAAAAGGTATTTGTTGTTTCTATCCTAGAGATAATCAAAACTCTTTCCTCTAACCCTTGCGTCTATGAAGTAAAAGTTACCGGTTTAACTATCTTAACCACTGAGAAGTTTCAAATTGTCCTGTTCTGTATTGTGTTGTCTTATTATTATTTTTTTTTAATTTTAATTTTTTTTACAGAAGTGATGAATAGGAAAAATTATAGGTATCTGGATGCCAATTTCATGTCCTTTCTAATAGGTATCACTTACACGCACACACATAGTACTAATTGTGGAAGCACAAACCATGACCACATTGATTTGTCAAAAAACAGGGGGGCAAGAAAAAAAAAAAAAAAAAAAGAACAACCCCACCTTATTAGCAGAATACATCGCAAACTAAATGAGTTACAAGAGTTTCTTGTCAGAACAACATCAAATGGAAAGTCAATAACGACCAAATAGAGAATGGACAAATCGTTTGCATTGTCTGAGCAATGTCCTCAGTCTCATTAGTAGTAATACACGACAAACGAAAACAACAATAGGAGTTCATATCCATACAAACATCAAACCGAAAATAAATACATTCCATACTAGAACAATAACCGGAGTTCCATTATTAGCAATACCTTCAATCTCATTATTAGCAATACATCTCATACTAGAACAATAATAGGAGTTCCAATCCATATACACATCAAACTCGGGAAAAAAAAAAGTGATTTGAAAAGTACACAACAACATGACTGCAAAGACAAGATAAATCTTCTACCCTCGTCTGAGAAATGCACTGAGGCTCCTTTTCAGGGGTCAACTTGTGCGTCCCTAGTAGGAAAATGTAAACGAAACTTCCTTGTTAAGTTTATGAATAATTCGGAGAAAAATATCTGCAAGTATTTCCTAAGTGAACGAATAAAATAAATAAACTGGAACTGTAACACGACAGATCATTGTTTATATCAATTCCAAATGAAACAAGAAAATAATCAAATTAATAGCATGAAGTTGTATGAACTGATTAATTACTGTACCCAATGTATGACAGAAATTTAAACTGGTTGGTAAATATATATTGATATGGTGACAAAAAAAAAATGATGCAAAGAAAAACAAAAATGAGGGAGGACTGGAACTTTAGGGATTTTGTTTTTGGAAAAAAATAATAATAATAAAGAAGAAGAAGAAGAGAAATGAAGCATAAACAAAACAAAGGTGATTACAATGCGAGAAACTGTACTACAAAGTCGGTTATAAGGGTGTACCAGCAAAACTTGACATCGCTTATCAACTAGCTTGCTGTTGCAGAAGCTTCAACAAGTCTGAGCTACCCAGCTTGTAGTGATCAAAACTCCACCCTTTATGCTTGTAATAACTGAAGACGACATAAGGTAAATGCTGAATTTTCCAATAATCAGCGCCTCCATCTTGCTGCAAACCAATCACAAATTCGCTGGGCATGTCTTGAAAATAAAGATATTTGAGGTTCTTCAAGTGTTGAATATCAGAAGGCATCTCCTTCATTAGTGGACAAGGCCCAAGCACCAGCTCTTCAAGAAGAGGCAATGCTCCACTGTCAATTTTCATCACCTTTAATCCTTCCAACTTTAGTAACTGAAGATTCTTAAGTTTTTTAAAGCTACCCTCCTCAAAATGCAATTCCACTCCGGCATATGTTTGGT
The DNA here is from genome assembly GCA_008635985.1 of Ficus erecta. Classification (NCBI taxonomy): domain Eukaryota; kingdom Viridiplantae; phylum Streptophyta; class Magnoliopsida; order Rosales; family Moraceae; genus Ficus; species Ficus erecta. Next base: position 156,580 of record BKCH01002117.1, on the reverse strand, counting down.
ACAAGCGAAGGAATGCTAAATTAGGCAAACCTTTGAGGAATTTTAGTGGCTCATCAATTAGCCTTGAGAAATTTAACGCCAATCCCTGTAGATTATGAAGTTCAGATATCCATTTGGGCAGTTTGTTGCAGTCGACAACCCAGTTCGAGGTAACGCAAACAAAGAGGAGATGAAATGGATGTTAAATCTATAACTTCATCCTCATGGATTGAGTTCAAATAAAGCCTCTCAAGGCCGTTCATTTTCTCAAGGGAGGCTCCCAACGCCTTCCCCATATCTGCAGTCACTTTCGTAATACCCAAAACTTTTAGTTTCCTCAAGTTCTGTAGCTCTTTCACAAAACCAACTCTGTTAGGGTATGCTTCTACTCTGGCTAGTGTTTGTAACTCGTCCAACTTTCCAATCCCCTCTCCCATCCTCACACCGCAAAAGGAATCAAAACCATATTCTATCACCTAAAAGTTGCTCCATTCAAAGGAATTATGAGATTTGGAAAGAAGGGGAAATTAAGTCCAAGATATATAGGGCCATTCGAAATACTAGAAAGAGTTGGTAACGTGGCCTATAAATTGGCTCTGCCCCAAGAATTAGCATATGTACATAATGTATTTCATGTGTCAATGCTAAAGAAGTACATCTCGGATCCATCCGACGAATTGGACCACGAACCAATTGAGGTTCACGAGAATCTGACGTATGAGGAGAAACCGGTTCAAATCTTGGCACGAGAAGAAAAGGTGCTAAGGAACAAGGTTATACCTTTAGTTAAGATCCTATGGCGAAATCATGAGATTGAGGAGGCAACATGGGAACGCGAGGAGGATATGAAGAAAAGCTACCCCGAATTGTTCTGATTTTCGAGGACGAAAATTCTTTAAGGAAGGTAGATTGTAATATCCAAAAATTTTCACGAACTCATGATTTTCTTGTATATAAAAAATCTAAAGTTTGTACTATGTGTTTATGTGCAATTGTATGAAAATTATGAATACCAATACAAAATTCATAATTTTATCAGTATAGGGTTGAGTTCTCGGTGAATTAATTACGAGACTCCATAATAGGCCTTTTAAGGAAAAAGGCATAACGGAATTTCTTGAATTTATAATGGTCAAAGTTTGACCAGAATAAGTCAAAGGTTGACCAGAGTAAGACGATACTGTGTTATGATAGGCAGTATGAGAAATATACTGTGAAAATCGTCTTACAGGCAAGATAGTATAATTAAGTTTTAAAATCACCATAGAAAAATCAAGCACACCAAGTAGGATATTAAGGGTAAAAAGGGCTTAAGGAAATAAGAAAATTTTATACTGTCCATTTTTACTCAGATAAATTTGGACTGCAGTATAGTATAACAGTACTGTGTATTAGTGAGCACAGTATTGGAAAAATCTGTGTTAGCTCAAAAAATGGACTGCATATTGAAGAAAAGAGCCAAACAAGCCTTAAAGAGGATGACATCACCTTATCCAAACATTATGACATCATTTATTTCATTAAAAAGAAAATATGGAAAGAATTAGATTTTTGTGCTTGTTCTCCAAGGGATGGCCGGCCACCTATACCTCCATTTGTGCAAATTTTTGCTTCTTTTGGGGTCATTTTATAATTTTGAAGAGTTCCCAAACCTTTATAAATAGGGGTGGTTGCTATTCACTTTTATTCAAAAATTTGGGGAGGTTCTTGCCAATTTTCTTCTTGAAAATCAGCAGCCAAATTCTGCCCATTTTACCTCTCCAAAAATCTGCAATCTCAAGTGGGTGATTGAGTGAAGAAAAAAATTAAGAAACTTAGGGGTTTTGATGTTTGTAGTCTTCGGTTTCCCCTAGCAAGTTCAAGCAAAAATTTTGGCAGTTTTTGTGCCCAATTTTGGGGCCAACAGCAGGCTGCCAAGGGGGGGTGAGTGAGTGAGAAAATTTGGATTTAAGAATGCTTAGTTTAGGTGCAAGCAGCCACCAAGAATCATCCAATTTTGGTGCCAATTGGTGCAACAAAACCGGCCTTGGGTGGTGTCCTAGGAGGAAAATTTTTGTGACCAAACCCTAGCCTCAATTTCTTCAATAAATCAAGGTAAACCATTCTAGACCTTAATCTCTTTCAATTAAGCATTCAATTTGAAATTTACATGTATTTCAAGTTGAAATTGTAAGAGCATAAGCTCAATTTATTTTGTGCCCAAAGTTAGGAATCTAGGGTTGTGCTTGATCTATAATTAGGGGTGGTTTGATTTCTATGTGCATGCTTGCTTTAATTTTCTTAATTTGCATGCTAAATACTAGTTTATTATATGTCCCCAATCTGCCCTAGTGTTGGTGAATGATAATTTTGTGCTAGGTTGCTAGAATTTAATTAGTATGCTTGCTAGGTTTTGTGCAACCAAAATCATGCAACTTAGTTGATCCAATATCAATTAGGTTTGCATGGTGATGTTAGAAATTGTGATTAAAGAAAATTTATGCTAGAAAACCACTGCATGTGTGTATTAGAGCTCCCGCGGTGGCTGGTTGAGCTAGATTCCACGTCTAGGACGTAAAACGAACTCTAAACCGAAAAACTGCCAGGTTCGGGTGGATCCTGACCAGTTTTACGGCAAGCCGATTTTGAGGCCTTTAGAGGCCGAATTTGGAAAAACTTAAAACACAAAAGTTGCTCGGAACAGTTTTTCCTAGGGGATTCCATGGACGGATTTGCAAAATGAGGCTCCAATGGCCTCCGTTTTATAGAAATCCGAGACTGATCTGCCCAGACTTAGTCTACACGTCCAGTAAGTTTCAAATTAAAACTGACAAGAATCCAAGCAGAACTGGGTTTTTCTTAAAACACAAAAGTTTTATAATTTTTCAAGAGCAAGAACTTTCATGAAGACAAGTTTTTCAAATTCAATCTGGATTTTTAAATACAACCTGAACTATAAAAACTGTGCAGAGAGCAAGAAATTCCTGCACAGGAATTTTTAAGAACAATGCAGAAAAACTGTATTTTCACAAAACCCAATATTTTAACTGAGAAAAACTGTTCTAATGACAGTTTTCAACCCTTAATAATTTGTATAAAACCCCACTTAAGAACCATGAATTTTATAAGTTAAATTTTTGGATTTAAACTTACCAAATTTTCCAAGACAAAGAAAATGATTTTTTAAGCCAAAGTTTAGAAAAACAATAATAACATATGGTAACCGGGAAGGATACCCGAGTTACTAGGCCAAGCCCAAATCCCAAGTTTGACCCATAGAGGGTTGACCATAGTTGACCAAAAATGTTGACTTTGGTTGACTAAATTTGACCACCTCAAGGGTTACCCAATGTAACCCAATAAGTTATCATGTATATAATTGGGGGACATATAACTAAGATTGTGTATGAATGTTGGATAGGTCACCAACATTTTATAGGATCCTTATCCTATGTTCTTTTTAATAGCAGGAAGTAACCTGCAGTTGCGATCTGAGTGGAAGCAACAAAACCCGGAACATAGCATATCAGGCAAGTATCAAACCTCACCTACAGTATGAAAATAGTAAATACTATTTTCAAATATGCTATGTTAAGTTATGCTATTTACACCATATTTCCTAGTGTACACGCTATGTTATATTATGATATGTGATGTCATGCGATGATATGCTAAGATATGCTATGACATGTTATGCCATGTTATAAGAATGTCATGTTGACAAAAATGCCATGTTTTAAAAATGTCATGGTTTCAAAAATGCCATGTTTTCAAGAATGTCATGTTATGGCAAGTGTTAGGTATGATATGACATAGTGACATCATGAGGCATGTTCACTAATGTTGAACCACATGGTAAGATAAATCAAGTAAGGTGTCGTACCAACCTCCCGTGATCGTGGAGGCTGCATGTTTCAGTTGTGATATTTACCTTCCGTGATCGTGAAGGGTCAAGTTATAATTCCCAGAACTGTTAGGGCCTTGCAAACCCTAGTTTTGTCTGGAGGCTGCGCGCTTTTGGTACGTACACTATGGGCCCACATGTTGAGATAAGATAATAAGTTAAAGATTGAGTCTATAATGAAGCATAAAATATTCAATCAATCATAAATGGTTCATGCATAAGTTACATGATGATTGGCATGTTTTATGATGAGTGAAATGTTTTGTGAGATTATGTTTGTACTTGCTGGGCGAAATCTCACTCTTATATTTCATATTGTAGGAAAGAAGCCTGCAGCTTAAGTGGTGGGCTATGCGGACGATGCGGCGGGTGAAGGGCGGTGTGGGATACCACTACGCAAAATTTTCCGCAACCGCTTTTTGAGTTAATATATATATATATTTCAAAAAGTATATCATGCTATGTAGTATGTATGAAGTTTGAAGACTTGAGATTATACTTTCAGAATGGTATGTATGCATGACAAGTTTTTCTCTACAAGATAACTTATGTGAATATGTTTTTTTTTTTTTTTTTTAATTTCTCAAATTTTCAAGTAAAGAACAAGTATGTATGGTGTCGACCTGGCTTGGGAAGTCAGGGCGTCACAAATGTCGAGCCGTCTTGGCCCCCCCTCCCCCTGCCACCCCCGTGATTGGGTTCGCCCCACCCCCTATGACTGGTTCGGCCCCTCCCCCCGCAATCTGCGTTCTAAGTTTCACCACTGCCGCCCCCCCTTCCCCCCCGGCGCCTCGCAAGTCACTCCCCCCTTGCTCGCAGGTGTTTTTTTTCGGTCCTCGATGCTGGGTTCTTTAAGGAAGTTTTATAAGGTGTGGTAGGTTTAATTTTACTTTGGTGGTCTTTCAGTATTTTTTAACCTTTAGATTGAAATCCAAGGGCAAATAAATTGTTTTTAGAATTATTAATCTTATTTTCAAAAAAAAAAAACGATTGTTTTTAGTATTATTAATCTTATTTTCATTATTTAAATATGTATAATTTTTCACGAATTTTGAGGTGGGAGAATTGCTTTCTATGTAAGAGTTACTACTAGGTTATGCTAGCAGCAGCAGTAAAAAAAAAAAAAATCATTGTAATGACGAAAAATGGGAAAAAGCGAGATTATAACAAAGAGGATGCTTTTTCATATCGTAATTTATATATTTTTTGACATATATAGGATTGGGATTCAAACTCTACATTATGATAGAGTTGTATGTAAAATTACTTCCAAAGGCCCCTAAATCTTAACTTTAAAAGTGCCATTTTACTTTTGGATTAATTACAAAAATTCCCTCTGAATTATAGCCCTCGTAACACTTTGCCCGTTGAATTTCAAAATGAAACATCGTGTCCCAATCGTGTCCCCCCGAAGTTAAATCACAAGTTTTTATATGAGTCAAGACAAAGTAAACTAGAGAATTATTAGACATACACCAGGAGACTACCATAGCCTAATTAAATGATCATAACTAATGAAATTTGGCCTTACAAGCCCAATACTAGATGGAAGGCAACCCACTTAAGGGTATACACTTAGGTGACTCCTTGTCACCAAGGTTATATAGATTGATTAATTAATTAACTAATAAATATATAACAAAATGTGTTAAAATTTGAAACGTGTTTGGCAAAAAAAATGCAAAATGGATTTTGTCGTGTTCGTCTCATCTCGTCGTTGTGAGCTTTTGACACAAGAATCAACTCATTTCGATTTAGAATGAAAAAGCTACGTAATGTTAAAGTTTGTTATTTTTGAAAGAGTAGTTGGCCTAAATAATACTTAAACTCTTTCAAAGAAGACGGTTGGTCCCTACTCTTTTTTTTTTTTTTGCCGAGATGACCCTAAACTCTTATTTTTGGGCTGTAATGGTCCTTTCCATTTAAAATTGTTATAATTTTTAATGGGATCTTACTGAAATGATTATTTATAATAAAATGACTAAAATACCCTCTCCTCCCCTCTCTCTCTCTATGTTTCGCCCACCCCCCTCCTCTCTCTCTCTCTCTCTCTGTGTTTCACTAGCTCCCCCTCCCCCATCTCTCTCGGTTTGGCCCCCCTAACGCCCTCTCTCGGTTTCACCGCCTCCCTCCCGCCATCATTCGCCCCCCACCCTTGCCCCCCCTCCCGCTGCTGTTTCGCCACCACCCCCCCTCCCGATCTGGTTCCCCCTCCCCCACCCCACTCTCTCCCTCCCTCGGTTTGGCCCCCCCTCCCGCCACCGTTCGGCCCCCTCTCTCTGTCACAGATCGGCCCTTCTCCTCACGTGCCACTACCGAACTGGGTTTTGAGAAAAGAAGAGAGAGAGTAAGGAGAGAGAGGAAAGAAGTGAAAACTCCCCCCCCCCCCCCCCCCCCGAGCCTCCCTCTATCTCTCTCTCTCGGTCTGGACCCCACAAACTCCCTCTCTCTGTTTCGTCGCCCCCCGTCCCCGCCGCTGTTTACCCCCCACCGCTATCCCCTTTCCAGCCACCGTTGGCCCCCACCCCCAACTCCCTCCCTCAGTTTGACCCCCCTACCGCCGTCGTTCGCCCTCGCCTCCCCCCCCCCCCCCCCCCCCCCCCCCCCCCCCCCGCGCCATTGTACTCACACCCCTCTCTCCGTCACAAATCGCCCCCCCATACCCCGTGTTGTTGCTGAATTGGGTTTTGAGAAAAGAAAGAAGAGAGAGAGTGAGCAAGGAAACTACCCCTCACACACCCCCCACCCCCCCCCCCCCCCCCCCCCCCCCCCGCGTGCGTGCTGCCGAACTAGGTTTTGAGAAAAAGAAGAGAGAGAGAAAGGAGATGAATTTTTTTTTGGTTTTTAATGATTTTTTTTAATTTTTTGTTAAATTAATTATTATTAGATTACTAAAATGCCCTCACAAATTAACGAATTTGGAGGGAAATAACCATAAAATTAAGAGTTTAAGATCTTCTCAGCCAAAAAAAAAAAAAAAAAAAGAACAGGGACTAAACCGTCACCTTAAGAAGAGTTCTGAAACTATTTAAGATAATTACTTTTTTTAAAAATGAAAGAGAGAGAAAATTTGATATAAAATTTAAAGTTTTAGATCCTGGAGTTGTTGCCCCAAGGAGGACTTAATTGAAAATATCAAGAGAAAATTTCACTAGTAGCCACCTTTGTGCACCAGCTTGATTTCTTTGCCATTATTGGGTAACTTTTTAACTTTTCTGACACCCTAGGGAATTTCCTTTTTTCCATTTCTTTTTTGAGATTTATTAGTTTTCGTTTTTGTCCTTTATTTAGAGTTTGTTTGGTTTATCATTTCATTTTAAATTAAACTGTATTTTTTTCATAATATTTTTTATTTTTTTTAAAAAATTAATAAAAATTATTATTTAAATTTAAAAATCTCAACTCAATTCAAACTTAATTTATACACCAAACACTCCCTTAGTGATCAGTTGAATTTGTTCTTCAATTTTCACTCTCTCTCTCTCTCTAAATTTTCCCCTGTTCTTAGATTTTGTTTCTCTCTTTAGCTTTGATCTCTTTCCTTTTTCTGGCGATCGTTTTCCAATTTCCTTGTTTTTCTTGTTAATTTCTTTCTTTTTTCTTGTCATTTTGTTTTGTTTTGCCGACGATCGTTGGTTTCGCTCTCCTTTTTCTCTTCATTTTTTTTTTCCTTTGATTTCAGTTTTCTAGGGTTTTCACCATGGCTAAAATTTGAAAAAGGAAAGCTGTTGTTGAATCTGATGGCGCTTAGTCTAGTTCTTCTGGTAAGAGGTTCAAGATGCGTGCAAATCAGACTAAATCCGTCGTTGATGAAGATGAATTGTCTGATTTTGAGGGGGATGTTAGCTTGAATCGTTTGAATGTCAGTTCCTCGGGTGTTTGTTGTTTCTTCTAGATTTTATTTTTTGGTTGTTTGTTCGATGATAAGGTTTGTTGTTTTGTTTTGCTGTGATATTTTTGTCTTTTGCTTTGTATGAGTTGAAATTTGTATTCTATATGAATAATTTTAAGAATCTGTCAGAGTAGTGGGAATAATATATGTTAATTTATTCTCTTCTTTTTCAGTGTTAAGGTTTTGTTTTTTGTTTTTTGTTTTTTTGTTTTTCCTTTAGCAGGTTGAAGCAGGCTACAAAACTGTTGCTATATATAATGAGCAATATTTTGATGTTACTCCTCCAAGTCATAGGATTGTTTTATTTGATGAGGTTTATGCAAGCTCTCATGCGGTTGCAAACGAAACAGTTGATGTGTGTCAACATTTTTTCCCTTTCAGTGAAATTGTTGATGAGATGCCATCAGAACTTAGAAAAAATTTTACGACTGGTTTAAAATTGGCTACAATCCTAGGAATAAGTATGTTCCTATTTCTCTTGTCTGTTTGTTTTTTGTGTATTTTGTTTTTCACATTTTTATTTATGCATATTTGTCATCTTTTTGCTGCTTTTTGTTTTGTTTTGTTTTGTTTTTGTTTTTGTTTTTTGTTTTTTTCACAGGAAGAAGAAATGGGTTGCCGGTGGTGACAAAATTATTCCTCCTTTTGATTTTAAGGTTGATTATGTTGATAGCAAGTATTGGTTTTACAATGTTCTCATTCCTGCTCAGTACTTGTCCAATTCGGTATGTTTTTTTTTATGTGATTTCTCTGTTATTTAGCATTTGTTTTGTTTTTGTTTTTGTTTGTGCTCATATGTTACAGTTCTGTTTTATTTTCGTAACACATTTTCTCTTTTTGCAGCATATAGATGTGGCCCTTTATAATCTGCAAAAGAAGTTGAAATGTTATCCAAAGGAGCACTTTACTAATTGTCTTCCTTTGGATTCTGGGTTTGACTTCATGATAAGGCAGATCCGAAAAAATTTCGAAGGGAATTAGGCTGAATTTGATTTTTCTACTACACCAGCTTTGTAGGATTATGTGTTGGGGAAATTTATGTTTTGCAGCTGTCCCTTTGTTGACGTTGATTTTCTGTTGGTTCCTATGTTCATGCCTATCGCAGCGAATTGGATGTTGGGTTATGTGCACTTCAAGCACTTGACTCTTACTATAATCAATTCATTCAAGAGTCACAGACTTAAGGATGAGCTTGAGGATTTGGTTCATGGATTGGCAACAATTCTTCCACATCTTTTGGCATCTGTGGGCTTTTTTTAGGCACATTCTTTATCATATTTCGACAGTGACTACAATATGTTGGAGCCTCTAGAGGTCATTACATCTGACTTGACTTTTGAACAAGAGAACGGGTTAGTTATTTTTTCACACACACACTTAAATATATATATATATATATATATGTTTTGGGACAATGTTGAATGTAAGTTGGATTTTGGTAGAATATTTTTTTTTTCATAGTAGAATGAAAAACAATTTTTGGGCCAGTGTTGAATATAAGTTGGATTCTGGTAGAGTATTGTCATACAAGCATATTTTGCATAGTAAAATGAAAAACAATAAAACTTGGATTCTGATAGAATATTGTTCAGATATTTCTGACAGAATATGTTTTGGGACAATATTGAATATAATTTGGATTCCAATAGAACATTTTTTTTGCGTAGTAAAATGAAAAACAATAAAACTTTGACTCTGGTAGAATATTGTTCAGATTCTGACAATATGTTTTGGGACAATATTAAATATAAGTTGGATTTGGTTCAACATTTCAATGTGTACAAATTTAAAAATATCAGAAATTGGAATATTGTTGCAGACTACAATTTGAAATCTTTAGTTAATATCCGTGGCCTTTCTCTACAACACCAAGTAGAATTTGACATCATTACTGTTTTCAATTTGTATTCTTGCTGAGCCTTCATTAGTCTGATTTTCTATTACCACTCTTGTATATCATTAATCTAGATTCGGCCCTTTGTTGACCAATGAAGCAAATTCTTTGTAATTGGAATCATATGGAATCAATATTTATTATCTGTGGTCCAGCGTCCATTATAGCAGACACAGACGTTTAGAAGTTCCAGTTCAAGAAAAGAAAATCATTCAGTTTAATCTTTTTTAATGGTTTACCTGTTCTGAAAAAAGATCAGGGAAAAAAAATATTATAGTAGAGTACAATTATTATTCTGTTAGGATTCTTTCCTTTTTTTTTTTTTTTTTTTTTTGTAGTTTTCAAAAAAAAAGGATTCAAAATTTTTTTTTTAAGTCAATGGACATATACATAATATTCTATAAGAGTACACATTATTATTATACTAATATACTAAAGGAGAATAAGGGTTTCACTCTTCTTTCTACAGTGATGAATAGTGATTTTTGCTTTTTTATTTTTATTTTATTGTTTTTTGCTACAGTAATATACAATACTTTTTGCTACAGTGGAAGGACGGTGGAAGGACGGTTTGCCCCTATTCCATGTGCTGATTTTGGCTTATCTACAGTGGAAGGATGGTTTTGTCCTCACATATTTTACTGTTTTGTCTACTGTGCAGAGTCTTTTTTGCCCCTCTGATTTAGTTGGTTTTCCTTCATCTACAGTGAGTTGACCTTTTTACCCCTATTATGCAGAAATTGTCGACTGCCTGCACAGTACAATTACCGTTTTACCTCTTTTTTTTAGTTGCTTTTCTTTTTCCTACAGTGTGTTGCCGGTTTTACCCTTATTTAGAGTTGTTTTTTTTTTTCTTAATATTGTTTTTGCCATTTTTTTTTGACGCTAAATTTTAGACATTAGATTCCGATCTATTGTTGTATTGTGTTTTTGCTCACTTTGTCTTTTTTTTTTTTTTTAAAAATGATTTTTTACTTTAAATTTTTTATCTTTATTTTGGATTTTTTTTTCTAGGTTTTTTTTTTTTGGTGTCTTTTTTGTTTCTTTTGTTCTATTTTTTAAATACCCCTTTTTTTTAAGGATTCTGCATGCATTTTTTTTTTTGTGTCTTTTTGTTTTTTTTTTTTGTCCTGGGGTTTTAGTTACTTTTACTGTTTGATACAGTGTTGGGACAATTTTGTCCTTCTAAAATTATTAATGGACGATTTTGCCCTTTGTTTGTAGTTGTTTTTTTCCTTTGCTACAGTGTTATTCCGGTTTTACCCTATCTTTTTTTGTCAATTGGCAATTTTACCCTTGGGCTTTAATTACTTTTACAGCTTGCTACAGTGTTGGGACAACTTTGTCCTTTTAAAATTATTTATGGATGATTTTACTATTCCTTTGTAGTTACATTTTCTGATAGCTACAATAACTAGACATTGCTACCCTTTTAATGTGCATTTTTCATTTTGTTCATTGAAGATGTGTTAAAGTGTAATGTTTGTATGTATATAATCTAATTGAAATTTATTTATTTTCATTTTTTTTTTTGTAAGAAACAAAAAAAAAAAATATGTTTTTGATTTTGTTGTTTTTCTTTAATCTTTTTTTCCCCTTTTTAGTTTTTTTTTTTCCTTTTGTTTTTTTTTTCCTGCTTTCTAAGATTTGAATTTTAAAGTTTAGTTTTTTTTATTCAACTTTTCTTCGTATTTTTGTTATTTTATAATTTTTAATGATTTTTGTTTCCACATTTCCGATTTTCAAATTTTTTTAATTCTCTTTTTTCGATTTGTGCTTGGTTTTTTTGGCTTTTTCATTTCTTGGTTTTGTTTTTTTTAGATGTTATAGTTCATTTTTGTGTTTTGCATGTATATAATCTAACTGAAATTTATTTATTTATTTATTTTTTTTGTAAAAAATAGTAAATAAAAAAATAATAGAATATGTTTTTGGTTTTGTTGTTTTTCTTCAATCTTTTTTTCCCCTGTTGAGTTTTTTTTCTCCTTTTGCTTTTTTTTTTTTTTTCTTTTTTTATTTTTCTATCTTTATCTCTGCATCACCAGATAAATTTTTTTTTTTATATTATTATTATTATTATTATTATTATTATTATTAGTTTACATTTTTATGATTGAGAGGGAGCCTGAAAAAAAAAAAAATTAAAGACAAAAAAGATGGAGCAAAATATAGGTATGGTTTGCTTTCTTTTGTTTTGTTTTTTATTTTTGTAAGTTATTTTTAACTCTCTTTTTTTCCCTAGATTTATATATTTTGTTTTTCACTTTTTGATTTATGTTAATTTGTTTTTCTAGCTTGCGGTGATGATGGTTTGGAATGGGAATACAAAGAGAACTATTGAAGACCTTTTTTTTTTGTTTATATTTTTGGAAACTTATTGTAATTATATTATTTATCATAACCAACTGTCATTATTAAATGTTATTTAATTTTGTTTTTGTTTTTTTTTTTCATATTCTGATTCGACACATGTTTTTTAAGTTTCAGCTTAAAAATGTAAGATAATTGAATTTTGAATTATTTAATAATACAATTATATTTTCTCAGAATCTAATTGTTATTCATGAACAATTTTTCCTTCTATAAAATTATACTTTGTTTTTCTTATTTCGCATTCAACTGCTATTTTTTTTTGTTATTATTTTTTTTTCAAGATAATCATATATATTTTTTTCTAACATACAATTATAATAAGCAGGAAAAAAGAAATTTATAAAGTGATCTAACCTGTTTTGTTCAATCGGAATGAAAATTTTCTTTGTTCATGTCTTTGATTTCGATAGATCCGGAGATCTAAGGTTGTTCTTGTCTTCGTCCGTTTTTTCCAAATCTAGGGAGAGAGAGATCGATATGAGAGAGAGAGGAGTTTAGAGATGTAGAGCGCGAGCCTAGAGAGAGTGTGTGAGATAAGAGAGAGAGAGAGAGAGAGCAAATCTTTTCATAAATTACAAACAATTCTAAGCATGCGTTTCTTTATTTTTTTATTTTTATTTTTTTTTAAGACAATGAAGTGGTGAATATACTTATTTAAACCTACATATGTCTTGTTATTGAAAGCTAGCGACCAACTACTCCACATACATATATTAATATAAAGTTGATGACAATTGACAAGCATAGAATTAATGTTAGAGTTCCTCTGCCAACTTTATGTTAGAGTTCATAAATTACAATGTTATATATTTGCGTGTAGTTAAGAACATGGACAAATATGGATATAAACCGACTTGTTTGGTCATGAGTTTAGTTTAAACTAAACTGTACTTTTTTCATCATGTTTTTTGTCTTTTTCCCCAAAAAGTTGTTTGTCTTTTCTGAAAATTCAAAAAAATTCAAAAAAATTTACTATTTAAACTTACAAATCTTAACTCAAACTTACACACCAAACACCCCCTAATTATAATAATAATAGTAAAGAAATCTAGTGTTTGTCTAACTACCTCATATCACATAAATCTCAAGTTATATGTAATCAATCAGAAATAGATTCTAAAAAGTGTGCACGTCAAATTTTTTTTAAAGGAAAATTTTTAGTAGTATTGAAAAAAATATGTACACTCTACTAGTAGAGAACAATTGTAAATCGACAAATCATATTAGTAAAAAAACTAGTAATCAAAAATCACAGATCAAAACAACTAAATGAGATCAGACTGGAAATCAAAAATGTGCAAATTCAATGACTAAATTACCGAAGAAAATAGAAAAATCCTTATTGCGCGTTCAATAGTTGATTTACTTTTTGTTTGACAATTTCAATAGTTTACTTTTTGCGCGTTCTATGATCAAATCACATTTCACTTTCCCAGAGGCTGCTTGTTCTGTGGTTTATGAGGAATATTTGAGAACAAATAATTAATATATATTTGGCAACTACTAATTTCTTCTTGTTATTCCACTTAAAAATAAAATAATGTCAATTAGTGAAACAGGGATTTTAAAACATATATATATATAATTCTTAAAATAAAAAATAAAAACATATATATTTTAAAACAAGATAGTTGGGCTGTTAAAATTAATAATAATAAAAAAACAAGATAGTTGGTAGAGTTGTTGGACAAATAGGCACTGACTTTTTCAACTCTACTTTTCATAATTGGGATGGTTCGGTGTGTCTTTAGCAGCCAATCAGTGCAGGGGTGTGGGAAACGCAAAAATGATTTACCTTAATGTGTCCTAAAAATTCATAAACTTGACTCATGAACTATTATCATGGATTTTCTATATTAATATATTTCTAATGAATTACTTTGATGAATATCAAATTTCAAGATCATGAATGATTGTATATGTATCATCAGTATAATGATGTCAATGATCTAACAATGTTGAGTTTCTCTATTTAAATGAGAAATTATAAATACATAAAAGATAAGTTGAACGACATATAAATTTATACGAAAAATTTATCATGTCGTATTAGAGGGATAAATGTTAATTTTTGAGAAGAACCCCGATTTTTATTAGTAGGTCAATTTAATGATCTTAGTATTTATTTTGGTTATATCAATAGTTAAGTTTTGAGAGTATGATTGGGAAATTAATGTGTCACATAGATAGAAGATGAGTGACTAGTATTTACTCTTAGAAAATCAATGGTGTAGATTTTATGTTAAAGAATCCTAGGCAAATCAATGGCTAAGCTTTGGATGATAAATGACCAATGAGAGCTTAAGGTAAGGATTGGTGTGATGGAAGATCCAATGGATGAGAATAAGGATGACAACTTTTGATCAATGGTGGAAAAATTGGAAGAAAGAAAACAAAATGAAAATAAGAAAATAACCAAGGGGATCCGGATTTTTGTATCAAAAAGCAAGAAGAAATTTGAACAAATGGGAAAAAAAAGAAAGTGGTGCATGCACGCAACCTCTTGTAAGAGATGACATGGTTTATTTTGGCAAGTTGACCCAAAGAAGAGACAAGTGAAAGTGACCCCTTGTCTCTATTTTGTTGAACAAAATTTTTAACCCAACTCCCTCCCTTTAGGTGGCGGCAATAAAGGGGAGAATCAGCCAAAAAAAATTTCAATTTTACCCCTCAAATACAGCTTCTTTTAAGGTAAATGTTGGCTGAAAATAAGCCCATAACACCTTATTTTATTCTCACACAAGTTAAGCTCAAAAACCCTAGCTTCTCTAACCACCACCAAGCTCAAAAAAAAAAAAAAAAAAAAAAAAAAACCACCAGCACTATTCTCCATCTCCAACACCTCTCTAGCACCCTCCTCCCTCCATTTTCAAGCTCTAAGCAACTCCATTATCAAGTTCGAAGAAGTGTGAAACGGAGTTAGAGGACGTTTTACTAGAGGTAACCTAGTGGTACTCTTTGTGTTTTAATCATTTTTGGATAACTAAAGCATGATGTTTAGTTAGAATCTTAATGTTAGACTTCTTCTTACCTAGGAAAAATTTTTGAGAAGAATTTTGGAGATCCGAGATCTTAAAGGATCCACGGAGTGTTTCGGTAAGATCTACGAACTTTGTTAAAGCTTGTAGTTGTTGTGGTAATTAGCATGCATTAGAAACTTTGGTATGAAAAATAAATTATATGATAAGATATGACAGAGGATAAGCTTCATTTTAGGCTTCGGAATCACTTGGTTTGCTTTTGTAGGTCTAAAGTTATATGTATTTGAAGTTGTGATACAAAACTAGTGGGAAAATGAACCTCTGGGGTACAGTCTAACCACGGGTTTTATGCACTCCGAACCCTTTAACCTCAAAATTTTGGATTATAAGTTATAGATCTAAAACTAGATTCTTTGAGCTTTCCAACAAGGTACCATACGACTTGAACGGATATATGTGCAATTTTTGGTGAATTTTACAAGTTTGGACTACGAACCGAAAGTCTTTGCGGGAACCCTGTACTAGCCACGGGCTTTGTATATTTTGGATTAGTAAACCATAATTTTTTTACAAAACTGTTCTTATCATACGAAATAGACAATATAAGCTTTCCAATGACATATCTTTTGCCTTATTTGGACTAGTAAGTGAATTGTTATGATTTTTCTAAATTTACCCATGAATCTAGACTTGTGGTACATATGTGGGACCAACAGTAACAAAACCTAAGTTTATGATATGAAACACTTAAACACTAAAGGAAAGAACTTTACTTTACGTCTGTAAAATAGACATCTCAAGTTTCGAAATGAGATATCATAAATAAAATCACATAATATTGTATTAAAATCTGGTAAACTGATATTTCACTATAAGACACTTAGGAAAATGCCCACATTATGTAACGACTCGCCTAACACAGGCCGTTACCATACATACATACGTACTGAACTTCTCGTACATACTTACATACTTACGAAAAACAGCGGAAATTTTTTTTTTATATGGCATAAAATATGCAACATATAAACGTATATTTATCAAGCATATTTAACATAACATAAATACATAAGGAACAAAACGCGTAGCAGCTCGATCTCCCACATTTCACAGTTTGCCCCGCCATGCCCTTCCATCTTGCATCAACCATTGCTGACAAGTTGTTTACCTACAGTATAAACGTAAGACAGTGAGCTTTCGCTCAGCAAGTACAACTTCCTATACCGCGACATCAACAAACATAATCTAACCTTACATATTCTAACTTAACTTCTCATACATATCGTACCACTCTTAACTTCATTCATCATAGCATAACATACACATCATAATGCATGGTCTATTTATGCTCGTATTATGCTCAATTCATTCTTAACTTACTTTCATTACTTATCTTACTTATGGGCCCCTTACTTGAGTGTACGTACCCGGCGCGCAACTATGGACTTACTCTTGCCATAGCTCAACCCGACCTCGGACGGGGGGGCACGACACAGGCAACTTGTTGCCTTCTTTCTTTCTTTTTAACATGCCATTCTTGACTTGTTATTCTTATTAGAATTAGTGAACATGCATCGTGATGCCAACTAATCTTACTTCATAATCATACCACATGCTTCATATCTCCATCATCATAACATGACATATCATATATCATGAACGTACCTTGACATAGCTTGCATCATAACTTGGCTTCACATAAACCATAATTTAAACATATCATAAACACATCACTTCATACAATATATCACACATATAACAACTAATCTAACATACCACATGGCATACAGCAAAGCATCGAATCACATAACAATGCAGCAATACGGCATACATCCCTAGCATACATCTAACATACTTGACAGTATACATCACATACTTAGGCAAGTATCAACACAAAGCCTATGCTGTAGGCGGAGTTGTACTTACCTCTCTTGCTATGTCCTACGTAGTGCTGCTCCTTCTCTGAGTATAGCTGCAGGTTCCCTCCTGCTTGTTGAAGGACATAGGTGAGGTTCTAATTAGTATTATGGAATGTTGGTGATCTAACGAACATGCCTACAAAATCCTAGTTGTATGTCCCCAATACTAGATGTCTTACTGGGTTACAAATAGTAATCCTATTATTTTAAAAACAACCAAATATGGATTAATTCTTAAGAGGTTTTGTTGGAAAACCTCATGTGCTAAACCTTTATACATACTGTTAGGGTTAGGTTACCTTTCTAACCTTGGGCTTTATTCTTGTCCATAATTATTGGGTTACCTCAATTAACCCTATATCTTATCCCAATTTATTAATCTTGGTATCCTTTAGGGTTATCTTGACTAACCCTTAAGGTTAATTGTAGTCAAACTCTTGGTCAACCAAAGTCAACTTTTGGTCAACTAAGGTCAACCCTATATGGGTCAAACTTGAGCTTTAGACTTTGGCCCAGTAACTCAGATATCACTTCCGGTTATTACCCGTAATCATCTTGCTTACCCAATTTGGTTTAAAAATCCATTTTCCATTTCTTTGGAAACTTGGGTAAATTAACTTCAAAAAAATCTTTTGCTTAACTCATAAAAATTCATATTCTTGAAATAGGTCTTTGTAAAAATCATTTAGGGCTGGAAACTGCCTTTGGAACAGTTTTCATAATCAAAACAGTGGTTTTGGAGAAAGATACAATTTTTCCGAACTATTTTTAGAAAATCCTGTGCAGGAATTTCCTGTTCCCTGCACAGTCTTTATAAAACCGTGTCAGTTTAAAGATCCATTCCGATTTTGAAAAAGTTGTCTTCATGAAAGTTCTAGCTCTCGAAAAATCCTAAAACTTTTGTGTTTTATGAAAAATTTAATTCGGACTCTAACTAGTTTTTTTTGGCGTTTGAATTTACCTGCTCGTGCACAAATCCTGGGCACGGATCAGGCTCGGGTTTTCGTGAAAATGAAGGCCATTGGAGCCTTATTTTGGAAATCCGTCCATGGAGCCCTCTAGGAAAAATCGTTCTCTACAACTTTTATGTTTTACGTTTTTCCCAATTCGGCCTTCAAAGGCCTCAAATTCCACTTTTTAGAAAACTGGGCAGTTCACATCCGAACTGGCAGTTTTTGTTCTCACATTCATTTTACGTCCTATTTCGTGTAATCTACCTCAACCGAACACGCGGGAGCCTAGATAGCACACATGCAGCGTTTTCTAACATCCCACATGAACAAACATGCAACTCAAACGTGTCCATGCAACCAAAAACCGAACTGTCCTAGCCTAGGTTTGCATGGTTCTAGGTTGTCTCATCATTCCATTCCTTCACATACCATTCCATAATCAAAACTAACAACCTAGCATGCAATTCTAGGACCGGCTTGCACATAAAAACAGGGGACATACAATTCATCATCCATCTAGCATGCATCCTAACATTCAAACAAGCATAAACACAAATTAAAGCTCATAACAAATATAAACATCAAACCACCCTTAAAACCTAATCAAGCACCACACCTAATCAATCTAGGGCAAAGAAAACTTGAGCTTATGCTCTTACATCCTCTCAGCTTGAAATACAAATAAATTTCAAATTGAAAGCTTAATTGAAAAGGTTAGGGCTAAAGAAAATACCTTGGTTCAAGACAAGGCTTAAGCTTAGGGTTTGGGGTCCAAAATCCTTTCCTCCCTTTTGGTCTCCACAACCGGTTCTCACCCTAGCTAGGGGCACCAAAATTTTCTTGGCCTCTTGCTTGGTTCACCTCAAGTTCGGCCACACCTTAGCACTTCCCTCTTCAAAATTTTTTTCAAACTTTTTCTTGGCTCTAGCTCAAATCCGAATTCTCCTAAGTAAAACCCCTTTGAGAATTTTGATTTTGCTCTCCTCTTTCTCTCTTCCTTGGCTGCTGATTTTCAAGAAGAAAATTGGCAAGAACCTCCCCAAATTTATCAATAAAAGTAAATAGCAACCACCCCTATTTTATAGAGGTTGAGAAACTTTGCTAAATTATACAAAAACCCCTAAAAAATTAAAAATTACACAATGGGAGGGTGAGGTGGCCGGCTGTCTACTTGGAGAGTAAGGCAAGATGACCTCATCTTGGTGACATCATCTAGGTGACATCACATGCTTACATCACCAAATTTCCAAAATTTGCACTTTGGCCCCAAAAGTTAAAATTCTTGCATTTATACCCTCTAGGTGGCCGGCCATGTGCTTGGTGAACAAGCAAAAAAATTTCTTTCCAAGCTTGAAAAAATAAATTATGATGTAATAAGTAAAAGGTGAGGTGATGTCATTCACCTTAGGCCTTGTTTGGCTCTTTTCCTCAATAACCAGTCCATTTTTAAGCTACACAGATATTTCCAATACTGTGTTCACTTATACACAGTATTTTTATACTGTGCTGCAATCCAAAATTTATCTGTGTAAAAATGGACAGTATAAAATTTTTCTTATTTTTCCGAGCCCTTTCTGTCTTTAATCCTCACTAGGTGTGCTTGATTTTCTAAGGTGGTTTTTAAAGCCTATACATGCTAACTTAATCGTAAAGACGATTTCCGCAGTATCTTTTCCATACTGCATTTCATAATACTGTAAAGTTAACCATTTGACCATTCTTGGTCAAACTTTGACTTTCTTTGAATCTTGTACTTTTTTGTTCTTTTTGACTCAAAAGGGTCGTTGCTAATCTAAGCAATCCATTTTGAGTTTTTTATTGAACCATAAAAACTCATAAAATGTAAGAAAACTCTTAACCGAGCTTTTTCAAAAATACCTCTATGGTATACATTCAATTCCTTTAAAGGAAATAATGATATCGGAAAAAATCCAGGTATTACACATTAATATTTGAAAAATCTTGGAAAAAAATTTATAAAGACAGAAACTAGATACTTCAAGCTTTCCAACGAGTTATCAAGTGTCCAAAACGGGATTATACTCAAAATTTAAATAAAACTTACAAGTAAAAATTCTACACCGACAAAACGATTAAACATTAAAATGTGACATAACGATAAGTCATAAAATATGTATATATTTAGTTATGAAATGAGTTGGTATTAAGTGTATGATCAAATAATGTGAAAAACCCTAACTTTATAAAGTTGAATCACAAGTTTTAAATGGGCTAAGATAAAGTACACTAGAGAGTTACTGGGAATATACCAAGAGACTACCTTAACTCAACTACATGATCATAACTAATGGGATTGGGCCTTACAAGCTCAATACTAGACGGAAGGTATACACTTAGGTGACTCCTTGTCACCTGGAGTGATTAATTAATTAAGAAATAAACAAATAAATAAACTAATAAAGATATGATAAAATATAATTATGCTAAGAAAGTTAATTAGTAGTTAATAAAGTAACTAATCAATTAATTAATTTAATTAATTAATTATAAGAGTTAGTAAGTGATAATTAGCTGTGTAAGTAAGATTATTATGCTGAGTAACTACATAATTATAATATATGATTAATCATTGATATAATTGTTAATATAACTATGGGTGATTACTTAGAGATTAATCAAACATTAATTATTAGAATAATCTAATTATTAATTATTAAAATGAGAATTAATAATTGATAAGTATTATATGAGAAAGAATATTTAAGTAACATAATTAAATTATTAACGATATAATTATTAATTAGTCAATTGAAATTATGTAAATTAATTATAATAATTCAACTAAATAAAAGTAATAATTAACTACTACCAAATTAATTAGCTAATTAATTGATTAATCAATTGATTAATTAATCAATTAAATTAAATTAAATTAAATTAATTAAATAATAATTAGTAGAAATTTATTTTGACACTTAATAATTAATATGAATTAATTGTTAAGGTTAATTGTGATATAAGTAAATTAAGCTCACTGTAGTTTATAAAATTAATTAATTAATTAATTAAGTAATATAACTATGTCTAATAATGAGATATTGTTAAATCAGGATAATTTCTCAAATCTGCATAGTAGGAGATACAACTCCAGAAGTTTAAGCACATAAGATAAGTAAGTATAAACCTCACCTACAATATGGAACAAAATGTTTTTTTTTTCGTTGTTGATGTTCTGTGTTTTCTATGATTTTGCTTGATGAAGTGATGAGTATATGAGCCATATGTATTGCGTTAATTAAACATTTGACGTGTATAATTTCTCTCACTGATATGATCGACATGCCTCACAGATATGTATGCTGTAATGATAGATGTATAGTGACATATAAATCTACACATTGTCACAAATAATAAGAATGAGGTTAACGAAATATATGATTAAATGTCGTTCCAGCCTCCAATTAGTGAGAGGATATGATAAGTTTGAAAGTTATAAGTTATGACCTTGGAAGTTATTGGAGGGTCGCTCCCCCAACTCCCACTCCCCCAACTCCCCATTGGTTGCGCGCATATGGGTACGACATAGGGGCCCTTAAGTAGACAAGACATGTATATAATGAAGCATAATTGAACATAGATAGATCACATGCATTTTTGAACATTCATGATGTTACATGTGATGATATGATTTTATAAAAATATTTTTGAGATGTTGTTTGTACTTGCTGAGCGAAAACTCATACGTGTGTGTTCGTGATATAGGTAATACGGGTAAGCAACCCACTATTTAGATGTTTTATGGACTGACGAAGCTGTGCGGAGGTGATGAAGGAAGGGAGTGAGATACCACCACGAATTTAATTTTCACATTTAGACTTCTTAAATTATTTTGCATCGATTATGTTTATAACTATGTTTTCAATGTTTTGGTACTACTAAACTAGTAGGAGTACTTTACAAGAAAAAGACTTAAGACTCTTTCCTTTTAACTTACACGAATTTGAATAGAATATTTATTATTTAGAGGTTTTCAATTTCCTCAGTTAAAAATTTTAGTAAATTTAACTTTTGTAGTACAAATATGGTTTATGGAAAAAAAAAATATGTATTTTTAGAACCAAACATAAATAAATGTTAAAACTAAATTAAATAAGAATAAATAAGCTAGTTAACAGTCCAAAAAGTCGGGTCGTTACACTTAATGCCTTGAGCTATAATATCAATTTATGTGGAGACAGAGCAATTTTACAATTTACCTAAATTAAGGTGTAGTCTCTACACAGTCCTAAGGATATTTAAACATACACACAGTGATTGAAGACATAATCTAATATTAATTTCATGTTTAATTCTATCATAATGTGTAGAATTTTGAATCCTTTCATCTTCAAGTTTGACAAAAAAAAAAAAAAAAAAAAAGATAGGCATACAAAGATCCAATTTAAATTCTTACTTCCGGTTAATTGGAACTTTTGTAGCATAGTCACAAGCTACTTGCTGTCATGTGCCACAAAATATTAGAGTGGATTGACTTTTTTTTTTTTCAATTGGAAAGGCGATTGACTTTTCCTATAAGAAGAGAAGTTGTTGCAAAATCTGTCGCGCGCTGATACGAGTGAAAATGTAAAAAAAAAAATGTTAAAAAAAATTATGGGATGTGATAGTATTTACCAAAAGAAATGTAAAAATTAAGGATTAATTTTATGAATACTTTTTAAACAATCGACCTTATTTCATTTTGCCCCTTAATTCTTTAAAATCATTCAAAATATCCCCTGAAATACACAAAACAGTTCAAATTACCCCCTTCCATCTTATTTTGCCTATAAAGTTGACAGTTTGCTTATGTGGCAGGTCATTGAACCTTAATTAAAAGTGTTCCTTAGTTATTAAAATAATTAATTAAAATAAATTTATCTTTAATATAAAATCAAATTAAAATAAATAAAACCCACAAATAAAGCACAGAACCATTCTCGCTCTCCCTTCAATGGAGAGCAGTAGAACAAGAAAACCCAAGAAGCAAGAAAGGGGAAAAAAATTACACAAAGAAAGCCATGGATTATTGTCTGTAATGTGACCTATAGGTACATCAAGTACAATAAATTCCTCTTGCAACGGTAAATATATTATGTATCTGATTACCATGAAAGAAATACTTTTAGAGAGGCGTTCATGATAGGGGAGGAGTTTTTACAAGTTCCGACGATATAGGGCACGTAGGCAAAATCGTTAGACTTATTTACAGAAGCAGACAAAGGGGGTAATTTAAATGGTTTTGTATATTTCGGTAGTGTAAGAACCCGAAATTGTGATGAACCTATGATTTCCTTAGAGACAAAGAAAATCTAAGACTGAACCATGTATGTCGATATGAAGCTCATGATCTGAGTTGAATATCAGTATATGTTTGAGTTCCCGTTTAATTAGCTTCGAAACTCAAGAATAGTTTGCTTTGTCAAGCACGAGGCCTTTTGAGAAAAAGGGCAGAATAGGAATTTATGATTTTTATTCTAGTCAACGTTTGGCCAGGTTGACTTTAGGTTTGACTGAGATGGTACTGCAGTGTGATCAACAGTATGGAAATTATACTGCGGAAAACCGTCATTTCAGACAAATGAGCAAGAATAAACTATGAGACCACCCTAGAAAAATCAAGCACAATATTTAGAGCAATATGGACTAAGTCGTTTCAAGTCCTAAGAAAATCCTACACGCAGTCCAATTTTACGCAGATGAATTCTGGACTGCAGTCCAGTATGACAATACTGTTTTTAGTGAAAAACAGTATTGATATTATCTAAGTTAGTAAGGAAATGGACTGCATAATTATATTAAGGGATTTTTGGAAGCCAAGTGGCTCCACCATAGCCGACCACCTTCAGGGACTAAAGTGCAAATATTTTATCCTTAGGGGCCAAAGTGCAATTTTAAGAAAAGTAAGTATGTAATTATTGATTTAAGAAATTTATGGATATTCCTAACCAAGCCTCCAACTAGAGTTGAACTAGGCCAATGACCGGTTACATTGACCAGTTACATTGGGTGGCTTGAAGAACAAGGAAACAAAGTAGAGATAAGTTGAAAAGATTTTCCTTAGCTCCCACACTTGCATGGCCGGTTGTCTTAGTGCCTTGGAGAGCAAGCAATTGCTTAGTGAGGTAAGCAATGTGATGTAAGCAAGGTGAGGTAAGCAAGTAATTAGCTTGCTGAGCACGTAATTTGGTGAACAAGCCATTTCTTGGCTCACACTCATCCTAATGGCCGGCCACCTAGGAGGGTCTTTGGGCAAATATTTTGCTCATTAAACCCTAATATGCAATTTTAAGAATAAAAATAATGTTAGAAAATAAATTAAATCTCACCTATAAATAGGTGAGGTGGGGTTGAGTTTGGACCACTTAGTGGAGCCTAACTTTCTAGTTCCCTCTCTAGTCACTCTCTCCCTCCCTTAGAACCGAACCCATAGTGAGAGAAAAAAAAATAATGGCCAGATTTTTGAGAAAGAAAAGAGAGAAGAAAAATTTGTGATCCAAGTTGTAGATCCAATCTCAAGGAGTTAAGGTAACTCTCCTAAACCCCCTAAGCAATTCAATTAAGTTTTGATTCAAGAGTTTATGTGTATTTCAAGTTGGATTTGTAAGAGCATAAGCTCACCCTTTTATTTTCCATGCAAGAGCTTAGATTGCTTGATAGGTGCTTGATTAGGGTTTGGTGGTCTCTAATTATGTTTTGATGCATGTTTATGATAATATGTGTTAGAAATTATGTAGTATGTGTGTATGCCTAGTAGGTGTTTGTTATATGTCCCCACATACTCAAGAATGATGTTGGATGAATGAAAATGAGAATGGTGATGTATGTTGCATGTAGGGTTCTAGAAAACCCTAAAAAATCCTAGTTTGGTATAGATTACCATTTGGGTTTGCATGAAGATTGTATGGATGAGAAATGAATGTATGATCATGAAAATATTACGTAGCCCACTGCATGCTTGTCGTAGGCTCATGGTTTTAACCGTTCGAGGTAGTGTGTGCGTAATTTTACGTAAGAACCAACAAAAATGAAAACTGCCAGTTTTCGGGTAAAATTGGGCAGCTTCTAGAAACGTGATTTTGGGGCCTTTAGAGGCCGAATTTGGGAAAACTCAAAACTACAAAGTTGTAGAAAATTGAAAATCCTAGGAGGTAGCACAGACGGTTTTTGAAAAATAAGCTCCAAAGGCTTTCATTTTTGTGAAAACCCGAGCCCTGGTCTGCCCAGACCTTGTGCACGGCCAGCCGGTTTCAACCGGAGATATGAATAAGTTAAAGGCAGAACTGGGTTTTTCATTAAGAACGAAAGTTGTAGAGTTTTTTTAAGATCTACAACTTTCATGAAAAATATTTTTTCAAATTCAAAACAGATTTTAAAGTAAAATCTGATTTTCCAAAACTGTGCAGGAAACGAGAAATTCCTGCACAGGATTTTTAGAAAACAGTGCAAAAACAGGAAATCCCTGCACGTGCACTGATACTTAAATTAAGAAATTGTTTTAAAGGATTGCTTTCAGAGTTTGACAGTTTTTAACTGTTTTTACTTAAAAGTTACGGTTTTATAAAAATACAGTTTTTATAAGGAATTATGACAAAAGATAACCGATAGTAACCGGTTAGGATACCAAAGTTATTGGGTTGGGCCTTACTTTATGGTTACCAATAGTAACCTAATGGGGTAGTACTTTATAAGTAATTGGGTCCTATTAACCTAATAAGGTATCATTCAAAATTAGTTGGGCCTAAAACCCAGGGTTACTCATAGTAACCTAGTGGGATATGAATTAAAAGTAATTGGGCTTAGACCCAATGTTAATAATAGTAACCTAATAAGACACTATTCAAGTATGACTGGGCTGGTACCCAGGGTTACCCGAAGTAACCTAACAAGATACTGTTTACGTCTGGTTGGGCCATGAGCCCTAGGGTTACGGCAAGTAACCGAACAAGTTATCATTAGTAGATGTGGGGGACATATAACTAGGGTTACTCATAGATGTTGGTTAGGATACCAACATTTAATGATTATGATTTATAGTAAGATAGAATATGAATGACTCTTATCTTACACCCTGTTTGGAAACAGGAGTATGAATTGTTCTCGTGTCATGTTTGGACGATAAACCAAGAGCGTAGAATGACAGGTAAGTACAACTCCGCCTACAGCATGGACAAAACGTTTTTGTTGCATGGCATGTTTTTCAAGAAATCATGTATTGATTTACATGATTTACACATGTTATATGTTATGGTGCTTTATGTTATGATGATTTATATTATGATGTTTATGTTATGGTTTGTTATTATGTTATGTTTTGATATAGTGACATCATGAGGCATGTTCACTAATATTAAGCCACATGGTAAGAATATGTTTTTAAGTCATAAGTTAAGACAAGTTAATGTTATTGTGTCGTACTGACTTGCCACGATGGTGGGTTTAAATGGCATGGTCCATGTTTGAGTTGGATTGGATTGGCTGCCCCAACTATTCCATGTTAAACAGTATGGTTCATGGTTTGAGTTGGAATTAGACTGGTCGCCCCAATCACTCCATGGTTACACGCCACGGTACGTGCACTCATGTTATGTAAAGGGCCCAGAAACCAAATCAACATAAGAAAGCATAATTGATTCATAAGAAAGCATAATCGGTTCATGCATTCTTGCACTTAAAATGTTTTTGCGGATTGAATATTGTACTTACTGGGCATAAGCTCATTACTTACGTTCATGCTGTAGGTAAGCAACCTACCGGCAGTACTTGATGCAAGACTGTGGAGAGATGGCGCTACGGACTGTGAAATGTGAGATGGACACCGCCACGGATTTTAGAAAATATCTTTTGTAAAATATATTTGTAAAATGTGTTTATGTTACGTTATAATGAAGTAAGGGTATGGGTAAGGAAAAGTTTCATGTATGATGGCAACAAGTTGCCTTGTGTTGTACCGACCCGCACTAGGTCGGGTTTGGTCCACGGTTTGAATATGATAGCTTTCAAATGAGGAGTGAAAGCTCGGTACTCGAGTAAGTACCTATAAATAAGTATGAGATTAAGTCAAGTTTAAGTTTGAGTTTAAAATAAAGTTTAAAAAGAAAAAAAAAATTTACTCTGAAACTTTCAGTAAGTTTTAAAGTATTTGAATCAAGAATTAAGTTAAGTATGTACGGTGTCACGGCCCCTACGTAGGTCGGGAAGTGACAGGTAGTATAATGAACAGTTTTGATAATTTATGGGGCAAAATGAAATAAAGTACATAGTTTATGGGGCATTCATAAAATTATTCCAAAAATTAATTATGCTAAACTTTTACCTTGGTTATATTTAAACATCCACTTTTATCCTTTCATTGTCAGCAAAAATCCATGCAACTATTAGAACTTAGAATTAGTACACTAAAGCAAAAATTTGTTCATGGTCTTAGACATTTATCTATAAATAAAGGTTATTTATTTATTTTTTTTCCTAAAGAGGTGATTTATTTATTTGTTCCATATATCAGTTGTCTTGGATACTTTTATTAGTATAAATTTATAACAAGAAAATAGTACCAAGATTATCGGTGTAATAACTTTAATATTATGCATAAAGAAGTACATGAAAAGATACAATATTGAAGCAATAATATAAATTGAGAATCCATAGTAGTTAAGCAAATGTGTCAACTTTGACTTTGATAAGATTGTAATATTCGTCTTCTTTCACTTTGGTAGGATAATTTATCTTGACTATTAGAATTAGTCTTTCCAAATAGAAACATCAAGGGATAATTAGACTAGTTGCCATAACTTTTGGATGTGGATTGATTTTTGCTACAACTTAAAAGTTATAGTGGAAAATGCCATAAAGTTGGTGTCATTAATTAAATTATTTTCAACAAAAAAATTAAATTAAATTATCTTTTTTAACCTTTCTCACTAGTGAATTTGGCAAATAACATTTTAACTTTGTTTTAATTTGCAAATGACTTTCAAAAAAATTTAATTAGCAAAATGACTTTTTTCTTTTAAAATAATAAAAAAATATAGTAATATAAGGTTAAAAAAATCCAAAAAAAGAAATCCAAATATGATTTCTTGAGCAGCTCAGCATTGAAGGTGTGCGAGGAGGGAGGGAGGCGTTCGTGTGAGAGAGAAACGCCAAGAACCACCCCAAATCTTTCAACAGTCACTTCATTCCGGCAACAATGGCACACCCGAAGATCAACGTTAATAGTAATTGAACTTCCAATGTTCTACGATCAAGGGCTGTGAAGAAGGAAAAAAGAGGAGAAATAAGATTTTTGAAAAAACGCTTTGTAAGGTTAGTAAATCGCTAGATGTTGTTTGTAAAGTAGTTTTAGAGGATTATATGTAAATGTATATGTTTATTTAGTGTAAAAATCAATTTTTTTTCATAAAATAAATGAATTTTGGGATTGCCATTGCTGTAGATGAAGGTTGAAGATGACTCAGACGGAACGACCGTCATTTGTTACGAATGACCGTGTGGAAAAATGATGGTTGTTCCTAGTCGTTCTGACAGTTCTTGCAATTTTTTATATTTACAGTGTGGAATAATAACAAATGTTCCTACATGATTCTTGTTTTATTTATTTATTTTATTTTTTTGTGTTGATTGATGTAAAATTTGTAGTTGTATTCTTTATATTGTTTGTTAATTGATAATCTCAAAATCTATGATAGGTATGAGTCGGATCTACATTCTCGTGGAGTATAATGGAAAGTGGGAAAATGTGGATGGCAGTGAAACAACCAAACTTTTTATTGACTCATAATTTCCTTGGATACAAGGGAAATCTAAGTCTGTACTATATATGTCAATACGGAATGCATGATCTGATTTATCAGAATATGTTTCAGTTCTTGTAAGCAATGAGACTCAATGACCATTTTTTTAGTCGGGTATAAGGCCTTATGGTGAAAAGGCGGAATCATGATTCATGATTTTGTTCTGGCCTATGTATGACCAGGATAATATGACTTGAATAAGACGGTACTGCAGTATAATAAACAATATTGAAATTATATTGTGGCCGACCGTCATTACGGATGCCGAATTGAGAATAAGGATTGAGATAACTCTAGAATAATTAGGAATAATATTTGGAGTAAGAAAAACTAAGTAGCTTCAAGTCCAGTTAAGTGCAGATGAATTTTGGACAGCAGTTCAGTATTACTGTAACAACCGAAATTTTTTACAAACTTGTGATTTCCTCAGGTGTAAAGGAAATCTGAGTATGTACCATGTATGGCAATATGAAGTTCATGATCTGATTTGATTATCAGAATATGTTCGAGTTCTTATAGTGTTATTGTAACGGCCCCGAAGTACGTAGGGCCGTTACCGTGTTTACATACCAAATCTTATAGCAACCCACCTTGCGTGGCCGCTACTTCATACTTAACATACTTAAACATATTCTCATATTTCGTAAAAATACGGAAGTAAAATTTTTTTTTAATCAAACATAATTTAAATTTCTTTTAAACTCAATTTAAAATTTAACTTTTACTCATATTTATTTATATGTACTCACTCGAGTACCGAACTTAAAACCACTTCTTACAAAACATACTAGTTATCATATACTAGTACCATCGACTTATCATAATATAATACAAACACATTTTACAAAACATATTTTCAAAAACCCGTGGCGGTGTCCAACCCAAATTTCACAGTCTGCAATGCTATCTCTCCACAGTCTTGCATCAAGCATTGCCGATAGGTTGCTTACCTACAGCATGAACGTAAGTTATGAGCTTATGCTCAGTAAGTACAACTTTCTATTCCGCAAAAACATTTTTAGTGAAGAATGCATGAACCAATTATGATCAATTATGAATCTCTTATGCTCCATTATGGACTTAATTATAAACTTATTATCTTGCTTAACATATGGGCCCCTGGTGTACGTGCCAAATGCGCGCAATTCACAGAAAGTTCGGGTTTGCAAGGTCCCTAACAATTCTGGAAATCTTGTAAGCTTTCACGATCTGGTGGAAGGTCTGAGAATTTTTTTTTAAACATACATAATCCTCCACGATCTAGCGGGAGGTTGGTACGACACTTTACTTGTCTTGGTTTAGTCTTAGCCTTGTCATGTGATTATTATTAGTGAGCATGCTTACATGATGCCACAATAACAAACATAAATCATATTAACACATGATGCATTGAAAACATGCAAAGCAGGAAAACATTTAAATCAAGAACATAAAACATAAAACATAAAACATAAGTACATCATGTAAATCAATGCATGAATTTTTGAAAAACATGCAATTCAATAAAAACATTTTGCCCATGCTGTAGGCGGAGTTGTACTTACAAACTGTTATACGCTCTTAGTCTATCGTTCCAATCAAGGCACGACAACAAGTCATATTCATGTTTCCAAAAAGGACGTAAGATAAGGATCATCCTATCTTATCATAAATCATTACATTCAATGCTGGTATCCTAACCAACATTCACTAGTAACCCTAGTTACATGTCCCCCACATACTACATGATATATTATTCGGTTACTAAATTTAACCCTAGGGTACATAACCTAATTATGCATACCCTACATCAAACGGTCAAAACCGTGAGCCTACATCAAGCATGCAGCATGTTACGCACATTTTCCATCATCATACTCTTGTTCTTTTTATTTACAAAAACCCGAACGGTAATCTTTACCAAATTAGGGTTTTGGGTTAATTTTTAACCCTTCATTCATCATACATCATACATCAACATCATCATCATTCATGCATACCATGCTTCTTCTTAAGCATGTGGGGACATATAACAAATACCTACTAGACATTCGCACATATCATATAATTTTTAAAACATAACATCAAAAACATGCACCAAATCATAGATCAAGATCACTAAAACCCTAATCAAGCACATACTAAGCATACTAAACTATTGCATGACAAATAAAAAGGGTGAGCTTATGCTCTTACAAACCCAAACTTGAAATACACATAAATCTCATAAACCAAACTTACTGAAATTCTTAGTTAGAGGGTTGAGATTATACCTCTAAAGCTTTTGCAAGAGTGGCTCTAGATTCTTGCATGAGCAAAAATTTTGCTGCACCACCCTCCACCACAACCGGTCATCTCTCACTCTCACTCTCTCTCTCTCTCTCTCTCTCTTTTCTTCTAAGGCTAGAGAGAAATAGTTGAGAATGAACTAAAGGTTGAGAAGTTCACTAACCACCCCTATTTATAGGTGGAAATTTCCAAATTTTCCACAATTATTTTTATTTCTAAAATTCTCCTTGAATTTGCATATTGGTCCTTAAAAGACAAAACATTTGCTCAGAAATCCCCTTAGGTGGCCGGCCATGAGGAATCCTTGGAGGCCAAGAAAAATCTTTTCAAAGTTATCTCAAATTTTGATTCCTTGTTCCCCAAGCCACCAAGACAACCGGCCATGCATGTGTGGGAGCCAAGGAAAAAATCTTTTCAACTTATCTCTACTTTGTTTCCTTGTTCTCCAAGCCACCAAGACAACCGGCCATGCATGTGTGGGAGCCAAGGAAAAATCTTTTCAACTTATCTCTAATTCCTTGTTCTCCAAGCCACCCAATGCAACCGGTCAATGTAACCAGCCATTTGGCCTAGTTCAACTCTAGTTGGAGGCTTTAGTTAGGAAATAAAATCCATAAATTCCATAATTCAAAAATTCATATTTATCCTGTAATACCAAGTATTTCTACAATAGTACGATTTCTTTTGTTTTAAGAAACTTGTACAAAATATGGAAATATGCATGAAAAAGCCGGTTAAGGTTTTTATTACGTTTTGTGAGTTTTATGATTTTATAAGACTCGAAAATGATTACTGAGTCAAGAAAATGACCTTTTAGGCAAAAAGGAGCTAAATCGCCAAAAATTTTATGTTGGTCAAAGTTTGACCGAAAAACGCCGACGGTTGACCAAAAAGTCAACTGTTGACCACGGGAGTCAAAGTTTGGCGGGAAAGTCAGCGGTTGACAAGAAAGTCAATGGCGGACGAGAAAGCCGAAGATTGACCCAAAAAGTTAAAGAAAAAGGCTGTACGATTAAATAATTCGCAGTATAGATTTGTACTGCATAAAGCCGTTTTTATGATTAAAATGATATGTTTAGGATTCAAAACCACCATAGAAAAATCAAGCACAATAATTAGAATAACTTGGGCCAAGTGGTCCCAAGTTATAAGAAAATTTTTATACAGTTCGGTTTTACACAGATGAATTTTGGACTGCAGTTCAAAATACCAATATTGTGTATAAGTGAATCCAGTATTGGAAATACCTATGTTAACTTAAAAATGGACTGTCTAATGAAAAAAAGTGGCAAACAAGCCATAAAGTAGGCTTACCTCACCTAAAGTTGGATTTTTGACATCATTTTCCAATTTATGTAAAATTGGAAAGAAATGGGATTTCTTCCACAGCAAGGTGGCCGGCCAGCTGTAGGGGGGAGAGCTGATTTCCCAAAAATTTTGGGGGTCAAAATCCAATTTCAAAAAGATTTCCCAACCCCTCTATAAATAGGGGTGTTCATAAATCAAAAAAAATGGAGAAAAGCAACTAAACTCTTGTCAATTTTTTTTAGAGCAAAACTGGTTTTGAGAGAGAAGAAGAGGAAGAATTTTAAGTTAAGAACAAGAGTGTATTAGTATATGGTGGTCGGTTTTGTGAAGGGGAAACAAGCAAAGAGCTAGAAAAAAATTTTGGGATCCATTGTTAGGCCTAATGGCCGGTTGTGGAGCAAGGCTAAGGCAAGAGAGAAAAAGTGAATCTAAGAGGTGAATTAGGGTTTTGAAAGCCTGCAATTTCATCTAGGAAACCACCCAAGAACCCAAGAAAATTTGGTGCCCAATCTTGACCAAGGGGCCGGTTAGGGTGGGGAAAGAAACAAGGAAGACTTTAGGCAAGGGAAACCGGATTTTTTTGAGCCAAAGTGTGGCTGGATTTTAGCAAGTTGGTGACTTGAAATTGGGCAAAGGAGCTCGACATTCTAGGGAGCCAATTACCCTTGGAAAGCCGGCTGTGAAGGGAGGAAAAGGAGAAGTGAAGCAAGCCAATTTTGGACCCGAAATTGAGGTAAAATCCTTGGATCTATAAGCTTTTCATTTAAATTTCAATTGAGGAAATTTAAATGTATTTAAGCAATTGGTTGTAAGAGCATAAGCTCACTGTTTATTGCTGCCTTAGTTTAAAAATTTAGGGTTTGTGCTTGATAGATTAGGGTTTTGTTGGTGGTTGCAAAGAATATGCATGATAGGTGTTTGATGGTTGGTTAGGGTTTTATAAATTTATGCATGATGTTTATGTTGATGTGAATGATGAATGTTGAACGTTAGAAACCGCTGCATGTGTGTATTAGAGCTCCCGCGGTGGCTGGTTGAGCTAGGTTCCACGTCTAGGACGTAAAATGAACTCTAAACCAAAAAACTGCTAGGTTCGGGTGAATCCTGACCAGTTTCGGGAAAAGTCAATTTTGAGGCCTTTAGAGGCCGAATTGAGAAAAACTCAAAACATAAAAGTTGTAGAACACAGTTTTTCCTAGGGGGCAATGGGACAGTTTTCCAATGGCCTCCATTTTCATGAAATCCCGAGACTAATGTGCCCAGACTTCATACACGACCAGTCAGTTTCAAATGAAAACTGACAAAGATACAAGCGAAACTGGGTTTTCCTCAAAACACAAAAGTTATGGGGTTTTTCGATAGCTAAAAATTTCGTGAAGAAAACTTTTCTAAAATCTGTTTAGATTTTTAAATGGAATGGGATTTCAAAAACTATACAGGAAATAGGGAATTCCTGTGCAGAATTTCCCAAAACAGTACAGAAAGAGGAAAAATTTTATATGAATTGATAAATGGCATTGTGAGACTATTCCAAAGACAGTTTCCAATAGTCAATAATTTTTATGAATTTTATTTTACGATTTCCAATTTTTTAAGTAAAATAAAGGGTTTTGTACCAAAAACATAAGGTTTTCTAAAAAGAAAACAAAAATGAATTTTGAAATTTAAAGTTAAACTAAAATAAAATAAGTCGATTAGATTAGATTTAAATCCTAGGGTTACTCAATGTAACCAAGTAGGATAACGTAAAATTAAGTAAGGAAATATAACTAAGGTTATATAAGAATGTTGGTTATATAGCCAACATTTTTAACCCTTACTTTTGTTCAATCTCAGAATATAATATACGACGATGTCCCGACGAACTCAAGTTAAACAGTGGACACATCCATCACAAACAAGGTAAGTACAACTCCGCCTACAGCATAGGCTTGTTGTGTATATTTGCCTAAGTATGAAATGTTAAGTGCTATGGGTGATGAAGTGTTACATGCTAAATGTGCTATAAAAGTTATATGTTAGGATTTAGGAAATGTTACAAAATGTTATGATTATATGCTATGCTTTATGAAATGTCATGAAATATGTTATGAAAAGTAAAATGTTATATGCTAATGAAAATGTTATGAAAAATGTTAGAAACATGTTAAGATTAAAATATGCTATGATTTAATTATGTGGAACATCACGAAGCATGTTCACTGATTAACTAAGAATGAGATCAAGTACAAGATAAGAATGTTATGATGGCAAGCAAGTTGCCTGTATCGTACTGACCCGCGTTAGGTCGGGTTGGACTGTGGATTGAGTTGGAATTGGACTGGCCGCCCCAACCAATTCATAGTTGCACGCCCGGTACGGATACTTATGGGGCCCATATGTTAAGATAAGCTAAGAAAGCAAGTTATAAATGATAAGAAAGCATAAGAAAGCATAAGTGGCTCATGCATTGTAGGATAAATTACGTTATGTTATGTATGTTGAGCTATATGATGTTATGAAATGATTAAGTTATGCTATGTATATTGTGTTGTGTCGCGGTATAGGATAGTTTGTACTTGCTGAGCGAAAGCTCACTGTCTTACGTCTATGCTGTAGGTAAGCAACCTGCTAGTAATTGTTGGTACAAGATGGAGGGGCGAGGCTTGACGGACTGTGAACCGTGAGAATTCTAGAGTCGCTACATGTTTTGTAATTTTATATATTATTTATGTTTATTAAGTTAAGTTATACGAACGACTTTAGTTAATATTCGTTATACTTTACGTACGTCTTTGTGTGTGTGCCACACTATAAAAAAAATAAATAAATATTCCGCTGTTTATGTCAAATAAGTAAGTACGAAATATACGTATGTATGTATGGTAACGGCCTGTGCTAGGCGGGTCGTTACATATCCATTATTACTTGACCTCCAAGTAAGGCCATGTTTGGCATTCCCTCCTAATACACAGTCCATTTTCTTAATAATATAGATAGTACCAAATTGTTTTAACTATAAACAGTACAGTTATGTTGAACTGCAGTCCAGAATTCATCTGCACTTAATTGGACCGCGTATAGATTTTTCTTAGAACTTGAAACTACTTAGTTCTTCTTGCTCAAAATAATACTCCTGATTATTCTAAAGTCATCCCATACCTTATCCTTAACTCTACATCCATAATGACGGTTATCACAGTATAATTTTCATACTACTTACTAAACTACAGTACCGTCTTTATCATATCTTAAATCATCCTGGTCAAATGTTGACTGGAATAAAATCATAGATTCTTATTCTGCCTCTTTCATCAAAAGGCCCATACTTAACATAATAAACTTATTATTGAATCTCGTAGCTAATTAAAAGGGAACTTAAACATACTCTACTAATAAAATTACGAATTTCACATTGATATTCATAATTTCCATGAAACATTACATAAACACAGAGTACGGACTTAAATTTCTTTACATATAAGGGAATCACAAGTCCGTAAAAATTTCGGTTGTTACAGTTATTGTAATGCCCCGACCTACATAGGGCCGTTACCATACTTACTTAAACTAAACTTACTTGAAAATTTGAGAATAATTTTTTTTTTCTTTAAACATGTATAAATAGACTAGTCAATATAAGAAGATTTTTTGTGCATACACATACTTGTTTATCATAATAAGAAGTCATACATAATCATTACATTTAACTCGAGTCTTTAAACATCATATATACAGTATAGCACAATTTATTCTAATACGTATATATATACATATATCTTTGTTCAAAAGAACTTGCGGAAAAATTTACGTAATGGTATCCCACACCGCCTTCCTCTTGTCGCATCGTCCGCATGGCCCACCAATTAAGCTGCAGGATTTTTACCTACAATATGAAATATACTGATGAGCTTTACGCTCAGCAAGTTCAAACTTAATCTCACAAAAACATGTCAAGCATCATGTAACTTATGCATGAACCATTTATGATCAATTATGAATCTCTTATGCTCATTATGAACTTCTTATGAACTTATTATCTTGCTTAATATGTGGGCCCCTTGTGTATGTACTAGATGCGCGCATTCCACAGAAAGTTAAGGTTTGTAAGGTCCCTAACAATTCTGGGAATCCTATACATAACCTTTCCGTATCAACATAAGTCTGAGAATTCTCTTCAACATACATAATCCTCCCGCATCAACAGGAGGTTGGTACGACACCTTGCTTGTCTTATCTTATGACTTAAAACATGTTCTTACCATGTGGTTTAATATTAGTGAACGTGTTTTATGATGTCACTATATCGTAACATATAGCATAATCACTACAAGAATAAGGCCCATTAATAGCATTTGACAATAGCGTTTTTAAAAAACTGTCTCCCGATGAGTTTTGCCAATGATTAATACCAAAATTTTAGCGCAAAAAAAGCTTTCCTCCCTCCCATTTATTAATGAATAAACTCCTTTTTATCTTTAATTTAAAAAGTAAACCGAAAAATTAAAAGACTCTCTATTCCCCAAGAAAAAATAACTCCCTTCCCCACGAATCACGGTCATGCAGTTCAACCTCTCTTCTATATTCGGTTCGCACAAAACCGCAAGCACGGATGGAATATCCCATCCAAGGGTATTTCCTTCTCTTCTTAATGATTTTCCCCTCTCAAATTTTCCCCTTTTATATTTTACTTCCTCAAATTGACTCTCTCCATAATCTAGGGTTTGAACTAGAAGGCCACCAACTTCTTTGGATTTTGCTTTCGCTTGAAAATTCGCTTCATTCTCTTGATTGATTACGTTCCGTGAGTATATTTTCGTTATATTGCTATTTTACTTTCTATCTTTCACAGCTTCTTTCTGTCTTTGAATTTGGCTTTTCAGAGTTTAGTCCCAAATTCACGAAAATTGAAGGTGGGCAAATAGCTACAGTTGTATATTTTGACTCTTATCAATCTGACCTTCGGTAATCCCCTTTTATTTCACTCTCTCATTTATTTCCTCCCTCATTTAAAAAAGAAAAAAAAAACGAATTGCATCTTTGATTCATGTTGAAAGTCTACGGTTTCTTTGTTGCTTTGTTGTTTTCGGTGCTAGTTTGTTTGTATATGTGGGTATATATATATATATATATATATATATATATAAAGAAAGAGAACAGTTAGTCATGTGTATTCTGTTGTGTGTTTTGCTTATGTGGTGATGATATAGTTCATTTTAGGGTATGGTTTAAAGATATTAATTTTGGGAATTTTGATTCCTGATTATTCATTAATGGAATTGCAGTATTTTAATAATGGTTTACTGGTTTAGCATGTTTAATTGAAGTTGGGCAATCGAAATTGCTTTGGTCTAGAGCGGTTTTGGAGATTATAGTTATCAACTGACCAATTGAGTATAAAGAAATTGTTGAAGATTATTAAGCAGTAAGTTCTTAGTTCACAATTGCAGCCAGTGTCTTATTTTATTTATTTATTTTTTTTGTGTGTTAATACATTATGTATACTTACTTTTGGATCTTTAATGTTAATTTTGTCATTGTTAAGGACAACTAGATTTTGTGAACAGAGCTGTGATGACATGCTTTAAGTTTTCGATTTAGAGTTTAAAACTTTATATAAAAAGGAGGTATTCTCAAAACTCCTTAACCCAGCCCTGCTTCTCGATCTTTCAAGGCTCTTGAGTTGTAACTTTCCTTATACCTTGATATTTATGCACCAGGAGGCAGAGGGACATATGTATTACACTAGTCTCTGTTGTATAATGAATGTCCCACTATTTCTTTCCAATTGTACGGTATGTTTGCCTCCTTTTTTCCTTTATTACTGAAATACTTCAGAAACAAATTAGTTATAATGTCAGAGAAATAAGAAATCCAAGAGAATCTAAAAAAAAAAAAAACAGAGAGAGAGAGAGAGAAGAAGAGATGAGGTCAGGTGAAACATATAAATCTGTGTATTGATTTAGTATTTTTCTATACCTTAGTTAAGTTCTTTTCTGGTTTAATGCAGTAAACTATCAACCAAGCACAAAGCAATGTTGGAGATTATATATACAAATCAATGTCTTATTTTTAGTTTGCTTTAGCTATTTTTGTTTGTACTTTTCTTGTATTCACTGTTCCTATTTGTATGGTATTTATACTTATTGTCAATCATTACTTTGAGATTGATTGGATTGTTCTCACTGAGAGTTGGTAATGGCTTATCTATTAGTTTTTTGGTTGACTTTGTGCAACTAGTATAGGAAAGAGAGAATATGATCATGGTTGTAATGCTATTCTCTCTCTCTCCCTTTTTTTTTTTTTTTTTTTTGTCTTTACATGCATTTGTACCAGTCATAAGCTTTTAACTGTTTTTTTTTTTTTTTTTTTGGTGATGATTTTGTTTTGTTACTGCATTGAGTTTTTGGAATCCCAGGGCATGGATGAAGTTGAGCTTGATATCGTTTCTGCTCTGAGACTGATTGGATTGTTCTCACTGAGAGTTGATTCCAAAGGTGACCATTACTGATTTTTCTACTCTTTCTTTTCCATCAAAGTGAGTCACTTCCTTTATTAATAAAGTGAAGTACTTTGTAATTGCTTAGTCACTTGTATTAATTGTCTTGCAGTGATCATTTTCGATTTTAGTTGGCATGTTTTGTTTTTAATAAATTTTCCTTTTCATTTGCAGATTAATTCTTCAAGCTCTACACAATAAATCAAAACTAAGCTCTAAGACTGAGGTAGAGCTTGAAGTATATTGTGTAGAGCTTGAATTACATGACATTCCATTACAGTGAAGATAATAAATACAAAGCTTTCTTCTCTGGCTTGGCTGAATTGTGGACTTTTTTACTATAAGCTTTTTGAAGGGCTATTTCACCTTATACTCGGAAGACAATTTGGTTGAAGGAGATGTATTACAGATATATATAAACATTGTTGTGGGTGTTTGTACTTTCATGCTTCCACACTCTGGCCATGTAGATATTTTTGGATCCCTTATTATCGGTAGCAAATCATGTTACTCTTTGGGAACTTTTTGTATATGGGGGAATTCTTGTAAATTACTTATTCCATTGTTAAAAATTTAATTATTTTAAAATTCACAGTTTAAATTCACTGAAAAAAGGTGCTATCAAAAAGTTCGGTCAAATTTTATAATATTAAAAACGACTAGTTAGTAATATTAAATTACATAAACATTGAAATAGTAATTTCGTAGCATTGCAAAAATGCTACAAGGCCATTTTCTTAGCACCAGAAAAATGCTATAAATCCAATTTCTTAGCAATGGAAAAATGCTATAACAATTTTATTCGTAGCACTTTAAAAATGCTATTAAATACATTGACTTTTAATAACATGAGCTAACATAGCGTTTGATAAAATGCTATAGAAATGTCTTGATAGCGTTTTTCACACGCTATGAAAAGCCTTGTTTGTTGTATAACATAATATCAACCATAACATATACATACACATAGCATATTAAAACATGTCATACTTGAAAATAGTATTTACTATTTTCCATACTGTAGGTGAGGTTTGTACTTACCTGATATGCTATGTCTTAGGTTTTGTTGCTCCAAATCAGGTCGCAACCACGGGTTACTTCCTGCTATTTATAAGGACATAGGGTAAGGATCCTATAAATCATAATCATAAAATGTTGGTAAACCTAACCAACATCCGTACATAACGTTAGTTATATGTCCCCCATACATACTCATGATAACTTTCTTGGTTCCTTCAAGTAACCCTTTGGTTTATGGCTTATCATACTTAGATCATAACTTGTTAGGTTACTTAGAGTAACCTTGGGCACTAAGCCCAAGCATACATGAATAGTGTTAGGTTACTATTCCTAACCTTGGGCCTAAGCCTTATTACTTTCAATCCATATCCCATTAGATTACCATGAATAATCCTGGGTTTTAGGCCCAACTAACATACTTAGTATCTTATTAGGTTATATTGGGTAACCCATGGTGTGAGCCTAAGTCAAACTTGGGTCAATTCTTATTGGGTTGCTAAGGCCCAAATTCTTAAGTTATATCCTATTGGGTTACTATAGGTAACCTTGGGCTTTGGGCCCAGTCCAGTAACTTGGGTGTCCTACCCGGTTACCGTCGGTCATCATTCTGTTACCAAGTTTTTAAGATAACTTGTGGTCCAATACTCACTTTTCTTTGCTTTGGAAAAACTTAGTATTCTATGTCCATTTTCTTTGTATACAAAAATCCTTGTTCAACTTATTAAAAATTGTAACTCTTTGAGTAGGGCTTGTAAAAATTATTAAGTATTGGAAACTGCCTTTGAAATAGTTTCCCACAGCCAATTTATCAGTGTATGTGCAGGAATATCCTTTTCTTGCACTGTTTTAGAAAATCCTGTGCAGGAATTTCCTATTTCCTGCACAATTTTTGGAATCCAATTTTTTTTAAAACTCTGTGTTGAATACGAAAAAGTTTTCTTCACGAAAGTTTTAGATCTCAAAAAATCCTATAACTTTCATGTTTTACTCAAGACCCAGTTCGGTCTCTAATCTACCCATTTCTCTAGTTGAACCTGCCTGGCCGTGCATGAAGTCTGGGCATGACCAGGTTCAGATTTTTTGTAAAAACAAAGGCCATTGAAGCCTTATTTTCGAAAACTGTCCACGTTATCCCCTAGGAATTTCCCTTATCTACAACTTTCATGTTTTAAGTTTCTCCAAATTTGGCCTCTAAGGGCCTCCAAACTGCCTTTCCAGTAAACTGCCCAGTTTTAACCCGAAACTGGCAGTTTTACCTTAGTTCCGTTTTTACGCAAATCCTACACGCACACTACCTCAAATAATCGCAACCGTGAGCCTACAACAAACATGCAGTGGTTTCTAACGTAAACTGTCATCAACATACATCCATGCATACACATGCAAACCCTTGGGTGTTCTTATACCAAGCTAGGGTTTGTAAATTGAGTTTGCATAACCATACATCATTCAAGCTAACAACCTAACTCATTCACCATCATGCATAATCTACAACTTCTTAGGCATATTGGGGACATACAACTAACATCATAAATCATACATGCAAACCCTAAGATCATGCAATCATACCCACATAATCATGCATAACAACATAAATCAAAACCACCTTAACACCTAATCAAGCACAAATCTAAAAAATCTAAACTAGGGCATAAGAAATTAAAATGAGCTTATGCTCTTACAATCCAACTTTGGAAATACACTTAAATTTTCCAATTAAAGCTTAAATTGAAAAGCTTAGGGAACCAAAGGGGAATTACCTTAATCAACACAAAGGTTGGTGCTAGGTTTTGATTCAAACTTTTTCCCCTTTGCCTTCTACTAGATCCGGTCCTCCTAGCTTAGTTTCCTCCCAAAATTTCGGCCACACTAGCTTGGTGATTCTCCAAATTTCCGACCACCACCAACCTATCCCTTTCTCTCTATATATATATATTTTTCTACTTTGGTGTTCGGATTTAAGGGGAAAGGGTGAGGAAAGATTTTGGCATGGTTTTGGGGTGTTTTCACATTTTGTGAAGCAAAAAGAGCCCCCCCCCCCCCCCCCCCCCCCCCAATCACCTATTTATAGGTGATAATTAATTTTCTTTTTGGATTTATTTTTAATCCAAAAATTGCTTATTAGCCCTTGAGACAAAAATATTTGCTCATCTACCCTCTTAGGTGGCCGGCCACTATAGGAAACTCGGAGCCAAAGAAA
The DNA here is from genome assembly GCA_008635985.1 of Ficus erecta. Taxonomy (NCBI): domain Eukaryota; kingdom Viridiplantae; phylum Streptophyta; class Magnoliopsida; order Rosales; family Moraceae; genus Ficus; species Ficus erecta. The sequence continues at coordinate 114,642 of BKCH01002117.1, read as the reverse complement.
ATTCTCTTGCTTACATCATCATGCTTACATCACATTTTCTTAAAATTGCACTTTAGTCCCTGTGAGGTGGCCTCCCCTTTGGGCCTTGTTTGACTTTCCTCTTAAAATACAGTCCACTTTCATACTAATACAGATATTACAAATACTGCTTTTACTAACAACAGTACTGTTATACTGGACTATAGTCCAGAATTCATCTGTGTAAAATTGGACGGCGTATAGGATTTTCTTAGGACTTAAAACTATTTAGTCCTTATTGCTCTAAATATTGTGCTTGATTTTTCTACAGTGGTCTTGACCCTTATTCTTGCCATTCCATCTGTGATGACGGTTTTTCACAGTATAATTCATATACTGGTTGCTATATTGCAGTACCGTCATATTCATACCTTTGACTTTTCTTGGTCAAATTTTGACCAACATAAAATCATAAATTGTTATTATGCCTTTTTTCCTTAAAAGGCATCCTGCATGGCTAAACAACTACTATTGAGTCTCGTAGCTACTTAATCGAAAACTCAAACATATACTGATAAAATTATGAATTTCACATTGATATTCATAATTTTCATGAAACATCACATAAACACATAACACGGACTTAAATTTCTTTATATACAAGGAAATCATGAGTCCGTAAAAATTTCGGTTATTACAGTTATAAGACTCAATGACGATCTATCAAGTCAAGGATGAGGCCTTATGGTGATAAAGGCAGAATCATGATTTATGGTTTGTTCTCGCTAATGAATGACCAGGATAATTTACTGATAAAATTGAGTCTCGTAGCTACTTAATCGAAAACTCAAACATATACTGATAAAATTATGAATTTCACATTGATATTCATAATTTTCATGAAACATCACATAAACACATAACACGGACTTAAATTTCTTTATATACAAGGAAATCATGAGTCCGTAAAAATTTCGGTTATTATAGTTATAAGACTCAATGACGATCTATCAAGTCAAGGATGAGGCCTTATGGTGATAAAGGCAGAATCATGATTTATGGTTTTGTTCTCGCTAATGAATGACCAGGATAATTTACGACATTATTAAGATGGTACTGCCGTATAATAAGCAATATTAAAATTATACTATAGCCAACCGTCATTACGGATGTTGAATTGAGAATAAGGATTGAGATTGCTCTAAAATAATCAGGAATAATATTTGGAGCAAGGAGGACTAAGTAGTTTCAAGTCCTAAGAAAAACCTATACGCAGTCTAGTTAAGTGCAGATAAATTATGGACTGCAGTCCAGCAATACTATACTGTTGATAGTTAAAACAATATTGGTATTATTTGGATTATTAAGAAAATAGATTACGTATTAGGAGGAATGCCAAACATGGCCTTACTTGGAGGCCAAGTAATTGTAGCTAGATAAGTATGAAAAGATTTTTTTTGGTTCATGCTCTACATGGCCGAGTATTTTGAGGGATTTGGAAGGCAAATATTTTGTCTTTTAAGGACCAATATGCAATTCAAGGAGAATTTAAGAAAAAAAATAATTGTGGAAACTTGTAATTATTATATAAAGACCTGATTTGTTAACAAAGTTTTTTTTTTTCTTAAAAAAAAAAATCAAAGAAATATGACCAAGGAGTATGGTTGTCCCAACTTTTAACAGTTACTGATTAACAATAATAAATTTTAATTTTCCAAAAACATTCAGACTCTAAAAGCTTTCAGATAATAGCCATTATTAGAATTACTCATGGTTTTTATGTAAATAACTTAATAAAATTGGTTCATAACAGAGATAAAAAGGCCAATCATGAAATGGTTACAGTACAAAAATTACAACCACTTTCATCAGAAGACTCCTCACATAGTAAATATACAGTAAAAATACAGTCAATAGTATATTATGCTATCAGTAATAATCATGATTGTAAAGACTACAAGTAATTATGAAAATTGTTACCTAAAATAGAATGATAACAATACCTAAAAATACAAATATACGATGAAACCTAGTGATCAAAACATATTATAAGCCAACAAAGTTAAAAGCTATTAATCAAAGTATTTATATGCTGACGAAACCTTCTTTTTTTTTTGTTTTTTTTTTTTTTTTTTGGTAACTGTTAAGACTTTGGTTGATAGTTTTAATCTTCGTCGGCGTACAAAGTATTTATATGCCAAAATCATGAACATTTGTTGGTCGAGACGTTCACTGGCCTTTCTTTGTGTGTGTTTGCAGTGCCTCGCATCAAATTCATCCCTTCCAAACTACATATTTACGGCACTGATCCTTAACGAGGAACGCATACTAATGTGTTAATCTGCTACTGTGGTTTGCTTGCTCATTTCTTTACATTAATTTCATCGTTTCAGCATGGTACTTCTGATATAAGCTAGCTTGAAAACATAGGATATGTTCAAGTTCTTAAACGTGTCTCTTCTCAATCATTGATCATGTTCTTGCCGTAACTCTGTCGTTTCAAAATTTTTCATCACAACAATGATGTATTGGTTTTCTGTTCTATGATCGTAAATCAAATGAACTCATTTATGTTGTATAAAATAAATGTGAAAACTGTCAATTAGCATCTTTTATTTCAGTAGCAAAAAAAATAAAGTACTTGTTTGTGTCTATCCTAGAGATGATCAAACTCTTTCCAATCTAACCCTTGCATCTAAGATGTAAAAGTTACTGGATTAACTATCTTAAAATAAATAAAAACAAAAAAATAAATGACTTGTGTTGGTAGCTTAATCAAATCTCTCTGATTGATCACCTTGTATCTCCAGAAAGCATTCAAAAGAAGGCACCGATGACTATTGTTATTGATTCATTAAAATTGAAGAACAAAAAATGAGCTTTTAGAGGCTCTCAAAAGCTCTGCTACTTCAATGCCAACTGCGACTGATGTTGCTTCACTTGTTGTGAATCTCATCCAATTTCGATCCGCCAAGGGACACAGGTGACATCAAGTACAAGGATTTTTCTAGCAAATCCAGTCTCTCAACTTCTGTCAATATTAAGAAGAACCCACCACTCTCAAGGGCACTTTATGAATGCAAGTTTTAATACAACCAGAATGTTCTCATTGGCTCCAGCAATTAGTGGCTGGAAATACAACTTTATCCTCTATTTCAAGAGGATTATTTGAGTGTCTTACGGTAATGGTTTACACACAAAAACACTGATGAGGACTAGCTACAAGTTTCAAGTTTTAAAATAACCAAAAATCCTTGTAGTGTGTTTTCTATCTCTCTCTATCTTTTTTTATTTTTATTTTTTTTAGTATGTACTTAAAAATCAATCCTTTTAATGTTTGTATCAGGTGCAAACTGTTTGTATGAGAAATCATAAGTCGAATGAACTAATTTGTTTCGTACAATATGTTGTTGTTTTGTCTTGTTGGTGCTCACTCTTTCCGATCCTATCCTGTCCCTTCATATTTGATGCAGAACTTACTGCTTTAACATTACTGAAAATTTTTAAAATAATTTTTTCTGTCAAAAGAAAATGCATTAATAATTCAAAATGTTTGTTCTGATCTTTCTTTCTTATATATAGTTGTAGATGTGGAACTCCTTTTGTCTTGTAGTTTGTTGGTCGAGACGTTCACTGGCCTTTTTTCTGTTTGTTTCACTGGGTTGCATCGGATTTCCTTCCAAACTATATGTTTATGGAAATGTGACTGTTTTTCAAAGTTGAATTCTGTGCTACCGCAGTTTGGTTGCTCAGTTCTTCATATTACTTTTATCATTTCAGTATGGTACTTACTGATATAAACTTGCTTGAGAACATATGTTCGAGATCCAAAATATGTCTCTGATCAATCATTGATCTCGATCTTGCCGTAATTCCGTTGTTTCAAAATTTTTCGTCACAACAATGATGTGTTGGTTTTATACTATATAATCATAAATCATATGAACTCATTTATGTCATACAAATAAATGCCAAAACTGCCATTTAGTAAAGTTGTACAGCCAGTGGCCTGAAGATTTCCCTAAAATTAACATCTTTTACTTCAGTAGAAAAAGAAAAAGAAAAAAAAAGGTATTTGTTGTTTCTATCCTAGAGATAATCAAAACTCTTTCCTCTAACCCTTGCGTCTATGAAGTAAAAGTTACCGGTTTAACTATCTTAACCACTGAGAAGTTTTCCAATTGTCCTGTTCTGTATTGTTTTGTCTTATTTTGATTTTTTTTTTAATTTTTAATTTTTTTTACAGAAGTCATGAATAGGAAAAATTATAGGTATCTGGATGCCAATTTGATGTCCTCTCAAATAGGTATTACTTACATGCACACACATAGTACTAATTGTGGAAACACTAACCATGACCACATTGATTTGTCAAAAAACGGGGGGGGGGGGGGGGGGGGGGGGGGGGGGTGGAAAAGAACAACCCCACCTTATTAGCAGAATACATCGCAAACTAAATGAGTTAAAAGAGTTCCTTGTCAGAACAACATCAAATGGAAAGTCAATAACGACCAAATAGAGACTGGACAAATCGTTTGCATTGTGTCCTCAGTCTCATTAGTAGTAATACACAACAATAGGAGTTCATATTCATACAAACATCAAGCTGAAAATAAATACATCTCATACTAGAACAATAACCGGAGTTCCATTATTAGCAATACCTTCAATCTAATTATTAGCAATACATCTCATACTAGAACAATAACCGGAGTTCCATTATTAGCAATACCTTCAATCTCATTATTAGCAATACATCTCATACTAGAACAATAACAGGAGTTCCAATCCATACACACATCAAACTGGGGGAAACAAAATGTGATTTGAAAAGTACACAACATGACTGCAAAGTCAAGATAAATCTTCTACCCTCATCTGAGAAATGCACTGAGGCTCCTTTTCAGGGATCAACTTGAGCGTCCCTAGTAGGAAAATGTAAAAGAAATTTCCTAGTTAAGTTCATGAATAATTCGGAAAAAAAAATATCTGCAAGTATTTCCTAAGTGAACGAATAAAATAAATAAACTGGAACATTGTTTATATCAATTCCAAATGAAACAAGAAAATAATCAAATTAATAGCATGAAGTTGTATGAACTGATTAATTACTGTACCCAATGTATAACAGAAATTTAAACTGGTTGGTAAATATATATTGATATGGTGACAAAAAAAAATGATGCAAAGAAAAACAAAAACGAGGGAGGACTGGAACTTTAGGGGTTTTGTTTTTTGAAAAAAATAATAATAATAAAGAAGAAGAAGAGAAATCAAGCATAAACAAAACAAAGGTGATTACAATGCGAGAAACTGTACTACAAAGTCGGTTAGAAAGGTGTACCAGCAAAACTTGACATCGCTTATCAACTAGCTTGCTGTTGCAGATGCTTCAACAAGTCTGAGCTACCCAGCTTGTAGTGATTAAAACTCCACCCTTTATGCTTGTAATAACTGAAGCCGACAAAAGGTAAATGCTGAATTTTCCAAAAATCAGCGCCTCCATCTTGCTGCAAACCAATCACAAATTCCCTTGGCATGTCTTGAAAACAAAGAGATTTGAGGTTCTTCAAGTGTTGAATATCGGAAGGCATCTCCTTCATTAGTGGACAAGGCCCAAGCTCCAGCTCTTCAAGAAGAGGCAATGCTCCTCTGTCAATTTTCATCACCTTTAATCCTTCCAACTTTTGTAAACCAAGAGTCTTAAGTTTTTTAAAACTACCCTCCTCAAAATGCAATTCCACTCCGGCATATGTTTGGTACAAGCGAAGGTATGCTAAATTAGGCAAACCTTTGAGGAATTTTAGTGGCTCATCAATTAACCTTGAGAAATTTAACCCCAATCCCTGTAGATTATGAAGTTCAGATATCCAATTGGGCAGTTGTTGCAGTCGACAGTTCAATTCGAGGTAACGCAAACAAAGAGGAGATGAAATGGAAGTTAAATCTATAACTTCATCCTCATGGATTGAGATCAAATAAAGCACCTCAAGGCCGTTCATTTTCTCAAGGGAGTCTCCCAAAGCCTTCCCCATATCTGCAGTCACTTTCGTAATACCCAAAACTTTTAGTTTCCTCAAGTTCTGTAGCTCTTTCACAAAACCAACTCTGCTAGGGTATGCTTCAACTCTACTTAGTGCTTGTAACTCTTCCAACTTTCCAACCCCCTCTCCCATCCTCACACCGCAAAAGGTATCAAAACTATATTCTATCTCCTCATTATATGAACTAGCCAAAAGGTGTCGCAATTTCCTCAGTTTGTTAACCTCGATAGGTAGCGCCCGCACTAAAGTATTTTGAACATCCAACGTCTGTAGATTGTGGAGCTTACCAATGGACTTTGGAAGCACTTTCACCTTTGTACCTCTCAAACACAAGTATGTCAACTGGAACAAATTCCCTACTTCTTTTGGTAGATTATCAAGAGGAGCTTCGCTAAAATCCATTACTTTCATAAGTTGAAAAGTGTTGAACAACTCAATTAGAAAAGACTTGCTACATTCATCCACATCGAAAAGAAAAATAGACCAAATCTTGGAATCTCTTACTCTTTCCAAAACATTTTCAACAGTAGCACGAATTGAGAGACGACGGCTCTTTTCTTCAATATGGGACTCGGTTCCATCTAAAGAACAAGAAAAGCACAATTCACGGGTTCTTGTTAAGATGATATCATGCATCAAGTCATGGACTTTACATTGTCTATCTACTCCATATTTGACTTCAAACAAAACTAAGTTTCTTTGGATGAGCTCATCTAAATACTCTCTAGCAACTTCTTCTAATGTTTTGCTTTTTGTTTCTTTAACAAAACCATCAGCAATCCAGAGGCGACATAATTTCCCCTCGGGAATTTGATGGTCTTCAGGAAAGATGCCAAAGTATAAGAAGCAAAGTTTAAGGTGGTAAGGTAGATCAAGATAACTTAAGGAGAGAATTTTTGGAATATCAGTTTTTTCATATTCTGAATTGAGATCACTGAGCACCTTTCTCCACACAATGTCATCTTTCTCTTTGCTTGACAACAAACCAGCTATGGTTGAAATGGCAAGTGGCAAGCCTTGGCATTTGCTTATAATCTCATGCGACAATTGCTCTAACTTTTGGGGACAACGCCCCTCATTCTCATAATCTCGAAATGCCCTCTTGCAAAATAACAGCCATGCCATCTCTGATGACCAAGTTTGTAACTCTTGAATAACATCACAAGAGTTTTCTTTACAAGAAGTTGCGATAGCCTCATTGCGTGTTGTGATAATTATCCTATTGCCATTGTCTTCATTTGGCAAAGCATATTTCATATCTTCCCAAAAATCTCGATGCCAAACATCATCAAAAACAATCACGTACCTCTTTGTTTGTAGATGTTGCCTCAAAACACTAATCAACTCTTCCTTGGTACAATCTTCCTCCATTCTCGCCACTGCTCCACATACATGCCTGATTAAGATCCTCAGAAGCTTCATCATATCATATGACTGAGACACTGTGATCCAAGCATGGCAATCAAAGTGAGCTTTCAGCTCTTCATCGTTGTAGACTTTCCTCGCAAGAGTTGTCTTCCCAATTCCACCTTGACCTACCAATGAAGTCACCGAGCGCATAGGTGGTCCTCCAGTCAATCTTCTGATAAGATCCTTCGAGGCACCGTCAATACCAATAATCTCATCATCTTCCATGAAAAGGGATCTGAGGCGAGGATCGCGCCGCTCAACATCTGTTACTCTGCTACTTGATCCTTCTTCTAGAGGTCTTAATCCGTAGCCAATACCTCTATCCTTGATCTCCCGCATTGACTTTTGGATATCTTGAATCTCTACAGCTATGTCATGATGCGCCTTCAAACCCTTGATGCGGTGACCAGCTTTGCGCAAAGAACCGACGAATCCACCTTGACGGTGATGTTGTTCAACATGGTAAAGGTACCCATCAACCAAATCTTGAATGCGTTCGGCTTGCTTTCTTATTTGCTTCAACCATACTTTCGCAGCATCGTTGACTTCTCCTCTCTCCGACTTCGCCTCTGCATCTCTAAGGAAAGGCTGGATGATCTCCAGCTCATCTTTCAAACTTTCGACATCTCTCTTGACTCCTTTCAACGATTTTGCCTCTTCAATTAGTAGCTCGAGCAACTTCTGAATGACAGGGCTCAAGAACGTCTCTGCCATTTTCTTTCTCAGCTAGCTTCTGATCAACTAAGCAAGCGATGAGAATCTTTTCACGCTTTCAATCCCATTTCGAGAGAAGCTTCCATGAAACTTCATACCAGTATTGCATTATTGTTTTATTTGCCTTATCCACCAAATGAGTGGTCTGCGTTGCAAGGTGAGAGAGAAATATCTCTCATAAATTTAAAGCATTACCTTCCACTCGTGTCATTGTTATAATTTTGTCCTTATTTATAATTTTATAAATCGTAACTTATATTTATAATATAAAATACAATATGTGAGTTCATTATAATGTTTCTTAATAATAAATTATTTATTTTTTATTTTATGGATATAAATATATTCACATTATACGTCTTTATGTTCTATTTTTCTCTCTTATTACTTTCATTATTTTCTTTTATGATTTTTCAACCATCGGTCATGTTAAATATTTAGAAAAATGATAAGTTTTGCACAAAAAGGAAAAATTATAAAACACAAAACAAGTACAAAATCTATAACTTATAAAATTATGATTAAAAAAAAGAGTAACATAATGGAAAATTTTGAAATACTCGTTGAAGAGTAAAAAACTAAGGGTTTTTTTTTTTTTTTTTAATGTTTCAAAGTATAGATATTTATAACTTTTATTTGGGATTTGATATGTAGGTGTGTTTGTAAAGAAAAATAAAAAGAATATAATTGAGTTTCCTTTTTATGAGTATTTTGTTTACGTAATTAATTTGATAATAATTGTCATTTTATGCCATTTTGACTGTCTTACTGTAATTAAAATATTCAATTATAGGAGGTGGAGAGTTAAAAACAGTGTCAACAGAACCACACTTACTTTAATTATGTGATTGTGTGAAGACCGAAGAATTTTTTTTCTTCATTTCCTTATATTTTGACATATGTCAAATTTAGTATAAATGGTACTTTATTAGAGGCATTTTTCTATTTAAGTATCAAAATAAATTATATGTTTATTTACTAGGTGCAAAATATTGCAGTCAATTATTTATATGAAAAAAAAGAGTTATTTTGGTGGACCCCCATATTAATTTGAGATTGAGAAATGAGATTCACAATTTCATGAGTTTTTTTTTTTTTTTTTTTCTAACAAAATGGGTTTACTAAAACTAATTCTTCTATTTTTTTAGTTTGTCTAGAAAGGATAAAGTATAGTTAAATTCAAAGTTCATGAAGTATGGTGTGAGTTCTTAAATTTTGAAGGTAAAGCGAGAGTTACCCTAAAGTTCAGTGGATATAAACAAAAATGATCCCTAAAATAATTATAACGAAGGATAATAAATTAGAGATATAAAGGGACAATCCAAAAAATCAGTAGGTATTTAGTACGGATGCCCTTAAACTTGTTATCTTTTTGCAACTTACCCTCAAACTTTTAATTTTCAGCAAATCACCCTTAATTTGCTAAATTATTATAATGTACTCTTATGAATTAATTTTCTGTTAAATTAGTAATGAAAAACCACATATGCCTCATGTAAAGATGAAATAAATCCATTTTCAACCAAAGATTTTTAAATTTAATACAAACCCTAATATAAATATTTCGGTTTTAAATCTGTAATTTAGAGTAAAATTAACTAAAAAAATATATTGTAATAATTTAATAAGTTTAGGAGATAAATTACTAAAATTAAAATTTTGGCAGGTAAATTGTTAAAGATTAACGAGTTTAGAGGGAGTGCTAAATACTCGAGAATCAACAGCTATACTTGGGCCTAATTCTCTCTAGAAAATGGGATATGGGCTTGCCAGATGAGGCCCATTGAGATAGTTCGATAGCTCCGCCTCTTTTTCTGCTGCGTTTCTTTTCCCATTTATCGTCTTCTTTACCAGGCGGAGAGAAATCGAATTTTAGGGTTAGAGTTTTTGGGGAATTTTTCAGATTTTGGGATTCCAGTTTTACTCAGACGACGATGGAAGAGATCACGGAGGGAGTGAACGCCATTAACATAGCTTCTTCCGATAACTATAAGAAGAACCGGATTCAAGTCTCCAACACCAAAAAGCCCTTGTTTTTCTACGTCAATCTCGCCAAGGTAACGCCTTTCTCAATCTGGGTTTTTTTTTATTTTTTTATTTGTTTCTGTTTCTGTTAATTTCGCTAGGTTCTTCCTTTTAATGGTATTTCTCGTGGGGGTTTTTTTTTTTTACGGTTTTTTTTTATGCAATTTGTATGTTGCAGAGGTATATGCAACAGCACAATGAGGTTGAGCTTTCTGCCCTTGGAATGGGTAATTTTTTCCTCGTCCTTTGTTTATAATCATTAATTATTCTTATACATACATGTGTGTGTGTGTGTGTGTATGCATATGCGTATATATACATATGCATATATATATATATGTATGTGTGTGTGTATGTGTTTAGAATAAATAAGCTAAATATTTGTTGTTTTATCCAATTGAGTTACAAGTTCGCATGTGTAATCTTTGTAGAATCAGGATTGAGATTTTTCCATGTTTAATATGAATTATGCTTTTGGTACGAAGTAGTTAATTAGTATAGTTTGTTTTTAATTTTTTCCTTTCTGGTTCAATTCTGTTTCTCTAGATATTATGAGCTATATATACACACACACACACACACACATACACACATTAAACACCGTTAGCTTCTTTCAAACTCAAATTCTTTGGACAATACATCTTTTTTTTCTGTGTTTTTTTATTCCGAGAAGTTTGTTGTAGATTATGATATATACACATATGTCACTTAAATATATGAATCGTCACAAACATCAGATTTACAACAGAAAAGTAAAATAAAAGAATGACAGGTTTAATAGCACTTGATCAAAATATGGCAGTCTAAACCAGAAGTTTATTTTTTTCTTATGCTACCAGAGAATTCTCTTTTTTTTTTTAAGATAATAGAAGCTCATATGGTAATTTGTTGTGTTTATGTTTTTCAGCCATTGCCACGGTTGTCACTGTTGCAGAAATTCTGAAAAACAATGGATTAGCTCTTGAGAAGAGTAAGTTTTTTTTTTTTTTTTTTGTTAAAAGATCGTATCTCCTCTTTCATATTGAACTGTCTGTTATTGATCTCTACAAGATATTAACTTCATATTTTCTCAGAGATAATGACCTCCACTGTTGACATGAAAGATGACTCAAGAGGGCGACCAATCCAAAAGGCCAAGGTAATTTGATGATATAATGTGAATATATTTGGTTTATGGCATACAGCATACATGCGACCATGCGATATACGATTTTGTATTTTTTTTCTCTTGCCCTAATTATAAAAGGTTTCTTTGTTATTGAATGTGTGCGTGAATGGTGATTTTGTAAATTTTCTTCTCATTTTATAGACTGTACCATTAACGTACTAGGCTTCCTTTGTGGCATTTATCAAATTTGGATTTTGTGTTGTCGTCTTAAAAGTTATTAGAATCTAGCTTGGATGAAAAAATGCCCACCAATCATTAGCCGATTAAACTACATTTCTTTAAATTGATATGTTGTAGACAAACGGTGTCCTGCCTATTCTCTTAACATTGTTTTGACATCTGACCTTGCGATACATTTCTGTTGATTTATCTCCCTCAGATTGAGATAGTGCTGGGAAAAACTGAAAACTTCGATGAACTGATGGCGGCTGCTGCGGAAGAAAGAGAAGCAGCTGCAGAGGCTGAAGAGCAGGGTTGAATTGTGATTCTTATCTAGTCTGTGGTTTTGCTTGTTTTAGTATACGAGATCTTTATTATTCTTTTTGTTGATTATAGGTTTTAGGCTTCTGAGTTATTGTTGTCCACATGGTTTTGATAAATACTGCAGGTTTTAGGAGCGTAGATTCATAGTCACTTTAATATTCGAGATCAAATTTTGTTATCTGATCTTTGGCTTCTGATTCCGCGTATGCTTGATGTTATGTTGTCTTTTTGATATGTGCACGATTGGTTCATAATCTTTGTGTTCTATGAAGATATCTTGATTCGTATTAATTTTAGCCTCCCCATTGTGAGCATATGAAAAAGAGGTCATTCATTATTCACATCCCTTCACTTGAGCAATTCCATTTTCCATTCGTCTTGTTCTACAAATCACTCAGAACCCGGATAGGGAGATTAAGCATTCTCAAGAAATAGTTCTTACAACTTTCATTAATGCGAAATTAATGCGAAATTAAAAGTCAATTCATGGTGGGATTTACAAATTCTGATTCTCAAACCCGGATAAGAGTTTAGGTTTACAAGCTCAAAACTGAGGGGCTTAATTCTGTCTTTAGAAATAAAAAATTAAATTAAATTAAATTAAGATAAACGATCATGGGGGAAGAGAATGGTATACTTGGATGATGGCGGTGGTGGTGTTAGCTATTGCGTGGTATATGGTCCTAGCTTGGTGTAGCTCTTGCAGAGTACGTTGATCCTTTTCAAGGTAGATTGCTCAATATCTTGGTATCCATCGCAATCTTGGTTTGAACCACGTTTTTTTTTTTTTTTTTTTTTGGCATCAGGGACGATTGAGCTTACCACCTATCCAAGTTCTCGTTGGTCCGTTAGATTAATACATTTGTTTTGCTATATACATCAAAAGTTTGTTCAATATTGCATGATAATCAGCTATGAAATTGTGTACTCAATATTTGTAGTTAAATTTGATAAGTTCTAGAACCATTATGGTTCGCAAAAGGCTTCAACAAAACAGTACTTTCATTAGCACTATATTTTGAATCTTGTCTTCTGAATTAACATATCAATTCAAATATCTAACCTTTCTCACAAATCAAGAAGTGGGTAACAAAAAAATGTGTTTTTTTTTTTTGGGGTATTACATTTACACTTCCTCTTTGTTCTCTATCATTACCCTCTTGCATGCCTCATAGCACATGAAAGATATCCCAGCAGCAGGCACCAACTTCATGCAGCTAGGGCCTAATCCTAGGTACAGACCTCGGATTCCCTCCCTTTCGAGTATGCTCACAAGGGCATGAAGCATGTTCCTGTATTGCCTTCCGCTGAAAGCTCCAGCTTGCATTTGCTTCCGTGCCACCTCGAGTGGGAAAGTTGCCCCACTCGAAACCGCAGCAGCTGCTGAACCAATCAAGAGGGTGGCCACGTTTCCAATTTCCTCCTTATTGAAGGCTCTCTTGTAAGCTTTCCTCAGTGTGTCATAAACAAAATAGTTGGTGGCGGCGTATGGGATCACTCCGATTAGACTTGGGACTAATCCTCTGTATAGTTCCGCAGCTCCCTCCTCTCCGACGATCTTCATTAAAGCATGTAAAGAGTTCTTATACACTCCTCTCTGAAAATGAGAAGACATTTGTTAGTAACGAGTTTACAGTGACAATATAGTGATCTGATTTTGTATTCTTGAGAATGATCGAGAACTTGCCTCGACGGTTAATCTGGTTTTGAGCAGCTCAAGAGGGTAAGTACAGAAAGTTGAGCTGAATCCAGCAACAGCGCCTGCGATTAACGAAGCAGGGACTGGGATTTTGTTGTCGTCTCCTGGTTTTGGAGTCAAGTGCTTCTTAACCATATCATAAGCAAATAACTGTATAGACAAACCAGTCAAATGAGATTTGGAAATTTTAATTTTAAGTTACAATAGTACACAGAAAATCCCAGATATAAAAGGCACTAGAGCCTTGATTTCACACCTCAATTGCCTTGTTCGGCGCAACTCGAATCACATTAACGAGGTTGCCCCTATACAAGCCTTTCCACCCTTCAGTTTTCATGATAGATTGGAACACTTCGGCCACGGACAGGCCACAGCTCCCCACCATCAAATGCGTCTTTATTGTCTCCAATGGCGCAACCACACTGCGTGACACTGCACCTGCGATCCCTCCACTCATCAACCTCCTCAGCGACTCATTCCCGATCTTGATTCTCAGTTTTAGGCCATCCCTTTTGCTCCTTTTCACCACCACATGCTCTTCTCCAACTTCCAATTCCTTTCTTCTCACCAACTCCGGAGCCAATCTAATTTGAAAACTAGACTCAAGGATCGAGACATACTTCTTATACAACTTGGCATTCGGGAGTATCACTCTGCCGCCATTAGGATTTTGAGGACTCGGCAAAATCCCAAACCCCATTCCCACTTTACCAACACTAGCGAATAAGCCACCAGCGCTGTAACTTCCCTCATTAAATTGATGAATGTTAATCACACAGCTAGAAATTGTCACAGCTTTGCTCCCAAGCTCAACATCCAAGGACTTTCTTCCACCCATTAAGCCCGAGTTTCAAAACGCGCTATTTTCTCCACTTTCCAATGTCTTTGGAGCGACTCCTAGTCTGCATAATCACACAAAATCGTAGTTTAAAGCCGAAAACAGAGAGCAATGAACTTTGTAAAAGAATCTTTTGAGGAATATGAGCATATAAACCTATAGAAAATAGAGAAACATAAAGATTACCACAAAGTCATGTTGAATAAAGCCAGAAAACACCTCTACTTCTCTATCCCTTCCATTCTCTCTCTAGAATCGTACAAGAGTAGAGAAGGGGTGGCATAATCTTCGAACTTTACGCTTTCTGCATTTTTTTTTTTTTTTTTTTTTGCTCTGTTTTTCGCCTCAGGTCCGACAGAGTGCCAATTAGAAGCTTACTTAACTTCCTTGAGGGCTTGAGTGGTTGAAGTTGAACAACATTTTCTGATAGATTTTGCATGGTTGTAATGTTAAGGCTGAAAATGACACCAATTTCTACGTCATTAGAAACGTATAGATACACATATTTTGAGAAAGCAAATAGGCTGAATGAGTGGTGGTTTTAGCATTGTCGGTAGAGTTAGAATATTTATCAGACAAAATATCTTAGTCGTAGATTTTTTGGTCAGAAATTCTCTTACCATGTAGGTTTATGTATGAAGTTTTTTGGCAATTGGAGCCACAAAATTGAGATAAAACTGATATTTTGTCGTTAACCCCCAAGAAGTGAATTTTGTCCAAGAGGGTTTTCTAAAATGATTTTGTGCCAGAGACAGAATGAGATTCTTTCTTTCTTTCATTTCTTTTCTTTTCTTCTCTCTCGCTCTCTCTCTTGTTGGTATTTTTTCTTTCTTTTTAGGTGATTTTTACTACCACACGTTAATAAAAGGCTACTAGACTATTTCCATGGACTGAGTTGAAGCAAGACCGGCAAAAAAAATGATTTAGAATGAATTTTCATCTTCACGCCCAGATGAAATATATATATATATATATATATATATGTAAATACATACATAGATATACATTTATGTATGTATATGCTATTATTTACTTTCTTGGGAAAAATGAAAGACCGTCAATTATCATCCTTTTTTTTCATACAAAAAAGGGATGGAGGACATCCCGATGATCATTGGGTAAGCTCATTAATCACACTGATGGGATGATAAGATTATAGCCCCAGATCTTCAACAGCTAGCAAATCCCAAGTTTCAGGTAACAGGATCTTTCTTACCAAGGTTAAACATTGCATACATCACCACAATGTGAGACGTGATAAAATTAAAGACCTTGACTAAGACATTACTGTTACCATCTCACTACCACCACAGGTCGTTGGTGAATTTTCATCTTATAAATAGAATGTTTGACCAATTGGACATTTATGCGTGGGCAATTAATAGCCTCTTTTCTCCGGCCAAAACCCGTTGTCAGAAGAAGCACAAATGAGTTTCCATAAGCCATAGTTTGCAACTATCTTGGATGAAAACTGATATTTTGACTTGGACCGGTTATTCATGGTTTTGGGAAAATCTGCATTTTGAACTTTCCAATATCAGAAAATTACTCTCCAAATTTTTAATTTTGACAAATTAAACCCAAAAAAAAAGTGTACCAACTCCTTGTTAAAATTAAAACAGACTAGCCTTCATTTGCGTTGCCACTACTTTTTAAAGGAAGAGACTGAAATTTCAGAAAACAATAAAAAAAAAAAAAACACAACGTGTTTTGTGCGTAAGAAAACTTCCTTCTAAAATTTCAGAGCATTCATTGTTTTAAAGACATTCGGGAACATTTGGTTATATTCGAAAGTAATTTACCACAATAAAAAGTTGGGTATTTAGAACTATTACCCTCTAAACTTATCACCTTTTAACAACTTACTCCCTAAATTTTTAATTTTGATTTGTTTCCTTAACTTTCTAAACTGTTACAATATGTACCATTTTGATTTAATTTTCCGTTAAATTGGTGACACAAATCCCACATGAGCCCCATGTAAAATGGACAACCCAATATGTGACCAAAAATTACAAACCCCAATGCAAATCTTCCAAATTCAAATATTCAATATAGTGAAAAGTTAACAAAATAAGACGTTCAGTCAAAACCAATTTAGTCAAAATTCAGGCACCAAGAACTTGTAATTTGCTTAGGATGCCGACAAAACCTTCCCCACAAATTTTTATTATTTTTTTTTTAAAGGAAAAGAAAAGCAAAATAATATATCCCCAGAATGATTGGCTACACCTTTATAGGCATTCAAACAAAAGATCAAGAGCTAGTTCCTATTCAAAACTCAAGCATCAAAAACAGAGGAAATGCTCCTACAGGTTAGCTAGCTTGTCACTTGACTTATCACAAAACTTAGAGAGAGAGAGAGAGAGAGAAAGACTATTAATTGAAACTAAATTTTTTCCTTAAAAATATGAAACAAACAAACAAGAACATATTCTTCCAGTAACCAAAGTGTATCACAAAATCGCACAAGCTTACACCTGTTGTAACTATAAACTCGTTTCACTTAGCCTTGCCTTTCTTTGAGGAACCCTTACTTGATGGTTTCTTCTTAAGCGTCTTCTTTGGTTTCAACTTGCTTGAGCTTGGTGAAGATTTGCCTTCTCTATTTTTCCGTTTCTTCTCTTTCTTCACATTGTACATGTTCACCGCCTGTTTTTCAAGCAAATAAATGAGGTGGAAATTCAATCAAACCGAAAAAAAGACATAACTCGCACTAGAAAAAGAATCGAACCTTGTTAACGTTGAGCATCTCATGCGAATTCTTAGAGAATAGCTTGTTCAGAACTTTCTCTGTTTGCTCTCTCTCTTGTGAACCTATCCCTTTTCCTTCTACGACTGGTAGGAACTGAAACAGATAATTAAAAAAAATTTGTAGCATCGTACATAATAATAGAATAGTTGAGCGTTTACATGATAGGATAAGTGTACCGACCTTGCGATATTTTCCTTTGTGTTTAGCAGGCTTTTCACCTGGCAATTTCTTGTCAAACTTTCCCCCGCTAGCCGTTGAGGTTGCTGCCATTCCGGCCACATTCCCGAGTTCCTCTTTAGTAACCTTCCTGGGTACAGCCTGACTTCCGGTTATCGGCAAAGCTGTCGCAGCTAGTTGAACATGACTGCACAAAAACTTTCTTGTTAGAGACTCTTTTTTTTTTTTCTTTACCTGTATATGAATAACTTCATGTATCCATGCATATATCCATGAATATTGGTTCTCACACACCATGTCATAAAAGTCGATTTTTTTCTTCTCTAAAGATGTTCAAGGATTTAAAATAAAAAATAAAAAATCTCCTGACTTGCAAGCAATCTTGTCGTTCCGAGCATTTAAAAGTTTAAGAAGATGAAAATATGTTCCACCATTGAATAAAATCGAATTTCAGACTAACACGAGGAAGAAATGAATTTTGAAACTGGAATCAACAAAGCTTATATGGAGAGAATTTTATGTTTCTCGACAAAAATATGGAGAAAATTCAAAGCCATTGAGACAGAGACCAAGTTAAACTAATTATGCCAATTTCATCACATAGAGAAGCAATATAAGGATTAAACCTCGGCAAAGCACCAACTTTGGCTGCTTGTTTGAGGTTCTGCAACCTATTTTTCTCTTGATTTTCAATTTTTTTCTTTTTGTCTGCACGCTTTTTAGCAAAAGGATCTTCCCCTGGCTCTGCAGAAATTAAAAGCCTGAGTCATTGACACTGATCTGATCGTATAACATATCAACATAGTGCATTATTTCGACAGATGAAAAGTCCATGAACAAAAAATTGCAAGTTTACTGCATGATTACTCATGCCGCCATGAATTCTTTCTAGATCAATATTTGCACTATAAAACAAATGGGGCAAAAAAGGACTTTGAATTACCGTCAGTAACTTTTGCATCAATAATAGGTACTTTATCTTCGTCATTTGCACGATCATAGCCATAACGACGTTTCCAAGTACCAGTCTGCTCATCGTAAACAATCTTATCCTTCTTCCGATTCTTTATACCTGCAATAAAACCCAAATTAATGAACTTACAAAATCTTCGAGCTGTGAAATTCAAATAATGAGCTAAAGGCCCAAAAGCCGAAATCTAACAGATTTCAATTAGAGCTTTTATTGCAGTTTGAGGGAAAGGGAGGCGCTTTCATTATGTTTCAGTATAAGCAGTCGATAACATAAAAGACACTAACCTTTGGCTTTTGCAAATAATTCCCATTTTGTTGGAGGTTTAGGCTTTGGCAGCTGTAAATAGAAAAAGAGAAACGCATTTCAGTTCTGCGCTTAGATATGAAAATCAAAACAACAATTACAATATGACGGAAAAATGTCAAAATCAAACTCCTTTGATGATTTCGAACTTACTCTTAATCTTAAGTAACAAGCTTTCACAATTTTGGAACCTTTTCCTATCTTAGTCTTTCTTTCATAAGAGTTTTCTTATCACGGTTCCATGAGGAGAACCTTAATTCGTCAACACAAATCAAAGTTTCCGTCTCAGTAGGATAAAGTCGAGCCTCATAGGCCTCCTGTAACAACGTGATGGTAACTTACTTGCATGCTCAGGGGCAGGGAAATTAAATATGAAGCCTAAAATAACCTTTAATTCTCATTCCATCAAGAGTTCTTAGTTTAGACAGGTGAATATGTATAATTAGAAGGTCCAATTTAAAAAGAAATTTAAGCACCTAGTCAGATGACATTGTTAGATTTTTTTTGTTAAGAAAATGGTATGTATCACAATTCACAAGAAGTTAAAAATGTAAGACAACATGATAAGGCCAAGGATCCGGTTCTAGTTCCTGTTGGTCCAGTTACAAGAGTGCAGTGTGGGCAAAGAGGTTCAAGGAGGCTTTAAATACACTTCTTAGATTACGGGTTTCGTCACAAGTTGGCGTGGTTCGTATCACAACATAAAAATAGAAGCGCAACTTACAGGCTTCTCTCTAGGCAATCTAGTAGTTGGTGGAGGCAACTTGACGAGGGGACCATCTACATCCTCGGTAGAAGGCAAGTTGAAAAGAGTATCAGCTATAGCTTGAACTAACTCAGTTCCTTTCTTTAGACATTCCTTCACTAACTCCTCCCTAAGATCGACAGAATTTGAAAGAAAATAGAAATAAACAATTAAGAATTGCAAAGTATAAAAAGAATCCCTTAGAAATACATAAGCAATGAACAGGCTTTTAACAAAGATACATTAAATTATCAAGAATCTCAATACCCCATTTTCCTCCCCTAGGTTATATACCTTTCTTTCCTCCCTATTTTCTTTCCCTCTAACCAAACACGGCCATAGTATCAGACATATGCAACCGTTCCGTTTAAAAAAACTGTAGTAGAACTAGCTATTAGTTTTCCATGGCATAAAAAGAAATTATCTATTGCATACAAACACAAATGTTAACAAAAAATATTTACAAAAAAAAAAATAAATAAAGAAAACATTTCACAATACATCTAAATCCAACAAGAAGCTACTAATTTATGCCCTTTTCACACATTTCAGCTAAGTTTCACTTCAAACCCAAATCCAGATAGCAACACAAAGTACAACAAACCAACGTCATTTCAATGTCCATCTCACCATTTGTTCAACATAAGAATATTATAATATTTGTTCAGTTCCAACCTTTATACACTCCAAAATCATCTTCTTCTCCAAAAAAAAAAAACAAAACAAAACAAAACAAACAAAAAACAAAAATGTAATTTCTGAGGAAGTGTTGTTATACCCATGTAGTAAAATCTCAAAAACAAACAAAAATAAGCAAATTTATAAATACCCATTATTTCAAATATAATAAAGACAAAAAATCTTGAAATCACAACAAAAGCTTGATATGTATCCACAGAAAAATGAACATAAACTTGCACACACAAAAAAACAAGAAGAAAAAGAAGAAAAGAAAAGGAACCTAGAGGAGGGTTGGGAGGGAAAGCTGTGATGAGGGTCGAAGGCCATGAGGTTGCCAAGGTCAATCTGAAACTGAGGCTGAGGCTGACTCTCCATCTTCGCGAGCCTCCCTCTTCAATGGCGGATTTTGGTGAAAGCAAAGGAGGTAACAAAACCTAAACGAAAGACAGGCCACACTACTTTCAGGGTTTAAGCCTGTACTTGTGTTTCATATGGGTTTCGGTCCTTTGATCAAACTAAAACGACGACGTTCTCGTTTTCGTTAGTTTGCCCTAAATTGTGAAATTGGGTTATTCCTTCCATTTCAAATAAACGGCAAGTAGTTCATTCTGAATGCTTTTTTTATTATTATTTTTATATTTTTTTCCTCGAGAAGTTATTTTATGTTTTTTTTAATTGTTTACCTTTTTATACCTCATATTTCACTCTTATTCATAAAGTATATCTTGTAATTTAAAATTTTACATTTTTATACCATCAAATTACGTTTAATATATAAATTTATACAATTTCTTGGTCAAAATATTATTTTGACCGAAAATACCCAAAATATCATACAAAGAAAAATTAAATTTACACAGTATTTTCTTTTTTATACCTGCATTTTGTTTTTATTTAGAAAATATATTGTGTATTTTGAAGTTCTTTTATGTTTATACCATTATTTTGATATCAAAAATAGTGTAAATACCCTCAAAACAACTTAGGGTATTTTGGACATCTTAAGGTCCAAATAAAGATTTGATCAAGAAAACATATAGATTTAATACATTAAATAGAATAGAATGATATAAAAATACATTATTTTGAGATGTAGGGTATACTTTTTTAAGTAAGCAAAACAAAAGATACAAAAGGATCTAAATTTTTAGTTTTTTTTTAATGGTATTTTGGATATGTTTAGGTCAAAATCATGTGTTGACCTAAAAAAATGTATAGATTTGTATATTAATTGAAATCTAAAACTATAAAAATGTAAAATTTTGAAATACAATGTATACTCGGTTGAATAAAAGCAAACTATAACATATAAAACCGTAAATAACCTTTTTTTACTATTTTGAGAATTATTTTATGGCTTAAATAATGAAAATCAATAATATCTGGTATTTCTTTTGGAAAATTAAAAGAACATGACGTTTCTTAAAACTGAAAAAGAGTTAAACATCACACTTGCATTTATACTCCACGTTGTCTTAATTAAAAGGGTAGACTGCTAGGTTGGTTTCTGAATTTTTAACTTTGTATAATTTTAATCTCTGATTTTTTTTTTTTTTTTTTGTAGTTAGAATAATCTTAAATTATTAAAATGTTGTTACAACAGTCCTTTCATTAATTTTTGAATGGAATCCGTCAGTTAACATTACTTTTTGATCAAATTATTAATAGATTTCGTCCAAAAATTAACGGAAAAGACAATTGTAACAATATTATAATAGTTTATGGGCATTCTTTGTTCTTTTTTTGTAGCTGAAATGAGCATAAAATATTAGAAACGTTGATACAATAGTTCTTTTCACAAGATCTGTAGTTAGCACTACTTTTTGACTAAATTACTAACGGATTCCGTCTAAAAATTATCAGAAATAACAATTATAGCAATATTTTAATAGTTTATGAGCATTGTAGCTACGAAAATAAAAACCAGGAACTAAAGTTGCATAAGATTAAAAGTTTAAGAAATAAATGAGTAATTTACCTTAACAATACATACTAAAACTATGTCATATATGTATATTATTTCAAAAACATGCGCATTGCACATGATTGGATATATTTGAAAAGATTTATCTAAATAGTAAAATATATATATAAATAAAAAAAATAGATAAAAAATCAACAAAGTACCTGAAAATATAAAAAGAAGGCACGAAAAAAAGACCAAAAAAACTAAAAAGACTAAAATGTTAAAAATAAATCAATATATGAAAAATGACTAAAATGAAAAAAAAAATTTGAAAAAAACAGTTGGGGCAAAGGAAAAAAAGAAAACTAACTGTGAACTTTCTTTGATAAATTTTATCTAAATAGGAAAAATATATATATGAGTAAATAAACACACAAAAAAAAATCAACAAAATATTTGAAAGAGGGAGATAGAGACATAAAAAAAAATTAAAAAAAGAGAAAACGGAAGGACCAAAAAAATAAATAAATAAGTTATTCAATGCTCAATAGTAAATAAAAAATCAAAGAAAGAAGAACAAAAAAATAATAAAAAGATTGAAAAGAAAAAAAATAAAAGAGGACCTAAACGTGCGTTTTGGACAAAGGCTCATGAACAGTACCACTTTTGGTACTTCTATATATACTAGTTTAAAAGCATATATATACTAGTTTAAAAGCATGTGCGATGCACATTATTGGACGTATTTGAGAAAATTTATCTAAATAAGAAAAAAAAAATACAAGTAAAAAGTATATAAAAAGGTATAAAAAAGATCAAAAAGATAAAAGTACTAAAATATTAAAAATAAACCGATAAATAAAAAGGACTAAATAAAAAAAAATAAAAAAAATTTTGTTTAGAAAATAATATTTAATATTTTAAGGAAAAGTATTTTCTTAAAATCAATTTGATTTATTTCGTGTAAAAAAATTACAAGAAAATAGAAAATTTTACAAAATTTGAAATAAATATTTTTAAAAATTAATATAGAATAAATATCTATACTAAAAATAAATCTTAAAAAAATCTAGAATATAGAAATTATATTTAAATTTTAAAAAATAAATGCATTAAGATAATTAAATTTTGTGTTATAAAGTTTTAGATGTATAACAAGTTTTTATTTTACTAAATAAATCTTAGTGATATGTCTCATTTAGTGATGGGAAAGACTGTGGTAAAACTCAATTAAGGAGAATTACCAGTAGGAACCCATCTAATGGTTAAAAATTGTTGTGTGACTAAATAAACGATTTTGATATAAGGTGCATCTAATGTTACTATAGTCTCGTATACACACAATCCTTTATATTAGATTTACTTTTTTTCAAAAAGAAGAAATTTTCTTCCTTTCACAAAACTTCCACAAATCAGATCTGATAAAAAAAAAAATTTTGATATGATCGGCGCTGGCCCGCCTCCGGAGATGGAGAAGGCGACTCCAACTCAACACCAACGTCATAAACTTACTGTCTCTAGCCTCGTTCTCTCTCCGGGGTCGGGGGAGTCCATCGTGTTGGGAATGCCCTAAGAGTGAAAGATATTTTACTTGTATTTCATTTTATTTTGAACTGACTAATAATATATTTGAGGTTTTTTCATTACATCTTTGCTATACTGTCTTCATTTAGATTTACATGTTAAAAGTAAATGTAAGCAAATATGGCTCATTGACTACTTGGTGTTTAAAACTGTTAGAATGTTGTATGCAATGAATTTTTGTATGCGAGAAAACATCGTTCTTAAGTAAGTAGTCTAAATCTATAGTCTGTAGTCTATAGGGTTAGAGTGAGCATCTAACTCATATGAAGACTATTATGTTGTCTGAAGCCAATTGAGGAGATTGTTTGTCTTGACCATCTAGAGCGAGCTGACTCCTAAGTAGAGATATAAATATATTGCCCAATGGTGGTGATATATGGTACTGGACCAAAGTGTAATTAATTTATAAATCCGCTTGATTAGATTAATTCACTGTTGACGTTTATTATGCAATAACCTTAATCCTGAGTAAGTAAATGACTCCATATTTATGACTTGTGTACTTTAATAGTCCAAAGGCTAAAACGTCTTGGAGTAGTAATCTATTAGATCGGTTTGTTGGATATATGACTTATATTTGATGTGAGTTTTGCTTATAGATATGGAATCATAGCTCTCATAAAGAGTAAAGGTTATTCCCTTAACGGCAATATACATGATATGAATATGAACGAGACCTCGGGTCATTTGCTGGGCAAATGACTAATTATTCACTTTTGATGAATAATCATTTTCCCAATGAATGTAGCGAGATCAAAAAGTTTAACAGACTTTGACTTTAAGTTGATCGTGGATATCAGATTAGAGTGTTGCATATATGACAAGGTCATTAGACTGCAGCTACACACTGGCTTACGTAATGCATTATATAATTGGGAGGGTAGTTTCAAGTTTATAGTGGTATAACTCTGAAACTAATAATTGTGTAATTAATTTATTTGGTATCGAATAATTAATTACATAGAATATTAGATCACATAGTATATATGTCAAATTGGTTCATTTACTAGCTCAATATAATTCCCTAATGGATGATAATCAATTAGAATATTCATTATGACTTTAATTCTTGGACTTAGTAAAGAGAAAAATCTGGAACACCTTCCATAAGGTGTCGGTATTTTTTTTGCTAAGGGTAGAATGAGAATTTTGTTTCATTTAATTAATTGGATAAATATTTGGTTTGGATAAATATTTATTTGAAGATAAGATTTGAAATTTGAATTAATTATATTTATTTTTTTGTAATAAACATGAGATTAATTTAAATTAAGAGATATAGATAAATTAATTATTTGGATAATTAATTTAAATATCTAGATAATCTTATTTAAATAAATATTTTAAATTGATATGGTAATTATCATATTTGGATTTGAAATTGAAACAAAATTTATCATAATCTATCTTGTGTAGGCGTTTTTTATGAGGATAATGGAAGAAAAAGATTTTCTCCTTATGATTTTATTTGGATAATTATCACATAATTATTTAATTCAAATAAAATTGCCATGATTTTTATTTTGAATTTAAATTAGAGTTATGGAACATTATCCACGGATATAAAATCATAAGATAATTGGATATAAAATTTGAATCAAATTTTGAATCTCCCAGACCTATTGTGGGCGATTTTTTTTTGTCTCTCGAGCTAAAGAAAAAAACACATATTAGGGAAGGAGGAGAGAGAAAAATCTTTTTCAAGTGTCCTATTTGAATTCAAATTCCACTCAGTCCATTCACTATAAATAAAACCCTAGGGGTTCCTATTTTATTTAGACCACAGACTTTAAGGTGAGCGAGTTTATTATTACTCTCCCACAATATTAATAATAAGCTGCAAAAGTTTTGGATGGTTAGAAGAAAAAAGTCGCGCATGAATACCAATTGAGAGACTAAGTGCCCACACACTCTACCGTCCGGGAATTAGAGAATAGTAAAGAAGGCTAGTTGTTTGAAGCTCTCTTTGATCACATCCTCCGGCATTCCTGTTGTCTTCTCTCAAGACACGTAGATTGTAGAATAATTTATTGTATATGTCAACATGAGTTAATATGATCTTAAGAATTTTTTTTTTTTTAAAATTCTGCTGTATAAATTGTCCATTTTTCCTACACATCATCAGTGAGGGGCTGCCGAAGGTCGGGGGTGTGAGGCATGGTCGCCACAGATCTGGCAGGGGGTGGGCGGATTGGGGGGGGGGGGGGGGGGGGGCAAGGACTCGACGTGGTGGATGGACGGAGATCGTGGATCTCACAATGGAGATAGAAGACCTAGATGGTAACAGCCGAGAGGAGAGAAAAGAGAGATGGGCGGTCGACGCCCAATCTTTTCCATGGCTGCCGGCGGCTTCTCCAGTGGCCTAGTGTGGATGACGACGTTTTGGTTTGAAATATTTTTTTCCACATTTTAGAAAAAAAAAAATGCTTTGTATTTAATAAATTTTTATTCAGTACTTAAATGTGCATCAAACGTTAGGTGTTCCTCTATATTTTTAACCGTTTGATTTCATCTTAACAGCCTACAAAATAATAACTACCGATAGTGCTCCACAATGGAGCTCTACCACAATCCTTCCCATTTAGTGACAATACAAAGGGAAAGACTGCGATAGAGTTCTTTTCATATACCCTACTGGTAGTCGTCGAGTATCGGAGGGGAATTCGCAGTCGCCGAACATGTAGGGGGTGTTTCGCAGGTTTGGTTTATGCCGAACGTATGCGGGGGGGGGGGGGGGGGGGGGGGGGGGTGCGGTGGAGTAGGGGGCTAGGTTTTGCAGATAGGGGGGTCGTTGCGAACGGGGGGTTTTGCATATTGGGTTTGGAAAGGGGGGGGGGGGGGGTCGCCATCGAACGTGGAGGGTTTGCAGATCGGGTGGTTTTTTTTTGGTGGGGGGGGGGGGAGGAGGGGGTTGTCTGGGGTGGTTTTTCAATCGGTTAGGTTTTTTTTTATATTTTTTATATTTTGCTTTAAAGTTTTTATTTTTATATTATTAGATTAGAATCCTATGAACTAAGGTGTTTGATAAGTATCATACATAGACAACTCTTAACCGTTAAAATATATTAAACGGTCTATAAAATGAACTATACCGATAAGATTTATAAAAAAGACTATACTGTAGTCTTTCCCTGATACAAAAACATTCCAACAATATTTTCACTGTCTTTCTCTCTCTCACTTTATGGACCCATATATCCCACTCCTCCCTTCTTTTTTTCCCAACACCCTCCCTCTCTCTCTCTCACCCTCCCCCGAAAAGTGAAGCAAAAAATAATAATAATAATAAAACAAACATTTTTGGCTCTCTCTCTCTCTCACCCTCCCTCGAAAACTAAAGCAAAAAAAAACCCAAAATAAGGCTATTACTCTCTCTCTCTCTCTCTCACCCTACCTCAAAAACACGGAAAAAAAAAAAAAAACCAAAAAATGGTCTCTCTCTCTCTGTCTCACTTGTAGACCCCACACTCCAATTTTATTTTTTCTCAAAGCCCACGCATACCCCCCCACCCCACAACCCCCAAGGAAGGAGCCAGTGCGGCATGAAAGTGATAGTGCTGTAGTTTCAAAATAGGACAAAGAAAGAAGACCAGATGACTTGCTTTAAAAAAGACACAAGGAAAAGTAAATACAGGTCTTAAAGCATTGCCAATATTGTTCATGATTTCGTTCAGTATAAACTTTACAATTAGAAAGACATTCTGGTACATAATCACTATGGAATGTTTAGAGGATACACCATGATGGTGTAACTTAACTCATTAATTTCTATAAAAATCATTCAATTGTGGAACTCCTCAAGGTGCTCCATAACTATGACGAAATAATAGAAGTTGAAGAATGATCTTATTGGGGTATAATCAATCTCTAGATCTGAAAGCAACAAAATAACAATGAGATTGAACTGCAAAACCTTCTACACAACCACAAAATTCAAATGCGATAATAAGTTTCAAAGGATCATATTGAGGCAAGATTCTTTCGCCAACAAATATGATTGTCCATCAATAAAATGTTCGGTGTCTTATATTTAACAGCATTTGCTGCAGCTGCAACATCATTTTCTTCACCATGGACGTATTCAGCTCTAAAATATTTCTGTCCATAATCCCCCTAAAATAAACACAACTTTCAGACCTGGTTGGAAATTTTCAGAACCAAATATCGTCAATGGTTTTAACAAAATAGAGCCCATGTCTTAGTTTTTTAAGAGCAATCAACTTTAATATTTGAACAGTTCTATTTCCTAATCCAATAAACTAATCTTATGATCGGATATGATCCTAAAGATCAACCCGGAAGCATTGATAGCGACTAAAAACTCCACCATCACCAACCTACAACATATAGAGCCCATCATGTTATTAAACCAATGATTTTAAACTGATTTAGTGAAATATACATGCTTAGGTACATTAATGTAGTGAGGATATATCTGTGATCAAGTTTAGCCAAATCTAAAATAGCAATTACTTTTACATAGTTTAGCTGTCAACAAATTTGTATTAATGTTGATGAATATTAATTTTAACACGGGTTTTGCTCTTGACAATCATCATTGGACAACCACTATATCTAAAAAAAAGTAAAGAAATAGATTTGAATTGGAGTTCTCTAATAGAGATGAAGTTGAAAGATTTTTTCTGGATACTGTAACCAATCTTCTCTGTCTCCCTCACTCTCTCTCACTAGACCACCTAATGAAGCCAACTCATGAAAGAAAGAAATTTAATCTAGATCAGTTTGAACCACCAAAACCTTCGGAAACTTAAGAGATTAAAATGGTATGGTATGAGACTCTAACCGCAAGGAAATTCTTTGTTTATTCTGCATTTTCTCAATATGATCACCAAGGCGTACAGTCCAAGCCTTTCTCATGGCACTCCAATGTCTACAGCCACTGCCCTTCTCCCATGTGGTGGGTACCTACAAGAAACAAAGAACCTAAAAGTTAAGCAAACGACCAAGATGAACTTAAAACACACTAATCATGAAAAGTAAAGAAGTAAAGAAACTACCCAAAGTAATATTAACAATATTATCAAAAAAATTATCTGTGAAAAGTTAACCGGGAAAAAAGGTGAGGAGAAATGCTTGCAAATTGTCTGGCTTGGCGGCGTGTAGGGAGGATTGTAACTAAAACCGATGCCTATTCTGCAGAACAAGTCAGAACAAGATTAAAATCAATTAACAATGAAGAATCTCGTGACTTTATTCAAGAACCAAACTAAAAAAAAAACTCAGAAACTTGTGCAGCCTATAAGTTGAGGAATTAAGGTGGGTAAGAAAAAACAAAACCCACAAAGAGAAGAAAAAAAAACCTCTTGTTTTGATTTTTTTTTTTCCCCAAACAAATTATTAATCAGTAAAAAAAAAAATGTCATTTAAATATTATGAGCTGCATGTTGTTTAAGATCCAGATACCACAAAATGAAATATGCTATTATCTTTCAATAACATTCCAAAATTGCTTATATAACAACAAACTCAAATGAAAACACCGCCACAATTAGTAATCCAAAGATTTTAAAACCGTCAAATGCACCAATGTGATATACTTATAAGAGCTTCTACGATGAAAACAAAATTCAACACATCTGATTAGGTGAAACACAACACATTTGGTTCAAAGGCAATAAAAATGCACCTAAATGAATAACAATGATTCAGCTGCCGCTATCTCTAAATCTAAATCGAAGCATCTAAAATCAACTATACCAAAAAAAAAAAACCAAAAAAAAAGGACTGTAAAGAAAAAGAAGATAGAAACCTGAAACAAGGATGATGATGATGATGATGATGATGATGATGATGCACCATCTGCAAACACAGAACAACTATGGAAGACCTGTAAGAAAAAGTCTGCAACGCAAGAGATGGATAGCGTCAAACAGAAAAAAGAAAAAGGACATGCAAGTATTGTTCTAACCTTCCGAAAACTAGACGAAGCGAATAGAATGGCAGCACGCAGAAACTAACCAAAAGGAAGGACAAAAAAGAGGCTCTTTAATTGAAAGAATCAGGACGAGGAGAGAATGCTGAAATCTGAAGCTTTCAGTTACAGATTTCTTATGACCAAGGAAACAGTTGCTCTAATGGCAGGAGCCCACAACAAACACAGTCTCTGTTTTCGATGATGAGGAGATAAACGACATGCGAGAAAAGGGAAAGTGAACCAACAAAATCCCCAGAATAAGAAAAGCATAAGATACGGGGAGAAGAAGAAGAAATAAAACCAACCTAAAGAGGAACATATCCAAAAGGCTGAGCACAGAAATATTGCTAGAGAAGTGTAAGAGACGACGGAAATAACAAATACCAAAGACGGAGAAATAGACCAGGGGAAAAAAACAGAGAAAGAGAGCACGGATAAGAAGTCGGTGCGGGAAAAAATGCATGAGAAGAAAAGCGAGGTATTGAAGTCGATGATGAGGAATAGAGAGCGTGTTTCTTGTGGGTTTTTGCTCCAAAGACCGAAAAGCCAGAGCTCCCGAGGATGTGCGGAGAAAATCTTCAGAGAATCTTCAGCTTTACCAAACACAGAGAGAGAAGAGTGAGAGAAGTGACAGCAAGAACAGGGAACCAAAAGACGCTCGAGAGAAGCACTTATTTCAGTCAAAACGTGCGTTCGACCAAAACGCTCGTTTTGAACGAAAGACCTGAACATTTTAAATTTTTTTTAGATATAAACCTATCCTAAAAAAAAAAAAGTACACAACAAAAATGATAAATTTCTGATAAATTCTCATTTATATACACTATCAATATAGCTCAATTTTAAATCATCCTGATATAATCGAACAGTTGAAATGTTGCTTATCGATGATAACTATAATGTACCTTAATCCATAATATTATATACTAAAAATAAAAAAAATAGAAATTCAAAGTAATTCAAAATAATTATATATATAAAAAAAAGACTAGTCTTGCGACCATTCACCTAGGGCCCCCCCCTCCCACGACACCGACGCCCCCCCCCCCCCCCCCCCCCAAAAAAACGCCAACCAATCTGGCTTCAGGGGGCAATAGGGGGACTAAGCTCGTGGTGGGAGCAAGGGGAGGGGGGCTTTGGGCTCACGGCGCGGGGTTGGGGGTGGAGGGTACACAATGGGGGACTATGCTAGCGGCGGGGGCGGGGGGGGGGGGGGGGGGGGGCGTAGTCGTCTATCGGAAAGCGTCGCTAGCGGTCGGGGAGGGAATGGGTAGTGTTTTCTTTTTAATTTATTTTTTTATCTATTATTTTTAAATTTTTTAGTTTATTCTAGTATAAAGTAATGTGCATTATAACTACCATACACAAACAATACGTTAGTCGTTTGATTATATTTTAACAGTTTAAAAAGGGGTTCTACTGATAGGGCTTATAAAAGAGGTTCTACCGCAGCCTTTCCACAATAAAAGACAAGAGAAATTAAAAAACCTAGCCTTTATATGAACCCATCAAGCTTTCTCAAAACATGGGGAGGTAAAATGAACTTTAGCGAGGGAAAAAAAAGGGAGGATATGTGGTACATAACTTTTTATATACCTATTGGTAGGACTTCATCTAAGACCATTCAAAGTTGATCGAATGGATAAGATATAAAGGATGCACAATAACTAAAATAAGTGTTGCGGAAAATTACAATTGTGCAATATCGTAAAGAAGTAATAAAATGTATCGTTCCCACAAGAACTTTCGTAACCAATTACCAAAATTATATTAACTCTAACTTTATTTGAATAATCGAAAATATATTTTTAAATAAAAATAGCAAAATAAGTAAAAAGACAAGAGACTCAAAATACTAAATATCTAGGGTTTCCGATTTCACCAGATTAATCATATTAAAATCCTCTAATTCAATCAATCAATGTCTATTCCCTATGTTGCCAGCGATTCTCTCTAGCGTAATCATTAATCCTTTTCAGGCGTTGATAATTTATCTCACAATACGCCCGTTATTACCTTTCGGTCTCAAACTCTAAGCTTACCACTATTCATTAAGAACATGAAATTCATAATGCTGCATAAGTTTCATAACTATTTCTAACTTATGACAATCTCATAGTAATTTAAATAAGGGCTTATTCAATTATCACTTCTCAGTCTCAAATCAAATACCAAATTATGCAAAAGTTGGCCATAAATTTACAAGCATTAAGCATAGATTAATTACTTCAATATATAATTGGAATAGAGCATCAATCAATTAAAAATAGAAAAACTCAAATAATCATAATCTAAATATATCGTATCCCTAGAAAAGAAAATTACTTCATAAATAAAAATAGAAATCTATAAAATAAGGGTTTAATCATTCTTAAATTACAAAAATAAAAAGATAAGAAAAAAAAAAGCAAGAAAACCCAGTTTTGAGCTGTCACATGTCTCCAAGCCTTCTCATAAATTTTCTTCTTCCTCTCTTCTTGATAAATCAAGATAATTTCTCCCTAATTTAGAAGAAAACTAAACCTAACAATTAAAATATTTTTTGTCTTCCTTTTCTTCTAGGGTTTTTAGCTCCAAAAAGCCAAACAAACCCCCTTCATGGAGCCTATGGCTCCTTTTTATATGCCTCAGCCGCCGCCTTCAATTACTAGGTTTTTCTTCTTCTTTTTTTTTAACTTTTATTTTCTCTTCTTTTTCTGATGCTGCAGCTGACGCGCAGCAGCACGCCTGGGCCCCACGGAGATAAGTGGTGGGCAATGATTGGCGAGCGCTGAAGCTTGGACACGTGGCACGTTGGAGTTCACTGGAGCACGCAGGCACATGGACACACAGTGGGACGCGAAGCACCAAATCCGGCACAGCCTAAGGGCGCTGACATGGGGATGGAGGCTTGCCTGGCTAGGCGAGTGGAAGGCACTCGTTGATTTGGGCCGCTGCTGAGGCAATCTTTATGGCTAGAAAAGCGAGTGGCGCGCGTGGATACTTGCACGAGTAGTCGATGTTGGCTTCAAAATTTCTTTTGCTATTTTAAATCCTTTTTATCACATTTTAGCTCCAAATTACTACTTTTAACCCTATTAACATAATTAATTCATACTTCGGATAACAAAATAAATTTGGGGGAAAATTAATATAAAATATTAAGATTATAGCAAAAAAATAAGCTTAAGAATTCTAAAATAACTTTAATTTATAAAGTTATCAATAAGCCCTGATTTATTAGATTGTAGGAAATTTTTTTTAAAGAAAATAAAAAAAAATTGAACTCTTCTATGTCGGGATTTTGCCAGAGGTTCATGTAGGTCCGGGGGTGAGGGGGTTGTTGCCGGAGGTTGTGTTGGGGTGGTTGCCGCAAGTTAGAGGGGTGAGTTTCGTCAGAGGTTCATGTAGATCTTGGGGGGGGGGGGGGGGGGGGGGGGGGGATCTCGTCGTTGGGGTCTAGGTGGGTGGGGGAGGGTCTGGTTGTGCCGATCTGGCATGGGCGTGTCCTGTCGTCGGGGTCTGGGCATGGAGGGGAGGGGGTCATCGCGTTGCCGGGTTTGGGCTGGCTGGGGGGGGGGGGTTGGGGGTGCGTCTGTTAGGATTAGTGCCCTAAAGCGAAAATTTGTTCATGGGTTTGACATTTATTTATCAATAAATGTTATTCATTTGTTTCACATATCTGTTGTCCTGGATACTTTCATTAGTATATATTTGTTACAAGCAAATATCATCAATATTATCGATATAATAACTTTAATATTATGCATAATGAAGTATGCATAAATATTTAATATTGAAGTGATAATCTAAATTGAGAGTCCACAGTCGTGAAACAAAGGTGGGCACTTTGAGTTCGGCAAGACTGTAATATATTCATCTACTTTCACTCTTATGTGATAGTTTGTCTTGGCTATTGAAACATTGATATATATGAGGGGTTTATCATATATATTGGACCGGACCTGAAGTGATATTGACATATGTAATAATTCCGTTTAAGATAAATCAATTCACTTTGACGGATATTCTTGTGGACATCTGAATCTTGAGTGGATAAATGATTGCATATCTGTGTGATGTATATTTTGATTTATCAAAGGATTAGGCACCAAAGTAATGGCAACTTTTTCTCAATATGTTGGAGATGCGTTGCATGGATGATGACAACGTTATTCATAGATATAGAATCAATGGCTCTTTCATGAGAGTCAATGATATTCTCTTAAAGTATCATTTGGGACTTGATTAAACAATAAGAGATCTTGGCCATTATATAATTTGTTTATTGAATGATTTTCTATTTATGGAGGATTTCATAGATAGGGTGGGGGTGGGGGTGGGGGCGGGGTTGTTAGGATTAATGCCCTAAAGCGAAAATTTATTCATGGTTTTGACATTTATCTATCACTAAATGCTAATTATTTGTTTCACATTTCGGTTGTCCTGGATACTTTCATTTATATAGATTTGTTATAAGCAAATAGTACCAAGATTATTAATATAATAACTTTAATATTATGCATAAGAAAGTATGCGGAAAGATATAATATTGAAGTGATAATTTAAATTGAGAGTCCGCAGTCGTCAAGCAAAGGTAGGCACTTTGACTTCTGTAAGACTATAATATATTCGTCTACTTCTACTCTTATGGGATAATTTATCTTGGCTATTGGAATGGGAATTTCCAAGTAAAAACATTGATATATATGAGGGGTTTGTCATATATATTGGACCGGACCTAAAGTGATCTTGATTTATGTAATAATTTCATTTAAGATAAATCAATTCACTTTGACGGATATTATTGTGGACTTCTTAATCTTGAGTGGATAAATAATTGCATATCTGCGTGATGTATATTTTGATTTATCAAAGGACCAGGCACCGAAGTAATGGCAACTTTTACTCGATAAGTTGGAAATGCATTGCATAGATGATGACAACATTATTCATAGATATAGAATCCATAGCTCTTTCATGACAGTCAATGATATTCTCTTAATGTGTCATTCGGGACTTGATTAAACAATAAAAGATCTCGGCCATTTTGTAATTTGTTTACTGAATGATTTTTTATTTATGGAGGATTTCATAAATAGGGTTTTATAAAGATGAAATGGCGGAAACTTTAATGATAAAATAATTGAGAAAGTAAAACGGAATTTTAACCTTAATCTCAATTATGAATATCCTATGGAGATTCTACATTACAATATTTGTCATGGACAAAAACCCTATTAATGAGCTTTCGTTATTCAGTATAGAATCAAAGAGTTCAGTTTTATACTTATAGTGGAGTAGTCATGGAAATTAATAATATGGATAAATTGATTTGGGTTAATTAATTTATCTAATATTATTTTAGCTTTGATTTTATATGTCCATCAGATCCCCTTACTAGCTCAAAAATTCCAAGAACTGTCATAGAATATCTAGTATTCCAACACTATGCCAGAACTGTCCCAGATGGGATAAGATGATTTAGTCTCAAGTTGTTTTGGATAATTTCGGGAAGAATTAATTTTACCGGTAACGAAAATTTTAATTGGAGAAATTATTTGAAGTCCAAATAATTATTATCTTTGATTAGATGACTATATTTGAAATTTAAATTATTGAATTAAATTTGTTATCCTTGGATAAATATCACAATTTAATTTAAATTTAAAAGCATACAAGATAATATCTTGGATTAAATATTCTTTAGAATTTGAATTTAAATAAATGAATAATTATCTATGGATATGGATAATCTTTTATTTAAATTAAGGATAATGGTTGTCAAAAATTAATTAATTAAATCTTTATCGGTGGCTATAAATATTTGATTGATGGAGCAATTTTTGACTAAGAGACATAAAGCTAAGACAAAGGTCTAAGCTAAGTCTAATGGACTAAGAAGAACCATTATCTAACTTTCTGTATTTTTGTTTTTATTTTAGAAATTCTCCATAGAAACAAGGGTTTTCAGGATTGAAAACGAAGAGACGATTAAGAAAAGGAGTATTACTTTGTGACCGGAAATTCTACTAAGTGTGCCCATGCATACCCGTACGTGAAAGAGTCATAGCAGAGAAGGTCAGGTGGTTGGTGCTCATAATCTGGAAGCTTGCTTGATCATCCAGAATTGATTGCCAAATTGGTATGTATTTATTGTAAATTAATTATTGTTTATGGTAACATGAGTTTGTTCGATCCTATTGGTGTGGTAAAAAATTTAAAAAATCCGCCATACTAGGTTTTCCGCTACATAAATTATTTTCTCCAATTTTTCCTTCAATTGATATCAAATCCAGGCTTATGATCATGCTATATACATAATTAATTATGTGATCTTCTTACTTCTTGTATGTATGAATAATAATTGAGAGAGTTGACACCCTAGGATTCTATGTGATTTTTCATACATGGTTTTGTATATTTATGTTCAATTGTTATCATGGATAAATATGTATGTATAGTTTAATTAACTTTTATGGATGTTTAATTATTAATTTTACCGATTATGGCTCCTTAGAGTTTAGAATGGTGTGTCTAGGTTTTTCTTGTAATCATGAAAGCGGTCTATCATTACTGTAATTTTTTTTATGAATATTATTTCAATTTTCTAGATTCTTTGTAAGCCGGAAACGGTATATGTGTAGATGCTGGATTTCTACAGTCAAAATTTAACGGAAAAATTAGTGTGGAGATCGTAATAGTCGATTAATTGGGCCCTTGAACATCGTAATGAAACTCATAAAACAACATAAAACGATGGTATTCATAACAGAAAATGAATATAAATTAAATAATCAGATTAATAAATGAATAGTAAATAAATCAACACCAAGATTTAAAGAGGTTCGCCCAACGATGTACTACTTCCTCTGTGTGTGTAATGTATTTACTGAATGCGAGTCTTTTCGAATACAAAGAGAATTCTGGGTATATTTTGGAAGAGTAACAGTATATCTGAATTCTAGAAAAAGATCCCCCCTCTGAAGGAAGGTCTTCCTCTATTTATCGAGGAAGATGGGCCTGAGCCCGTAACCGCTCTTGTCAGTTTCCAATATTGTCCTAAGGGACACGTGTCAGCGTGCCATTCATGATCTTTAATTTGATGGTTACCGGGATGAATTTGAATATTCGATCATGGTCTGGCAGTTATCGATATGATTGCCAGATATGGCTTGTCAGTTATTTTGAAGGATCTGACATGTCATCGTCGACGTTGGGTTCGACGATTATGCAATGTATATACCCTATAAGTTTTGTTGAGTATAAACAACGAACGACGAGTAGAAAACAAGACTTCCACCTTATAATCTATCGTTCGAAACTCGTAAAGTCAATGTGCGAACGATCATGTTCGATCAGTTCATTCGACTCTCGATGTTCAATGATAGATCGCCTTTAGATATGTACATTGGGTTCGGCCCGACAATACGAGCGATCTATGTTCACGATTGACTTAGGTGACGAATTGGGTCCGGTCCAAATACGAAGATGCTGAAATCGAGAGTTCATCGTTCGCTAGATAAACTGTTAGAGCTAACGTCATAATAGGGAGACGAAGTCTAACCCCAACAATATGAATTTTTGTAATTCTTGACGGAGATGAAGATTGAAGATGGTGCTTGAAGGGAGGTGATTGCAATTTTGTTTTTTTCATATTTTCTGTAAATTTTTTAGGGGTTTAGAATTCTGGAATTTACCGTCCCCGAAGTGGGATTGGTTTGCGCGGGGGAACTGCGCGCGATAATCATACGGCCTTGGTTGCCACCGTGCGGATGTCACAGTGCTCAGATTCCTGGGCTTAGCAACACTTGGGCCAGGCCCAAAGTGCCCACTGGGCAGGTGTGTGAACGCGGTTGAGAAACGTAACTTTGGTTACGTTAATACATATAATATATTATATTAATTTATATGTATTATAATATTTTTATTTTATATATAAAATAATATAGTATTATAAATAATATTATATTAATTATATATTTATATATTTGCGCTTCCTAAAATGCAAATGTAACTGAAAAGTTACGTGTACATATATATTATATTATTTAATATTATATTATTTTTATTCATTTTATATTATTGGATAATAATATATAATATATGAAAAATAATATAATAGAGTTTTGGATTAAATCCGAAAAATACAGTGGGTTTTGGATTAAACCCAAAAAATTTCAGAATTTGTATTTTGGCCTCGGTAGGCTAAAATAATTGCAAGAATGGTAATTTTTGACATAAACTCAAATATAAAATAATTTGGAATTTTTTCAAGCAGGAGAAATTTCCGGGAATTATTTTATGGGACACAGAAATTCAATTTTGACCTTTGTGGTTAGAATTGGGAAGACAATTAAAAAACAACAAATGTGGAGACCGATGGCAGACTTGAACATGGATATACGGAGACGAGCAATTGCAAGAGAATGGCGAATTGTCAATCGGTTATTTTTTGTAATAGACTATTTTTCTTTTCTCTAAGAATGGAACCATGATATTATGGTCATTTATCGTGTTTATGGTTGGTTACTTTATTTTACTATATTATGAGATGAATGATTGTTTAATTGCATATTGGTGAGAACATGTCGCGTAGAATAGGTGAGTGCCACGCATATAAATATATTCATGCATTTTAAGTAAAACCCTTAGTTATTTAAAATATTGAGTGGGAGAAGAGTTCTCTCATGGAAAAGAGAATCCTCCGGCCTCCATTATTGGTCCATATGCGAAGCAGGTTGTACCTCGACCCAATGTTGCGAGTGGGCGATCCTACAGAGGGTATTCATCAGGGCAGTATACTACATTGGATCTCCTTTGGGATAACGTTTATTGACATGCTTTATTGTCAGCCACCCCTCGGTGAAGGCAATAAATCATGCATCGATGTAATGTAAATAATTGTTACACCTCAAGACTGATTCAACTATTAACCTCCCCTGAGAGCTATGTTGGTTGAATTGGTGGCTAAAATAACGATAGTTAATATGTGTTGGCAGGATTGCTGGATAATGCAAATTGATCAGGTTAGAATCCGTGTTCTTGATCAGGCGTTAGGCAAGACCACCCCTCGGTGGATTGTCTAAGGCGAGGGTTGGGAATTGTCGTTGTAGGCTAATGTGTTTTTAAGGTTTTCCACATTTAACATTTGTGCTTCTTTGCATATTTGTCTACTAAATTGATAAGCATATTTGTTTGTTGATATATGATTTAAATATTTATTATAGACCAAAATGTCAAGTCCACTTGTTGTTATATTTACAAAGAATGTGTTAACTGGGGAGAATTTTAATGATTGGAAATGGAAACTAAAAATTTTGCTAAGTCTTCGAGAAACACTACTTTGTGCTAGAAGAGCCATATCCGAAACTTCCTCCCAAAGGTGCTCTTATTGAACAAGTTGCTGCATATAATCGTTGGAAGAATTTCAACGAGGCTGCTAAATGTTACATGGTGGACAATTTGTCTAACATGTTGCAAGAGCAACACGAGCCTTATGAGACCACCAGGCAGATTATGGATATAATTTGTATGATATGTTTGGTGGACTTACAGTTCGGTCCAAACTAGAGACTATCCAATCTCTCATGGGTTGCAAGCAGAAACGAGATATACCTGTTAGTGATCATATGTTCAAGGTCATTAGTTTTTTGGCAGATACTGAAACCAATTGAGCGGACATCGATTCTAACTTCGAAAGTATGATCAAAGCTTGCAACAATTATGAAAAGGTAAATATGGCTGAAGATAGTATCTTTTCTTCTAAGGTTAACAAGAGGAAGAAGAACAAGAAATCGGTCAAGAAGTCTTTTGTCCCTCCTAAGCCTAAGGCTAACAAGAAGAAACGGGAAAAAGAAAGCAGCAAAGGATAAATGCTACTTTCATGGTAAGTCTGGACACTTCAAGAAAGATTGTCGGAATTACTAGCCAAGAAAGGTCAAGGTAATGGTAATCTTTATTTCATTGAGGCATATTTGGTTGATAATTCCAAGGATCCCTGGTTTGTGGATTATCGAGCCACCAACCATGTTTATGTTTCTTTGTAGGAAACAAGGAATCTCAGTGATGGACACTTTACCTTGAGGAGAGGCATGGGGCAACTTAATAATAACTCAAAACAACCAATCCTTCGAAAAAAAAAAAGGATACATATATTTGGTGTTTGCAATTGGAAATTAGCCAAGAAATGATACAAAGGTTTGTAAGGGATGGGCCTCTCATGGATTTGAGAGTTGATCCATTACTTACCTGCGAATCCTGTCTAGAAGGCAAAATGACCAAGATGCCTTTCTCTGGCAAAGATGATCACATCAAAGAAATCTTAGAATTAGTGCATAGTGATGTTTATAATTCGATGAACATCCAGGCACGTGGTGGGTATGAGTAATATGTCATCTTCATTGATGACTACTCAAGGTATGGATATGTTTACCTAATGCACGGCAAGAATGAAACTTCTACAAAGTTCAAGGAATATCGAGTGGAGGTGGAAAAGCAATTAGATAAACCCATAAAGGCACTTCGTTCTGATCGAGGTGGAGAATACCTTTCTGATGAATTTCTAAGACATCTCATTGAAAATGAGATAGTATCTAGTTTGACTGCACTAGTAACTCCATAACTTAATGGTGTAGCGGAAAGAAGAAATAGGGTGTTATTGGACATGGTAAGGTCTTTGATGAGTTATTCTACATTGCCAATCAACTATTGGGGGTATGCTTTTCAAAAGACTACCAAACTTCTAAACAAGATAGCAACTAAGGTGGTTCCTATCAACCATTATGAGTTATGGACGGGACACAAGCCCATATTGAGCTATTTGCAAATTTAGGGGGTGGGTGTCCGATACATGTTCTTAACAGGGAATCAAATAAGTTGGAGCCTCATTTGGAAGTTTGTGTGTTTGTTGGGTATCCAAAAGGGACTAAGGGATATCTCTTTTATGATGCCAAGGAACAAAGGATATTTTGTTTCTATGAATTCAAGGTTCTTGGAGAAGGACTTTCTAAGAGATTTCAAACCTCGAAGCAAAGTCATACTAGAGGAGATGTCGCAAGACATGGTTAGTCCTACAGATCCAGAAATGCAAAGCAATCCAATCAGGATAGAGGAAGTCACCATGGAATAATAACAACAACCTAGGGAGCTTCGTCATAGTGGGAGAACTGTCAAGCAATATGACAGATACTTGTTTCATGGGGAAAGATGTGAGAAAGTTTGTAAAATGGAAGACGATCCTACTACATATAGGGAAGCGGTGGTTGATGTTGATGGAGACCAATGGCAAAAGGCCATGAATAATAAGATGGAATTTATGTAGATCCAATCGAGTCTGGGAACTTGTAGATCCACCTGAAGGGATCAAACCCATTGGGTGTAAATGGATCTATAAGAGGAAAAGAGGGGTGGATAGGAAAGTTGAAACTTTCAAGACAAGAGTTGTAGCAAAGGGATATAGGCACAAAAGGAAGGCATCGATTATGATGAAACCTTTTCACTTATAGCCATGCTCAAGTCAATTTACATTCTCTTATCCATTGCCGCAGCTCTAGACTATGAGATATGGCTAATGGATGTCAAGAAGGCATTCTTGAATGACTATCTTGAGAAAAGTATTTTTATAGTATAACCAGAAGGGTTCGTGGAAAAGGGCAAGGAGAACAAAGTCTGCAAGTTGCTTTAGTATATTTATGGATTAAAGCAAGCTTTCAGCTCTTGGAAT
Organism: Ficus erecta; assembly: GCA_008635985.1. Taxonomy (NCBI): domain Eukaryota; kingdom Viridiplantae; phylum Streptophyta; class Magnoliopsida; order Rosales; family Moraceae; genus Ficus; species Ficus erecta. The sequence continues at coordinate 73,540 of BKCH01002117.1, read as the reverse complement.
ATGAGATTTGATCATGTAGTAAAATCTTATGGCTTTGAGCAAAACGTTGATAAACCTTGTGTTTGTAAATGCATTAAAGATGGGAATGTGGTGTTTCTAGTTTTCTATATTGATGACATACTACTTAACGGTAATGATATGGGAGTGTTGTCGTCAGTCAAAGTTTGGTTTTCTAAACAGTTTGACATGAAGGACTTGAGAAAAGCTAACTATATTACAAGAATCAAACTCATTAGAGTTGCAACGAATAGGTTGTTGACATTATCTCAAGCTTCATATATAGACAAGATACTAGAAAGGTTCTCTATATGTAATTCCAAAAAAGGAGCTCAACCTTACAAGCTTGGAATTACACTCTCCTATGATGACTGTCCAAAGACATCGGATGATGTGGAAGACATGAGAAAGGTCCTATATGCATTCACTATGGGAACTCTTATGTATGCTATGCTTTGCACAAGGCTTGACATTTGTCATGCCGTTGGGATGGCCAGTCGATGTCAATCGAATCCAGGTCCAAATCATTGGATGATGGTTAAGCATATGCTCAAGTATCTTAGGAGAACAATAGGTTATATGCTGGTGTATTCCGGATAGTACCTAACACCTATAGGATACACGGATTCTAATTTTTAATTTGATAAGGATTCGAGAAAATCGACATCAGGTTCAATTTCATATTTGGTGGTGGGGCCATTCTTTGAAAGAGTAAGAAACTATTTTATATTGTTAAACTCCACCATGGAAGCGGAATGTGTGGCAGCTTCCGAGGCACAAAAGGAAACAATTTGGCTCCGAAAATTTCTTGGTAATCTCGAGGTAATTCAAGATGTAGAGAAACCTAGTACAATCTACTGTGGTAACAGTGGGGCAATGACAAACTCTAAGGAACCAAGGATCAAAGAAGCAAACATATTGAGCATAAATATAATATTATTAGGGACTTTATTGAATAATGAGTGTGACGGTTTGTAAAATTGCATCAAAGGACAACTTAGCGGATTTGTTTATAAAGCTTTGGTGGCTAGAAGCTTTGGGAAAAATATGCAGGCTATTAGATGCATTGCATGTCACACATTTTAGCTTAAGGGCAAGTGAGAGATTGTTAGGATTAGTGCCCTAAAGCGAAAATTTATTCATGGTTTTGACATTTATCTATCAATAAATGTTATCTATTTATTTCACATATCAGTTGTCCTGGATACTTTCATTAGTATTGATTTGTTACAAGTAAACAACACAAAGATTATCGGTATAATAATTTTAATATTATGCATAAGGAAGTATGCGGAAAGAAATAATATTGAAGTGATAATCTAAATTGAGACTCTGCAGTTGTGAAGTAAAGGTGGGCACTTTGACTTCGGTAAGACTGTAATGCTCGTCTTCTTCCACTCTTACGGGGTAGTTTGTCTTGGCTATTGGAATGGGACTTTCTAAGTAGAAACATTGATATATATGAGGGATTATCATATATATTGAACCGGACCTAAAGTGATATTGATTTATGTAATAGTTCCGTTTAATATAAATCGATTCACTTTGACAGATATTCTTGTGGACATCTTAATCTTGTGTGGATGGATGATTGCATATCTGTGTGATGTATATTTTGATTTATCAAAGGATTAGGCGCCGAAGTAATGATAACTTTTACTCGATAAATTGGAGATACGTTGCATAGAGGATGACAACGTTATTCATAGATTTAGAATCCATAGCTCTTTCACAAGAGTCAATGATATTATTTTAAAGTGTCATTTGGGACTTGATTAAACAATAAGAGATCTCGGTCATTCTGTAATTTGTTTACTGAATGATTTTTTATTTATGGAGGATTTCATAAATAGGGTTTGATCAAGATAGAACGACAGAAACTGTAATGATAAAATAATTGAGAATGAAAAATGGAATTTTAACCTTTATCTCAATTATGAATATCCTATAGAGATTCTACATTATAATATATGTCATGAACAAAAGCCCTATTAATGAGCTTTCGTAATTCGTTATAAAATCAAATAGTTTAGCTTCATACTTATAATGGAGTAGTCATGGAGTTCAATAATATGAATAAATTGATTTAGGTTATTTAATTTATCTAATATTATTTTAGCTTTAATTTTATATGTCCATCGGGTCCCCTTGCTAGCTTATAAATTCCAAGAAACGTCACAAAATAATTTATGGAATTCCGGCACTATGCCGAAATGTCCCAGATGGGACAAGATGATGCAGGCTCAGGTTGTTTCGGATAATTTCGGGAAGAATTAATTTTACTGGTAACAGAAATTTTAATTCTAGAAATTATTTGAAATTAAAATAATTATTATCTTAGATTAGATGATAATATTTGAAATTTAAATTGTTGAATTAAATTTGTTATCTTTAGATAAATATCACAATTAATTTAAATTTAAAAGCAGACAAGATAATATCTTACATTAGATATTCTTTAGAATTTGAATTAAAAAAAATGGATAATTATCTATGCATATGGATAATCTTTTATTTAAATTAAGGATAATGGTTGTCAAAAATTAATTAATTAAATATTTATCGGTGGCTATAAATATTTGATTGATGGAGCAATTTTTGACTAAGAGACTAAAAGCTAAGACTAAGGTCTAAGCCAAGTCTAATGGACTAAGAAGAACAATTATCTAACTTCTACGTTTTTGTTTCTATTTTAGGCATTCTCCATAGAAACAAGGGATTTTCAGGATTGAAAACGGAAAGACGATAAAGAAAAGGAGTATTGCTTCATAACCGGAAATTTTACCAAGTGTGCCCATGCACACTCGTACATGGAAGAGTCATCACAGGGAAGGTCATATGGTTGGTGCTTATAATCTGGAAACTTGCTTGAGCATCCAGAATTGATTGCCAAACCGGTATGTATTTATTATAAATTAATTATTGTATATAACAACATGAGTTTGTTCAATTCTATTGGTATGGTAAAAATTTTAAAAATCCACCATACTAGGTTTTCCGCTGCGTAAATTATTTTCTCCAATTTTTCCTTCAGGGTTTGGGTTGCGCAGATTTGGCGAGGGGGTGTCCCATTGTCAGAGTCTGGGCCCTACAGGAGTGGGTGGCGACGGGGCGCCTGGGCTGCGCAGATCTGGCACTTGGGGGTGATTGGTTTTCGTCGGCGGTCGGGAGTGCGGGGTGGTTTCGCAAGTCAGAGACCAGTGGGGAAAGAAAAAGGGGGGGGGGGGGGGCAACGGTGGAACATTGGGGGGTTTTTTTTTTTTTTTTTTTAATTTCTTTAATTTATTAGGTTATAATACTATGAGTTAAGGTGCATCACACTTATTATACACAAATAATATCTCAACCGTTGAAATTCATCTAACGGTTTATAAAATGAGCTCTACTGGTATAGTTTCTAAATAAAACTCTACCATAGCCTTTCCAAAAAAAAAAAAAAAAGACAAAATAAACTGCTTCAACAAGGTCATATTTTGTAGAGATAGTGAAGTGAAAAAACAAAAATGAATTTCAATATGGACATTATGGAAAAGGAAAATAGAGATAACGTTCTAGAAATAAAGATATAATTATGCATTTTACTAATAAATAAGTAAGAGCATAATTATAATTTTTTACATAGAGTGAGGACTCCACTGAAATTCTATAAGAATTGTAAAGATATAAATCCATTGTTAAAAAAATTTCATCACTGTTTAGTAGAAGAGAGAAGGAAGTAAAAAGAAAGAAGAAATACAGATGGATATTCAATCGATCGTACCAGTATAATAAAAAAAATTACTTTTATAATTTATAAAAACAAAAAGATAAATTGAAAAATAATTATAACTAAAACGATATAACTATGTAAATAACCCTTTTCAATTTGACTCCAAAATCAAGAGTAATTACATGTTTACTGCAATTTCTAATTGAGCACATTGCAACTTTTTTAAGAAATACTAAAGGGTAAATTTTTAATTGTCACACCATTTTGATGCTTTGGGTGGTGATGCTCTAACCCCCAAAAATTTCATCTCTCTCTCCCTCAAATCCCTCAAACAATGAAACCCTGATTCAATCAATCTGTTATATATATATATATATATATATATATATATTTGAAAGGGATCAATCTGTTATCTCCTCACAAGACATATCATTTCTATCAATCTCCATTGTAACTTCAATTTTCCTGCAGAGTTTTCTTTTGATTAGGATCAATATGCAGATTCTATATTATAAGTATTGACAAAATAATAATAATAGTAGTGATAATGATAATAATAATAACAATAACAAAATTACATGCATGATTGAATTTTTAAGGTATTACCACAGTTGACGATTTTTTATGAAAATATCCGGAAACATTGTTTAAATTACAATACAATCCCGAAATCAAAATTTTTAAACGATATTTAGTGTTATTACGGCTATTTTGTCGATATTTTGAAAAAAAGATGTTGTATTCAAAACATAGAGCGGTATGTGCTGAAAAAATATCATCAATATTTTTGTCTATATCCAAAATCAAGGTTAAAAATTTACATGATATTAGCTTCTTGTTTGTAGGAAAAAAATAATTTTTTTTTGAAAGGCAAAAAAAAATAGAAAGAAAAATGTTTCTTTGAGTAAGAGATATATATATATATATATATATATATATTTATAAAACACCCATATGGATAGATAGATTGGCAAAGGGGTAGGTGTCTTTACTAGATTTCTCTCTTTCGTCCATCCTAGTTTGATTCCTATTGTTTTCTCTTAGGCCTCGTTTCAATTTTGACAATTAAAACATGGTTTGGTGATGGCAGGGTAGGTCCCGGGTGGATGACTAAGAGAAACTAATATAAAGAACTTGTCTCTACCATACTTAGAAAAAATAATTCTTACCTGTAGAATTGAAAACCTGTAAATGATTGGATAACCCCTAGATCCTTTTATTCACAAAAAAAAAAAAAAGAGATAATTTTTTCAATAAAAAGATTATGATTAATTGTTTTTTTTAAAACAACTTAATCGATTTTTTTTTAATGGGCAGCAATACAACTTTTAGTTCAGGTTGATTTTTTTAAGGCTTAGGTGGACTTTTCACTATTTCCCTTCATAAGTTCCAAAATTGATTTTAAAAAAAAAAAGCCTTCAAAATAAATAAATAAATAAATAAAGCCGTGTTTGTCTCACCAGCAAATAGCTCCAAAGGAAATAACATTACCGACTTTTATAACTCGGCCAACCAGACACGACATTACATTTTATCGATAAATTAAGTATACGTTTGGTGATAAGGTTTAGATTGTTGAGTTTATATTGATTGTACTTTAATTAAGTGGTTTGAATTACTGAAGTTAAAAAATATAAAAACATAAAATGTATTTGGAAAAAATATCATAATGGAATTTATTTCGTTCGTCTCAAAATTTTATGTAATTTAAAAAAAATCAACCATTTGAAATTGTTTATGTAAAGTTATGAATTTTTAAAATTTAAGTTATAAAATCGCATGAATAATCAATCTAAAGAAAAAAAAATTAAATTATAATTATAAGATTTAAATTATACCTCGAAAGACCTAAAAAAAAAAAAACCAAAAAAGGGGAGGAAAAAAAAAAAAACCATGAAATAGAAATTCAAGAATATAATTTCTTCTTCTTTAACCCCCCAAAAATCCCATCTCTCTCTGCTCCAAATCCCCCAAACAATGAAACCCTAATTCGATCAATCTCGTGGTTTCCGACGAAATCTCCTCACCAAAACCTCTTGTCCCGATCAATTTCAATCGTAAGTTCAATTTTCCTCCTAAATTTTCTCTCGATTTAGTCGCAATCTACAAATTCGATCTCTGGTTTCATTTCTTTATTTCTCATCGATAAGAAAATCGATTCAAATTTTCCCATTTTAACATCAAAATTTTCTCTGGTTATGAGTAGGTTCTGATAAATTCACAATCGTTCTTCTTCAATCCCTATTTTTCTAGGGCCTTTTTTGGGGGATTTTCTGTTGGTTTTTGTCCACTTTCCGAGAGCTCGAAGATGGATGGGAACAAAGACGACGCTTTGAAGTGCCTCAAGATCGGAAAAGATGCTTTGGATTCCGGCGATCGGGCTCGCGCCTTGAAATTCATCACCAAGGCCCGGCGTCTCGATCCGGCGCTTCCCGTCGACGATCTCTTGTCGGCGATCGAGAAAGATTCAGTCGACGGATCGCCGAAAGACGCCGACGTCGCATCCAATGGACCTGGTCCGTCTGATTCGCCTTCTTGTAAGCCGTCCGATCAACCCTCACTTCGCCATCGGGTTCCGTCGAATGGCGCTTCGTCGTCGGCTTCTTCTACGTCGTCGGCGGCGTACACGGAGGAACAAATTGTGATCGTGAGGCAGATTAAAAAGAAGAAGGATTATTACGAGATTCTGGGGTTAGAGAAGACTTGCAGTGTTGAAGACGTGCGAAAGGCGTATAGAAAGCTCTCCCTGAAGGTTCATCCCGATAAGAACAAAGCGCCCGGGGCTGAGGAAGCGTTCAAGGCGGTTTCGAAGGCGTTTCAGTGTCTCAGCGATGAAGAGAGTAGGAAAAAAGTATGATCTTGTCGGCTCCGACGAGCCGGTCTATGAGAGACGCACCACGAGGCATGCTGCGACCGGATTCAATGGCGGTTTTTTATGAGGCCGAGTTTGATGCGGATGAGATATTCAGGAACTTCTTCTTCGGCGGAATGGCTCCGGCAACGCAGTTCCGTGGCTTCAACTTCGATACCGGAAGGGGGCCAAGGGCGGCTGACCATCCCCATGGCTCCAGCGGGTTGAACCTCAGGGCATTGATTCAGATCCTGCCGGTTTTGTTGATTCTGCTGCTGAACTTCTTGCCGTCTTCAGAGCCCATTTACGCGCTTTCAAGATCGTATCCTTATGAGTACAAGTTCACAACGGAAAAGGCTGTTAATTACTATGTTAAATCGACAAAATTTGAGGAGGATTATCCGAGGGGCAGTTACGAACGAGCTAAGTTAGAGCATCAGGTTGAGAGAGAGTACTATAATATTCTTGCGCAGAATTGCCGGCTCGAGATTCAGCGTCGTCAGTGGGGGTTCATACGTGAGACGCCACACTGCGACATGTTGCAGCAGTTCGAGTCGAAGGCATACTGACTTGAATAGAGGTCAAATTTCTATTATTCTTACTATAATTTTGTTTAGGTTGTTGTAAAATTGTTTCCCTCTTGTTAGGGGAAAATATTAGTTAAGCAATTGGTAATAAGTGATTTTGCTCCTTTCGTTTCCACGGATAGAACGAGCATGGTTATACTCCATTGTAAAAGATTGCTTGATACTAATTAGTATTTGCTATCTTTTTGTTTCATATTTAATCCCTGTGTTTTATTTAGTACTTTAGTATTGTAGGGTTAAATTACAAAAATAACACCAATGCTTAGTTCTTGAAGTGTAAAAGCTACTATTTTGTTTTGAAGCAGTGGTTGATTTCTCAAATTAGATTTGGCTTTGTGTGCCCAGATTATTAATATCAATAGAATAAGGGATTTTCATTCTTTTCCATGTTTCTTCATAAGGTGCCATCCATAAATTACTATACAGCAACTTTGAGGTCATATTAGGCCCCGCCCCGCCACCAAAATGTGTCTCTACATGTGTTTACATATACTTGCACAACAGCACCTATTCATAGATATGCACCTTCCTATATAAAATTAGATACAAAGTTATCTATTTTGAAACTGGAATTAGAGTTGTAGATCTTTTAGCCCCTTATCGCCATGGAGGCAAAAGAGGATATTCACACGCGGGCTGGGGAAAAATAGGACTATTCACGCACGCCTGTCTTTCCCAGTTTAAATAATATCATGTGAGAGCGTTTGTAAAAGTCTTATCGAATGAATTTCAATTTTTGTTTTAGTTATGGCAAAAGGAGTAAGATATTGTGTTCAAAGTTGGTGTGTCTGTCCCTTGCAGAGTGCTTGTTTGGTGACATACCAAAATGTGTTTCAGTATTTCCTGTTCGGAAGAGTACACAAAGGATCATGGAATTTGCGCAAGAAATGAAGCATAATACTCGCGGGTTCTCTTTTCTTTTTCTTTACTTTTCCTCCCTTTTTCCCCGCAAAGAAATTTATTACAGTAGCTAGTTTTGTCTTGCTTACAACCTCTCTTATATTCTTCTTACATGCTGCAACATAAATTTTTGTGAAAATCTCTGATTCGGTTAAATATGCTTGCTAATATATGTGTGCATATATTAAATTTCAAGCCTTCCTATCATTGAGGTCACAGGTTCTGCTGATATTACCATGTGCAGTTTTTGTCGTAGTCTCTCGTTGCTTAAATATATCCTTTCTGTGGTTGGTGAATAGCCATGTCCCACAGGCATGAATCCAGGTTTGCTTGGATTGAATGGATAATAATCAGGCTTAACAACTCATATACAAATCACATGGAATTTCAATTAAAAAAAAAAAATCAATATTTTTATCAATGGGGTTGGGTGTTACAGATTTGTAAATTCAAGGTGTAAATTGTCAAGATTAAAAGTTCAGGTAGCAAATTACAACTATACGATAGGTTTTGGGTGCACGAGTGCAAAAAAGGCCTGATATAATATATTGCATTTGTTTTCAGTCCCTACCTCCTGTTGTTTTTTCTACAGCTTAGCGGTTGGGGCTCTCGGAAAAGGGTCTATCCCTTTGATGAGGATTTTTTTTTTGGTAGCGGAATCAGCATTTTTTTAGCTGTAAGATAAAGCTCCCACATATTTAGTTCATTCACTTGTTCAAGAATACCAGCTTACATACTATATCATCTAATAATAATTAAAACAAATGTTGGGATGTAGAATGTTCATAGAATGAACTTGGGTGGGAGTTAATTGCTACCAGTTCACTGATTCCTGGTAAGGCCCTACTCTATAAAAGATTTTGTGACGTGGTATAATATGAGAATTCCAGGATAGGGTATGAAAAAAATATTCTAGGTTGCCCTTTTGAATTTTTTTTCCATTTTGATATGATTTTAATTAAATCCAATGGTTACAAACGTTTGGAATACCCATGGTCGTCGTAAAAGTAGAGAAGCTTAATCCTTAGACGTAATAACCAGCAGTCCCATCGCGCCAATCGCTATATACTGCAACCAAAACAACAAAAAGAGTTACTGCGGAATATCTAAGTTCTGGCCGTCCCTAAGGAACTACTTACTACTCAAGTTTCACCATTGGGATTAGGGGTGTGCACGGTCGGGTCGGGTCGGGTCCCAAACTGTTATGTTTGTCAAACTGGGCCGTTTTAAATAGTCCAGAAAAATATAGAGCGGACCGGACTTGACCATTTTAAAATGGTTTGGTTTGGTTTAATTCGCGATTTGTTTCTTTTTCTTAGTCCAATTTTGGCCTGATGGATTTTTTAAATGGTTTTTTTAAAGAGAAAATTATGTAAATAACCATTTTATTTTCATCTATTGATCAACATGACACAAATTCTTCATTCTTGATCAACATGACACAAATATTAGTTAACTTTAGTTTAATTTTGTGTTATATTGATCTAGTGTTAATATTTTGTGTCATGTTGGTGTAATGGTCTTTAAATGTGTGTCATTTAAGTGATTTCCCCGTTTTTAAAATCAAATTAAAATACTCGTATTAATAAAGTTTGTTATTCGATTCCAATAAGGAAACATAAATGTAAACATAAAAGTAATCCAAACATGCACAAAAGACATCTAAAATTTAAAATCCAAACAAATATAAACGCATCCAAAACTACAAAGTTCAACATGCAAACATACAAAATCACAACCAAACTACAAAGTCCAAAATCCAAGCAAACGTTAAAGACATCCAAACTAACTTGTCCAAGGAAACATAGAGACATCTAACTACAAAGTCCAAATAAACACAAAGTCAACCACTCCAACAACAATTAAAACAAGTATCATGTAAGTGGAAATAAAAGTGAGAGAGAGGAGTACAAACGTCGGTGTTCCTTCAATTTTTTTAAATATGTATATATTTATATAAACATAAAAATAAAAAATATATTATTATACGAAATGGTTCGGTCCGATCTAAACCGTTTTAAAAAATTATAGATTGGACCAGATGTGGTGTCAAACCGTTTTAAAAACGATTCCTATGTAGAATCAGATCAATGGTTTAAAAACCGTCAGATTGATTTGGTTTGGCAGTTTACGATTTTTCCTGCATAGTCCTAATTGAAGAAAACAAACATAGCAACACAAAAATGTTGTAATCAATTTGTGAATCTTGCAAGTTTGCAGTGAAAACTAACCTTGACAATAGGCTTTTCTGTCATGACTATTGTCAGCCAGCCAACATAAGGCAAGAACCTTGGCGGATTGAGAACACATGTCATGACAAGTCAAAAGTGTAGAGAGATTCAAAATTGAAACTTCATAAGGGAAAAAATGGACTTCTAGATACTTGTACACTTAATTTAAATTTGAAATGCGGGAATTTAAACTCTACGCCTTATAATGAAGTCAGGTGATCTAAATTCAAATCTTTTTTAATTTTATGTTAGTCGTCATTTGTCAACTTACCCAACAGCTCTTCCCATGATATGGTGGCGTTTCAACCATTCCTGGTCCTGAGCATACAACATCCCATTCCTATCATCTTCCGGGTTATTATCTCCTGAAAATTTTAGCAAACATGATTTGGGATCGTGATTAATAAGCAAGTAGCAATTGACAATTTATTATGAGTACCACCAAACAAAATTTATCCATCCTTTTCTTTTCCAATAAAAGAGTCCAGGTTTATTGTTCATTTTGTCCTTTATTTGTCATGTCATCTCTATTTAACAACATGTTTATGTAAATATGAACTGAAGAATTGTTTTTTTTAAGTTTTGAACTGAGGTGAAAATTTGATTAGAATGATAATAAATGGGACACGAAAATGAATTAGCGGATCTGAACTCTGAATAAAAATAAGTAGAGATGTGAAGGAAAGATTGTACCTTTTGTGAGGACATTAACTTCTCCGGTATCTTGTCGCTCATGAACCTGCCAAAAAGAAGCAAAAAAAATTAGTACCGATTACTTGTTCAAACAAAAACAAAAGAAAACAAAAATAAAAATCACATGGTGGACAAGGGCAATAAGTATCGCTAATTTATTTATTTTTTTCTGAATGAGTATCTTATTTGATGAAAACATGAAATCATTCAACGATAAAATAGAAAATAAATTAATTTTAAGCCTCATTAGTTGAAATTCCACAAGTCCAAAGTGAGACTCGAATTGAGGATGTTCGGCGAGTTTATGGCTACAACCTTACAGGTTCTTTTTTTTAAAAGATGGGAGAAAGAAGTAAATAGCAGTTTTCAGTAAAATATTTAAAGCAAATAGTATGTTTTTAAAAAGTTGGAATAAACAGTAATAATCTATTTATTCGAAGTAAATTTTTCTATTTATCTAATAATTTGTTATTTGTTTCAAATATTTTAAAATCTTGTTATTTATATCGTTTAATTTTGTAAAAATGCTATTCACTACCATTTCCTTTAGAAGAATTGATTTAAAGAACAAAGTCTCCCATTTTTTTATTAGATTTCGTTGCCAATCTCCGGATCAAACAAATGAAGAATTACTAAACTGTCACCTTAACCTACAGCCTGCTTAGATGCAAATGAAACATATGTGTGGGTAAGAAACTGAATTCCTTGAGAGAATATAGATTGAAATGGCATCCTCTTCTTTTGCCCGATTTAGTTAAGACCCTCGGATTTCTTACCTTGATAACTCGATGAATGATCGGAACATCACGCCCCTACACAACATTTAGAAGATAGATCAGCAAGCAAAACACTTGAACAAATTCAAATTTCATATACACCACTTGAAGCAAAACACTAAAGGCCTAAGATATATACATATGTTTTTTTTTAAAAAAGTTTAGAAAGGCCCCAAATCGAGAAATAATGCGCAGCCATAGATACACAAGAAAAACATGATTTTAAACAACGACATTTTGCCGTGCTTATGAAGAAAATGGCCAAGAATCTTATTCAAAGAGTGAAATCGATAATTAGTGAAAAATATTTGAGGGCGGGTTTAAGTGATTTTAATGCAAAGGCCGAGACGTACGCCCTTAGAAACCCCAATGATAGAAGGCATGACTCGAAGTGGTGGTTTTTTTTTTAAAATTTTTTTTTTAATCAACGTTGAACCTGCTTTCATATCAAAGTTGAACCCTCGGTGCTGGTGAACCTTGTTTTTTAAGTAAGGTTGCCTAACCTTGCTATTTTAAAGAGGTTGCCTAACCTCACAATTTTACGGAGGTTGCTCGACCTTGCCTTGCCTTTGAGCTTTTAGTAAGGTCGTCCTACCTCGTATTTTTGACACGGTTGCCCTAACTCGCATCACGGTTGCCCTACCTCGCATTTTAAGCATGATTTCTCTTTACCTTCAACTTATTTTTAGCTCAGTATATGCAACTCTACGAGACATGATTCCAACATGAAGTTACACAACAATCCTAACACACAAGACACAGTGAAACATCTAAAAAACCGAATCACTCGTGTTTAATGCTTGAATCAGTAATTGGATTTTTTCTCAATTCATATTCAAATAATATCCCTCTTTACTATTTTACTATTCAAGCTTTAAGCCACTGGTATTGTGTAGCTATTCAGAATTATTATTGTTTAGTCCTTTTTTTTTTTTTTCCCTCTCAATACCGCTCATAACTTAAATGTTCCTGAGGAAGCATGAACACATCAAATGTCCTTTACTTTTATTTACTTCCTTTTTAAATTTTAGGCCATAAAGTTATGTGATGGTTTATAAAGCCGAGTTTCATAGCAAAAATGGGCTTAATAAAGTAAAACGATTGTCTCTAGGGATTAGAAAGTATTCATTTCTATATATATATATATATATAAAGGTCCAATTATATAGAAAAATCAATAACGAGTTTTTGCAACAATTTAAGGAAAAAAAAAGAAAGAAAATTTTTTTTTGACAAAAGGCATAAAAAGGAACTCACTTCTATATTGAAAACGACAATTTCTCCAGCACGTATGGGATCCTTGCTCATATGCAAAAACAGAATGTCACCCTGCAAAGGGATTAAAATGTCATACATACATACATACATACATATATATATATTTGTATGCGCCAAATTAAAAACGTGAAAAATAAGAAGGGTAGTCTATATGCAAGCTAATTTAAACAAACTGCAAAGAGAACTATTTGAAAGCTATATATTAATTGAACTTGGGTCGAGGGATTTGAACTATTTATGGTAGATTCAGATGCAGAATTACAGTTAGACTATATCAAACAAAAGGACCTTTCGAATAATAAGGTTCATAGTTAATTGATGTAGTTCAAATGCATCTTAAATATAGGCTCTCAATACGGACAATTAAGGAGGAAGCTATATTAAGATATAATATTGATATTTTATCGACATGATTTGTTTTAATTTTTACTAGCAGCTACATTGGATATCAACAATATCAAAAGATGTGCTCATAAATTCAAATTGTCATTATTTTTGTCGATACCGATATTTTCATCCTTATTAGTATATTAGGTCAAAACACGCTATTACATTTTGATCATTCTCTCAATATTGTGAAGACAGAATAAATCTGTTGCCATGGACCATTTAGAAAAGAAAAAAAGAAAAACTCACCCTTGCGAAGCCGGGTTCCATGCTTCCAGAGAGGACAACCACCACTGGCGATTCAGTCCCAGTTATGCACACTACCCCTTTCCAGATTATCAATGCCGACGACACAATCAGGCCTGACAAACAAATTCGGACAACAAAATGTAATATCAACAAAAAGGGCATTTTCAATTTTTCAATGCAACATATTATATATATATATACATATATGTATATATATATATAGTTTTTCATGATTATGTTTGAGATTGTTACGTACCAAAAGTGAGGACCTGGGAGAAAGTTTGCCTGATTTGAATGGACTTGATGGAGTCGAGGGTCTGTCCAAACCATCCCATTTCTCAGTGAAACAAATTGATGGCGGTTTGGTGAAGGAATTGTGTTGGGATTATTTATTTATTTATTTTTGATAGAGGGGAATTTGATACTTACAATAACACATATTTTTGTTTTATGGTGGCCAATGACCATGGCAATGCAAATGACTATTCTGTATTTTTTGGCTCGAGGAAATTTGACTGGGTCAACATTGTATTTATGCCAAAACGTGGCACCTCGAATACTTTTAGGACATGTGGATTTTTGTGGGGCCAAGAAAAATAAGTAAGTAATATGTCATGTTCAGAGTCCTTGCTTTTCTCTTAGATGATTTTTGAACAAAAAGTGCTTCTCCCACTAGACTTCGTCGGGAATGTATAGTATTTCTCTATTTGAAGTTATATTTGCTTGAAAATGCTCGAGCACGACACAAGAAATAAAAGGTGGGCTCCACATGTGAACCCTCCATGTAGGGCCACCTCTGGTTCTTGTGATGTCCGACTCCGCTGAATGTGGATAATGCTCTTAGAACACAAAATTGGGAAATACACGTAGCAAAGGAACGCCAAATTTCAAAAGATACAACAGTCCATAAACAATAGCATGCACTAGTTCAAAAATAGAAACTTTACATGCTATATAATTGCTACAAAGACAGCTGAATAAATAATGGAAAGCATAACGGTGTATTACATTTGACGGATAAAACTTGAAGGGAAAACAAGTCGAAATTCAATCGCCACCGTCACACTGATCCCTACTAATGTTCTGTGTATTTTATCCGGGATCAAAATCATCTTTCATGTTTCCAACAGAAAAGGAATGCCTTTTTGGTTGGAACTTGGAATCATTTGTCTGTAAACTTGAAAAGTTGTATTTCTAATCCTTTGAGGTGATAACCAGCAATCCCAATGCTCCTATAACTATATACTGCAATTAGATTAAAAAATAAAAATAGTCAAAATAAAATTACGCCAAGAAAACCAAGAGAAAAAGAGATTAAGAAAAACAATAAGTTCAATGAAGTTGTGAATCTTCTCCAACTTTTTGTGAAAACTAACCTTGATTATAGGCTTCTCTGTCATGATTATTGTAAGCCAGCCAACATAAGGCAAGAACCTGCAGAGTGAGGGCAAATGATGTCATGAAAAATCTCACAGTCGAAATTTCATGTGAAAATATCAGCTTTTAGACCTAGAAACCATAGAGAATGAATTGTCCTTTTGTCATATGTAAACTAAATCACTACTCATTTTGTTCCAAAGTTCTAGGCTTACCCAACAGCTCGTCCCATAATATGTTGGCGTTCTAACCATTTTTGGCCCGGAGCATACAACATCCTATCATCCACTTCATTGTTGTCTCCTGGAAAAATATCAAAATGAAGCAATGAATAAGAAGTATTGAGCACACTAAAACAAGAACCATTTACAACTTTAAATATGACTTCAAATAAAATATGAAAAAGTTCCAACTCCACAACCATATTGCAAGATTGTACGTATATTTTCTTCCAAATTTTTAATATCCCAAAGAGAAAAATGATCACATTAAGGAGATTAGTACCTTTAGTGAGGACATAAACTTCTCCAGTATCCTCTCGCTCATGAACCTACCAAAGAGGATCAGAAAAGCACTGATCAGTCATTAAAAACAAATGCAAGGAAATTAAAAGTCATACTGTTGGCAGGAATTATAAGTTCTTCACTTGGAAACACAGATCATAGCACAAAAGATAGTACTTTGATTTTAAGAGTTATTTTTTGTTTTCTGCAGATTGTATTACCAATCCAGCTAAACCACGCAATATTACTGATTGTCACCATAGGAAGGCAAGCGATACATTGAAATGAGATCCTCTCTTATCTTAGCCTACACTTTACTAACTAAAAACTAACATATGCATATCTACACGAGAGAAAGCATCGTCCATGAAATAGAAAACATCCACAGAAGTGGTGGTTGTCTATGTATGGAACCAGAAATTGATATTGCAAAGTTAAGACCCTTAGAACTTTTACCTTGATTACTCGATGAACGATTGAGATAGGATGTCCCTAGACAACATACAGAAGATTGATCAGCAAGCAGGGAGAAAATGAAGAAACGAAAATATAGAAAGTTCAAATTGCATACAAAGGCCACTAGTAAGGAACACATATATTGAAGGCCTCAGTTTATAGCCCCTACGAATGAGAAGTATTCAAAAGAAAGAAAGTCCTCCAAGTTAAATAGCATAATTTTCTAAGTTGTAACAATTTAAAAAGAAAAAGAAAAAGAAAAGTAAAGGAGCTGAAAACAAACAAGCAACCTAATGGCTAATGGATAAATAGTGTAAAGAAGAACTTACTTCCACATTGAACACAATAATTTCTCCTGCACGAATGGGATCCTCGCTCATAGTCAAGAAAAGAATGTCACCCTGCAAAGTAATAAAACCAAATTGTAAAGAGAAGCCAAAAAGATTAACGGTATTTCTGTTCACCTTACAGAAGCATAAGATGCCAAAGGTCAAACAAAATGCAAAAGAAAAAATAGTGTGTCGTGCTCTCCATCATTACAACAATTGAGGATAGAAAGGAAAGCCCTTTCCAATGAGGTACAGCGGTTAATTTCTTTAGTTGTAAGTGTTAAACTCGACTGAATGTTTTGTTCCAACCAATACCGCAAATAAAAGACATACGTCTTCATATAAAGCACATTCATGAAACTTAAAACTTGTAAACAGGACTCCTCTCTTGTTTTATCTTGACATTAGCTTTTCATTTTTTGGCATTCTGATCATTGACCATAAAACTAAATCAAAAGCAACTCTCACAATGTGGGACCCAAAAGAAAAGAAAACATCTTCTGCCTTAGACCATAACTTGGATCCAAGAAAATATCAGGCATTTGGGGACAATCAAACAGCGCAAAAAAAAAAAAAAAAACAAAAAAAACAAAAGTGTTTTTGATAATTAAAAAAAAAAAAAAAAAAAAAACAAAAATCAACTGAGCAAACTCAACAAATATCGCTAGTAAAAATGTAAAATTGGCAAGTCCAAACAACCAGTAATTTGGTAAAAGCTCCCATTTTTCACATTTCCATCATTCACCGTAAACTGAACCAAAAGAAATTCTCAAATGTAGATCCAAAAAAAACAGAGAGAGAAGAAACAAAACCAACCTTGGATCATGACTCTCAGATCATGGAAAATGTCAAGCACTAAGGTAAAATCAAACAGCAAAAGACAAAAGTGTTTATTCAAAGAAATCAACTGATGCAAACTCGACAAATATAATAGACAAAAATGTAACAAGAAGTAATTTAACAAAAAGCTCCCATTTTTTACATTTTTTTATCATTCATTATAAACTAAACGAAATTAATTACTCAAAATCGAAGATAAATATCAACCATTTGGGTCCAATCAAATACCGAAAAAGAAAAAAAATTTTCCCAAGAAACAAACTAGATTCAAAAACTCACCCTTGCAAAGCCAGGTTCCATGCTTTCAGAGAGCACAACCACAACAGGGGATTCACTGCCAGTCACGCACATCAACCCTTTCCATATCACCAACGCCGAGGACACAATCAAGCCTGGAAAAACATATTAAAACACCAAAAAAAAAAAATCCAGTTTCACCAAAAGGGTATTTGGGATTTTGCAGTTACATGGAGAAAAAATTGCTCAACCCGAGGAAAAAAAAAACAGAAGAAAAAGAAAACGGTTTGGGGATTGTGGGGACCGAGAATGATGATCTGGGAGAGAGTTTGTCGGATTTGGATGGACTTGATGGAGTCGATAGTCTCTCCGAAGAACCCCATTTCTGAGTTGAGGGAATTGGTGACAATTTCGGTGGAGAAATCGTCGTTGGAATTTTTTTTTGTTGCAAGTGCAATGACTGTTCGGAGTTTTAACTCAGTGTTTGGATTTTGAGTCCCTTTTTTTTTTTTTTTTTTTTTTTATTATTATTATTTTAATGAATGATGGTGAATTTGTGAGGAAAGTTAAACGTTGCGTTTCTACTTTTTTTTAGAACACGTGGATTTTGGTGGGCCCATTAAAAATGTGATAAATATATTTACCTTTATGAGAGGTCTAGTTTAGAAATTTGAATTTTTTTTTTAAAAAAGTGTGTATTTGCTAATTTTTTTAATCATTTTGTCATTTTAAAAAAGAAAATATTTTCAAACTTACTTAGTATACTATTATTTTAAAAAGAAAAAAAAATTTAAATCTTCTCACAATGTATTATTCCTAACACTATTTCTTCTTATTCCAACCAATTTTTTATATTCAAAAGAAAAATTTTTTACACATCAAAATACCATCTTATTTTCAAAATATAAAGATTTTGTCATTTAAAATAAGAATATTTTTCTTTTCAAAAATAAAATACGTAATCCAAACGGAGTAAATTTTCCTTCGAAAAATCATTAGAATGTAAGGGTAAATGACTTTTTTCAAACATACTTTTAATAATTGTTCGATTGTTTTTGAAAAAACGCCTTTTTTTTCCTTAAAAATATTAGGTTTTTAGAGAATGTCGTCTATTCATGTCTTATATTGATTTTTGCTATAACAAAGAAACTATTACAAAAAATATCATAGTATATCATCACATAATATCTAGTTATTTATCATAGAATACCAATTATACTCTTAAGACATGTTTACTTTGCATCAAAGGGGAAGAGAAAGTGAGTAGTTACCTTTCTCACTTAATCATGTGTTTACTTGCAAAATGTGGAATGAGATTTTAGTAGGCCTTACACAATATAGGGAATGAAGAAGGAGAATACCAATTCTTACACCCCTTGGTTTTGATTCTTTTTCAAATAAAATACATATCAAATTTACACGTATACCCTTAATAAGTTTCTATTTCCTAATTTTTTTAAATTATGTAAATGGATATTCTAGTAATTATGTTATTAAGATTAACAGTACTAACGTTAGAAAACACTACAAAAGGCATGTAATTGTTTTCACCATCATATGGACAAGTAAACACTAAAAAGGGAATCAATGATTCTCCTTTCTATTCCATTACTTTACTTTCCAATCTCATTACCTTTTATATTACATTCCTTTATAGCTTAGTGATACCGGCTAGCTGAAAGTCATCAATTAGTTACCATCTAGTATCCATCGTGAAACCACCGTCGCCGATTGGTTATTAGCCTAGAAGATACTGGCTGGTTATCTAATAGTAACCACCTCTGCCGATACGATACCAACTGATTACTAGTTGTAACCACCCTACCGACAGGAGACATCTCCACTGGTAGGATACCTCGGTAACGCCAACTCCGTCACACTTTATCACTGGATTGCTGAAAAAAAGAATCCTAAAAATTCATTACAAATCACAAAAAACCATTAAAACATACATAAAATTTAAGGAAAAAAATCCAAAAAAATAAAATACACGATAAGCCAAAAAATAATAAAAAAAAGGTTGGGATGATCTCCGGGAAATCACCTTTGCTTCACTGCCATGGCTCGAATTCGAAGGAGATTCGATCTTATTGCGCATGACGGATCTTTACCAGACAACCACGGTAGCGCGCAGAGGAGATTGGATCTTCGCGTGACCACCACGCCGATGCGAGGGAAAATTTGAAGGTCTCCACTGTGCAGAGGAGGTTCAACTCCAACACACCCATTGCAAGGGCACAAGGGCACGACCCAAGGGGTAAAAAACTTGGGCTCTCCAGTGAGGTAGCTTCGGCAAGTAGGTGACGATGTTGGTAAGGATTGTGAAGGAGATTGCAGCCGAGACCATGGCTTAAATCACATAAAAACATTATAGTTTTTTTAAATATGACAAAAATCAATTCAAATTCTATTTTTATGCCATAGGGACCTGATTATGCCAAAAAAAAAAATCATTAATATATGTTTTTATCGTTAATCATTGATTAAGTGGATAAATCAATCAATATTTTAATATCCAACAAGAATTTTTCTAAATTAAAAAGTTCAGCTCTTTTTTCAAATGAACTTTAAATAAACTATTAATTTTTCTAAAATCATATTCACCGAAGAAAAGTTCATTTCCCATTTCGAAACAAAGAAAATGATAGTTGGCTTTTCTTAGGAGAGAAAATCATGGTTGGCCTTTCTTTGGAGAGCAAAGCTATAAACAAATCAACATAGAAATAAAAGAAAACTCTACAAAACCCCAACAAGCCACCTGATCTTCACCTTAAGTTAAATCCCTCGAAGGATCAACTCTTACAAATAACCACATTATAATAAACCATGAATAAGAATCTACAACTATATTATATAAGTGAAGTTGTCTAAAATACTATTAAAATTTTTTATTAAGTTACTTTGTCTTTTTATGATGATTTCTTTCCTTTTTTTTTTTCCCTTAATTTCTCTTGTTTTTTCTTTAATAACTTTTTTAAATATATTTTTTTATTCTCTTATTTTTTATCATAAAATATCATTGAAAACTTTGGTATTTATATTTATAAAATAGATATTCAATAATTTTAATATATATATTCTTCACATGTACTAAACACTTTATTTTAACTAGTTCTTATATAAACTCATTCAAGCACCTGATTTAAACACAAACACAAACACAATACGACTCTCCATTAGATGTTGGAGGAGATGTCATGAAGGACGGAATGATCGTGCAGTCAATGACGACAAACAACTAGTTGTTGAGGATAACAACCTTGTTTTTGTTCCTCTGAGCCGTGTCTGCAGTGGAGGATTTAGGGTCCGTTTGGTTGGAAGGAGAGATGGAAGGAGAGAGAGGGGTAGAGGGAGAGACATGAAGGAGATGCTTTATCCCTTCGTTTAGTTGAAGGGAAAAGAGGAGGGATGAGCCATCCACCCAGGCCCACATAAATTACTCTTTCCAATGATGGAAGGATCCACCAAATCTATCAAAAGCAAATTTAAAAATAATTTTAAAAAATAATGAGATAGACGATAAAGTAATTTATCAAATATCTATTATATATCATTTTAACTCCCTCTCTCCCTTACCAAACAACATTAATAATTCATACAATCATCTTTATTCTTCACTCTATCCATCATTTCAACTCTCTCTATCATTCTTCATCTCTATCCTTCCTACCAAACATAGCCTTAAAGAAGTGTAGGATTTTTTTTCACTTCTAATTTTATCTCAAAAATTTTATAATTTTTACCATTTATCTCCTTAAAAATAAAAATCCTTATACAGTTCTTACTTTGCTCCTATTAAAAATAAAAAATTATTACATAATCCTCACTAAAATTAGTTTTATAAAAAAAAATTTATAATTTTACTGCTTTGCCCAACTAAAATTAAAATTTCTCACGTAAATCCACTACAATTAAAATTTTCACATAACCCCAACCAAATTTTGGTGTATACCCCTATTGAAATACATTTCTAGTTTAGCCCTTGTGTGTTTGCATGTAATGCTGGAATGGATCTGTAATCCATTTCCAAATAAGTGGTTTATTTGATTTTTATTTTTTATTTGTAAGGCTTTTCTTGGCTAGGAGATAGAAAAATTTCGCTAGACCCGCTCTGACTATCCATAACTTTTTGGATTAGCTAGGAGGTTCACTCGACTATCCAAATTGTACACATGCCTATAAATATTGGACAATTGTATAGAGGGCCTTTAGATATTAGATATTTGCTTTTTTTCCTCATTATTTTAAATTGTTTTCTTTTGTTCATAATTTCCTTTAGCTAACTACAATTTTTTATCCGAATGGGTTAAGAAAAGTTCCGAAACAAATTAACTCTCCTACCAAAGATGTCTCCACCTTTTTACCTCCAAGCTGATCTAATAGCCACGAGGATAATATATAATTTAATAATAATACATATATATATATATACAGTATATGTATACATATACGTGCGCCTACAACAAGGAAACGTCAGTTTCCTTTTTCCTTTTTTTTTTAAAAATTATAAAATATATAAATATATCACATATATAAATATATATTATATACATAATCTTCTTCAAGATGGTCATTCAGAAATGACATTTTGTTATCCAGTTGTAATATCTCTTTCTCATAAGGAAATTCAATGGATAAGAGTATTCTAATAGATTTAAGTATAGCTAAAGGCAGAAGCATATCCTCATAGTCTATTCTTTTTTTTTTTTTTTGGTAAAACCCTTTGCCACAAGCCTTGCCTGGAAAGTCTCTACTTTCGAGTCCACTATCTTTCTCTTGAAGATCCATTTGCACCCAATCAGTTTTATCCTTTCAGGTAGATCTACAAGATCACATACTGAGTTGGAGTACATTACTCTATCTCAAGTTTCACAGCTTCTTGTCATTTCTCCTTATCATTGTCTTCCATTACAACTTGTAAGTCAATGGATCATCAATATCACTATCAGTGATAGCAACTATTGCTTCACCCTCATTGTTGTAGCATATAGGTAATCTAATTACCCTCCCACTACGACGAAGTGGTATATGACTTTGATCTTGAAAAGTGATCCTTACACTTTGTCTTATAAAAACATTTGTTGGTGGAAGACTGATCTCATCAGTAAGTAACTCTCATAGAAATTTTTTATTTTTTATTTTTTTATTTTTTTATTTTTTATTTTTTTGCCTTTGGGTTTATAGTCGTTAGTCAGATATTTGTTCTCAAGAAATATAGCCTTTGTCGATAAAAATACTCTATTATCTTGAGGTTATAAATAGACATCCTCTTGTTCCATTAAGATATCATATGAACATGCATACATTATAACATGGTTCGTATTCTATATCCTCAAAATGATGTGGGTAATAATGAGTGATCTCATCATGTCAAGTAAAGTCTGATTTCTCCTTTCTGCAACACCATTTTGTTGCGGTGTACCAAGTGCAGTGAGCTGCAGTAGGATTCTTTGTTCAACTAAGTGATCTCTGAATTCAGAATCCAGGTATTCACCTTCTCAATCACATCAAAGAGTCTTAGTTGACTTGTCTAAATGTTTTTCAATTTCGGCATGGAATTTTTTAAACTTTCCAAAAGTTTCAGATTTCCTTTGCAAAAATTATGTATATCCATATCTAGAATAATCATCTATACAAGTGACGAAATATTCACAACCACCTCTTGTTTGTGAACTCAAAAGCCCACATACATTATAATGTAATAACTCAAGAGATGCTTTAGCTCTTCCACCTTTGGCTGAAAATGGTCTCCTAGTTATTTTACTTTCCAGACAGGATTTACAGACGGATAGAGAACCAACTTTTAATTCTCTTGAAGGACCATCCTTTACTTGTCTTTCAATCATAGTTAGGTTAAAATAACCAAATCTTAGATGCCACATGTATGTGTCATCTTAATGAGAAATCTTTTTCCATCTAGGAATGTGTTTAGCAACTTTGAACAATTCAATAACCAATATTGTATTAGATATAGATCTAATAGAATACATTCTATCAATCATATATCGATAACAAATATTTAAACCATTTCTAAAAATAATCATTATTATTATAAGAAACTTTAAACAATTGTTCACCATAGAAATCAAATTTCTATTGAAGTCCGAAATAAAATAAACATTGTTCAAAACAATGAATTTTCATTCTCAAAACGTAGTCTTACTACTTCCACTACTGTGGCTAAAACCTTGGCATAATATTATATTTTCATCGTAAACCTCATTGGCAAGCTTCCTTGAAGAACTAAACATGATTAGACACTTATGAATCAACTATTTAGGATGAGACATTCATTCTCAATTAAATCATGTTTTCGCAATTAGTAAATCATATTTACTTTGTTGTTTCTTCATTTTAGTTCATTGAGATACTTTTACACTTGACAAAGTTATCACTGGTTAATCGTTAATGGTAACAATTGCAAGTATAGGTTTAGGTATATTGCAATAAAATAAATAAAATTATTCATTCTGCATGCATAAATATCATTTAATAATAATTTCAAAGTATAGTAAATATGATGCATGATGCACATGAAAAATACATAAAACATGTTCACTAATTTGCTTTCAGAAATCCAATCATCCCAAAATAATATGCCGCCGTGGGGTAGGTCATATATTCTGCTAATTGAATTGAGACCCTCTCCATTAATAAATGTTAATCAAAATATCTCATATTTTCAACATTTATTAAATGACAGTAATTTTGATCAAAATGTAATTAACAATTTTAATTATATCTTTATGAGTGTAATATATCATTTCAGATTCCAAAGACTTAACTCTAAATTTACCTCCGTAGGGTAGGTCAAATTAGAAATACATCCAGAAATCCTATCGCAATGAGGCCAACCTTGGTATTGACCCAAATAAACACTACTTGTAGGGGGACGGAACCAAAGCGTCTCGAGGCCCCATTTGAATCTCACGGTGTTGTATCTACGATGGAGACCAATGGGTCATATTGTCATATAACCCGCTCTCACTTATTATTTTGCAATGTATGTATTATATTTATAAAACATCTCATGCTTTATTAAATTTCAATGAAATCAAATAATTGATTCTTATTAAAGCATTCTATGTTTCTCATATTTTTAAACTCTTTAAAATTACCAATTTAGAAATTATCATGTGAAGATCTAATATTTAACAATTAAATATTTAATCTCGCATATCCCACACATTATGTAAATCAAATTAATAATCTTGTAATTTAATCTCATTAAATTAAAATTAGCGCAATATCATGTAAATAATACTAAACAATTTTAGAATAAATAAATGAATGCGCATTAATACATGTCATACTATATGACATGAGTGGGCACTTTTCTATCATACATGACATGTTATATACATGAACATATGATAAATATTATCAACATAATAAATATAGTATGCAATCAAAATATTGAAACAGAATTTGAATGGGAACATATGATAAATATTATCAACATAATAAATATAGTATGCAATAAAAATATTGAAACAGAATTTGAATGGGTCCCTTGGATAATTACAACTCAAAAGAAAAAAAAAATTAAAGTAATCTTCTTGAGCTCCCACAAATTTTATTTTTGAAATTTCCTGAATTATAATCTCATTACAATTCTAATTCTAATTTAAAAAATAAAGATTGTTAATTCCAAATTAATAACCTTTTTCCTTTTCCAGAATTCAAAAAATTAAACTTTCAGGAAAGTATATAAAATTAAAAGATAAAAGTCAAGAAATGAATTTGACTTTCCATAATTTAAAATTTTAAAATTTAAATCTTTTAAGTTTAATGGCTTGTTTACTTTACAGAAATAGGGAATCGGAATTGGGAATATGAGTCAATCTCATGTTTACTTAGTTATTTTAATCCTGGAATGGGAGTGAAATTGTGTGGGGCCCACACTAATTTGGGATTGAATAAGGGGATTGGCAATCCCAAGCCCCCCCCACCGGATTAGCACTCTCATTCCTGATATTAAAGTAAAATTATTACTTTGTCCCCAATTTGGAACTTATTTGGTATATTTATGATTTGAAACTTATTTTGTTTAAAAGATGATTATATCATATCTTATATCTGTTTTTAAATTTTTTAATGCTACTTTTTAAAATTTTTAATACTCTAGCAAAATTTAAAAAGTGAGTCATAATAAATCAACTACAAACAAAATTTTAATTTTAGAAATATATTTCAACATTAAGTTTTTTTTAAGCAAATTTATACTTCAAAAAAAATTTAAATATTTACGAGAATAAACTATTTATCTCAAAATTTGACTTTTTTATTTAAAAAATAATCTCCATAATATAATTATTATTAGCATATAAATTACTTATCTCAACATTATGTTTTTAAAAAATAAACATATATTTCAAGAAAATAGTTCTATAATTAGTAGCGCAAAAAATAATCATTCTAGTATTAAAATAATTAGTATATAATCTACTTATTTAAATTGAAAACACAAAATTAACTGAAAGGGTATATAAGTAAATTTACAGCAACTGACTCCGATTCCTGTTCTAAGTAAACGCATGAATGCGATTGACAGTGATTCCGACTCCGATTCCTGGAACTCAAGTAAACAGCATATTCTGACTCCGAATCCAGTCCACTCCGAATCCTATCAACTCCGATTCATGATCACTCCGATTACAGGTAAGTAAACATGCCATAAATTTGATGTTTGCTAGTTATAAGCCACAATTTATCTTCAAAACCCATCTTCTTCTTGAAAATTGTTTCTGAGTTTTGCTACTGGTTAGTTGCCAGCGAATCATTCACAAGGTGCTTTTTCCATAATTTAAATATTTAAAATTTAAATTACATTGAAATCTTTTAAATTTAAATTTGTGAACCAAATCCAATTTAGTCAAGATTCTATATTTAAGTTTGACAGATAAAAGTCAGAGTCTAATTTGATTTTCCATAATTTAAATTTTCAAAATTTAAATTACAATTAAATCTTTCAAATTTAAATAATGAGAATCAAATCCTATTTACACTTTCCATAATTATCCAATTTCTAAAATTTGAATCTCATTCAATTAAGGATAATTAGTGGGTAACTTTCAATTTCAAAAATTGAAATATTCAAAAATATAATTTTTGAAAAATTTGAAACTTTCCGGATCACGCTTCCTGAAGCACGAAAACACTATCCCATCTCCGGCCCGCTGGGGTGGCAGGGGGACAAATTCGTTACCCATGGGTTGGCTATGGCCGTTTCCGGCCACTTATGGCTTTTTTTTGTCCTTCGATGTTCCAGAAGAATTCCGGACATCAAACTTTTTCAAAATTTTACCCACAAAAATTCCAAAAAATAGAAAATAAAATTTATTGATTGTCTTCATCCTTTCCATCATTGAATCTTCATGTTCTCCATCTTTGAATCTTCATGTTCTCGATCGTCCATCGAATTACATAATAAATTCCTATACCATTTCTGGCGTACAAAAATTCTAGGAAAGTAATAAGTAACTAGTATGAAAAACACGATAATGATAGACGGCCCCTCTAGCAATTCCAACCCAACAAAAATATTACAACCAAAAAAATAAAATTTATCCAAGGAATCATATAATTAACGACCAAATCCGTTATTCATGCATTCATCACATGAATCATAAACATCCAAATAAAATAGAACATACATCATATGCATAGTGCCTACCCACATTAATTTACATGAAGGCGAGATTATGATTATCATATAATAATTACATTAAATTAATATAGGATATAACATGTCTCTGATACCAATTGTAACGATTTATGCCTCATTTTAGTATGATATTGTTAGCTTTGGGCCTCTTGTTCGCACGGTTTTGCTTTTGGGCTCACCCCAAAATGCCTCATTTCATTAAGAGTTGGTCTCTTTACTTATGAACCATCACATATATACATCATCAACAAATGTGTGACTGCACAACTTACATTTTTCTTGTAAGAACTGATGATTGTCATCATCACCCCTTCTTTTGGGGCCTAGTGTCCTCGTTGGCCACACTTTCGTTTGGGTATAGGCTCATATACCATTTGTAGGTTTCGTAAACCGACATTGGTAAAAAATTTAGCGGAAACGTAGAACCGTGAACATCAAAAATTTCTCAAACTTTCATGGTTGTATTATAGCTATATTAATTTAATATATAAAAGAGCTAGAAAGTGAGAATTGTATCGTCATCTGATTAGGTCGACTCCATCAAAATAAACTTTCGAACCCACAAACGGTCATATCCTTCAAGATCACGTTCTTCCATAATGTACCTTCATCGCATGATTGAACGAACGCGTGGGCGTTTCTATCGAGGGATTGATTCACTCACTAACTTTTTGATATCTTTGTGTTGGCTCTCGACACATGGAAAAACAAAAAGTGGAAAGGAGAATGTTTCTTTCCAGGTTTTCTTTATGACTTTTGGTCACTTTTACCTTGGTATAAATATTATTTATAGAGCAAAGTAGATTATCCAAACATTCCATCTTCAATTTAGAATATTTCCAATATTCAAAATTAAGATTAATTTAAATTTGTAAACTAATTATATTATATTCAAAATATAATATAATATAATATATAATTTAATAATATATATAAACACACACACAGTATATGTATACATGTACGGGCGTCTACAACAAGGAAACGTCAGTTTCCTTTTTCCCTTTTTTTCTTTTTTAATTATAAAATATATAAATATATCACATATAAATATATATATATATATATATATATATTATATACATAATCCGAAAAGAAGGAAACGGTTTTCCTTCTTCCCAATATATATATTCTAAATATTTAATTTAAAATCTAATTTTAAATATAAATATTCATAATCTCATAAATATGAAACTAACAAATATCAATAGGTACACTGGTGAGTCCCACCCATTAATTGTAGGCACATACACAGTGAGTCCAACTTACTCAGTCATCCAATTTTAATATTTAAATAATCTCTATTATTTAAATTATACAATTAATTCTCAATTAATAGTTTGGGTAACAAATAAATATTTGTGATAATAAAATAATAAAAGTAGACATTCTCTTTTATATTTTATATCACACAATTTTGTGAACAAAAATATAATCCAACAAATATACTTGTTCAATTACTAACGAATAATTTCAAGCTCCAATTAATTTGATAATTAATCAAATTCTTTGATTAATATATCAACTTTATTAATCCTAGAGTTACTCTACTAAAAACTTGGAACTGCACTCTTAAAATTATAGATATAAAATTACTCAAAGAACAGAGTTGTCCATTTGATATAGTTACTACATATAAATTGATCCTCCATAAATAATCCATAATTAGAGCAAGGTTAAATCCGTTAACCTCTCTAATTACATCTTGATCCTTGAGTATCATTGATTCTCTAATGAATGATAAATTCATGAAGTTAATCACAAATTGAGCACTTATACCATTCAAGCCCCGAATCAACATGCAAGGGAATTATTTATCTACTTCTTCAATAAGAAGGAATGGATTCCATCTTGTAATATTAACATTCCCGGCTACTTACTTCATAATATCTCCAAAATACAAGGAATAAGATTTGTTACTCAAATATGTACCGAGTAAATCAAAAGACATAATTCCATAAATACGAGTATGCGAATAACTCATGATTGAAATCATTCTATATATGATCATCGGTTGACGTGTTAATAATCCACTATACTTAACGGAAATTATCAGCAATTCATAATACATCACATCTCATGTCCTACATAATCACATTATGCACAATGTATTCATTAAATGTCTCGATACATTAACGGTTCGAATAAGACCGTTTCATTCTTAATGGTAATAATATGCACCAGTGATATTGAATTAAAGATTTCATACTTTAATTGATTAATCAATTAAATAATCGATTATTTATCACTGACCATTTTTATTATCATCCTTAAATATTATCCCCTAGTATATAACTCTTATATACACTATTTAAGGCCATATAGATAATTATGGAATTTTAATGATATTTATTAAGTATCAAACATACATATATATAACAACTATAATGAAATAAAACATTTATTTATATAAATCGCACCAAAGTTGTAGCATCATATGCTTTATGGGCATCAATCCCAACACCAACTACCCTCTGGGACCTTTTTTTCTCCCTTTTATGGTCTTTTATGTCTTGTAGTGCCATAGAATACCAATGTATACAAATATGACTTGAAAATTGAAGAGAATAATATTTTGGGTGGGTCTATTGACCCCCATGATTTTACTTTTCCCACCCATTTTTTAAAATAATTTATTATATTGATTTTTAGAATTAAAAAATTACTTATTCCACTCTTTAATTTTTTCAAAAATCCTTTATAAATACATTATTTACTTTTTTTCTTTCTCATTCCATTAAAATTTAAATCCTTATACATTTTTTCCTTTTTTTTTTAAAGAAAAATATTCTATTTTGCTGTTATTTTTTAATTTATTTTCAGAAGAATTTTTTTAAGAGAAGATTTTTTTTTATTGTAATTATTCCTATTTTTCATTAGTTTTTGTAGTTCCATGTTATAACTAGCTTTTTATTTTCTAAGAAATAACAAGCAAATGGAAAACACGTATGTATGATGTGGATATATAATCAAATATATTGATTTGATTGGTTATTCATTTTATAAATAATTGAGAGAAATAGTTATGAATTCACTCTGAATTTTGAGTTTTTTTTTCTTCTAATTATCTAATAAAAATATTAACTAAATTCATAACATTTTCAACCATGCTTGTGGAATACTCAGCTTCATCAATATTATCCTCAAGTTTTTATCGTTTTTCAAGAAGAAGTGAACCAAAGAATGTTCATAAATTTTTATCTCAACATATAAACATATAAAGAATTTTAATTAGAAATCTAAAAAGAAAGAAAAAAAAAACTTGTGAGAAGAAAATTTAAAAATAAAAATAAGACAAAACATATTAAAAACAATTGTGCATAGGTTTAGATTTAGTATGTGGAAAAAGAAAAAAGACAACTAATTTAGTTATAAGGGCTTTTTGGGAAAACTAAGGGGTGAAACAAGTA
Source organism: Ficus erecta (assembly GCA_008635985.1). NCBI lineage: Eukaryota > Viridiplantae > Streptophyta > Magnoliopsida > Rosales > Moraceae > Ficus > Ficus erecta. Next base: position 43,063 of record BKCH01002117.1, on the reverse strand, counting down.
ATTTTTTAATTTTAAAATTAATTTGTTAATGATTTTAGAAAGTGGGTGGGAAAAGAAAAATTGGGGGTGTCAATAGACCCACCCTAATATTTTTCATTTAATTATATCTCTCAAATTACAAAGAATATTTAACCCCATTTATAGGGGATAAAATACCAAGAAAAAGAAAGTAAAATAATAAATAATAAAACTACCTAGTTATCAATAATTGGAAACAAACAAAAAATAGTTTTGGAAAATTACCAATTCAATATTTAAAACCCTTACCAATTTGAAAATAGAGGTAACTAAATTTACAGAGACTTCACATACTATGCTCAAATTCTCATGAGCTTCATAGCAATTCGGCTTAAAAGATTCAAAACTCAAGTATCATGCTCAAGTTCACGTGAGCTTCATAACACTTGGTTTATTTATTTATTTAAAAAAACTCAACTTTAGACTGCTTTGGTCAGGATGTTCCCTCACCTAATACCACTTTCTGACTGGACAATTACAAGAACTGATTTTTTCCCTGATCATTCAATATTTTTACCCATCTTTTTTTATTTCTTTTCGTATCCCATTTTCAAAATGGGTGAAAAAAAATAATGAAATAGTGTTTTCCCTAACTTTTTCCATCTTTTTTCTCATTTTCAAAAAGGATGGACATCGCATCCTCAAATATATTTTTATAAGTACCCTTTTGGGATCATTTTGAATTTTTTTTTTAATTCTTCTCCTAATGTACTATTCTCAATATCATTTCTTCTCATTTTATAACTTTACAAACAAATTTTAAACTTCTTTTCTTTTCAAGATGGAAATCTTTTTAAATATCCAAACGTCATTTTATTCTCAAAATAAAATGTCTTTATCATTTTGAATAAAAAATATGTCCATTTCAAAAATAAATATGCGATCCAAATAGATCCTTATTTGTATGTTGATTTATGACTGATAAGATCCCGTTCGTATGTGTGATAGCATCTACTATACAAGGAATATCAATGAACCCGATTATTGAAATTGCTCAGGATACCCTTTTTTAGCTTCTAGAACCTATTTCTTAGTTCAAGATCCCTCTTATTGCTGATATATTTTTTTAATTTCTATGTTTGTTTATGATTTATTAGACTAATGTTGGAACTTGTAATGGAGAATATAATGAATTGTATTTTTTTTTCTCCTGTTATATTCCTCATTTGTGATTGCAATGTTGCTTACCTCCTTTTTTTTATGATCTCTAATTCTCATATCCAAACCTGATTTAATTTTGATGGTTTTTTCTTCTTCTTCTTCTTCTTTTTTTTTTTTTTGGGAAAATCCCAACAAGGCCCCAGATCATCACCTCTAGTCAAATCCCTCGAAGGATTAACTCTTAGTACTCTCTCTTTGTCTCTCTTTCTCTCTCTTTATTTATTATTATTTTATTTTTAAGCATCAAGAAGGCAAAAAGACCACCGTATTATTGTGTTTGTAAATGTATAGATAACCAAATTATGAGACCATGAATAAAAATTCATACATAAATCCATTCAAGCACCCGATTCATAACAAAACGACTAGTTGTTGAAGACGAAGAAGACGTTGTTTTCGTTCCTCTTGTTGATGTCAAAAATCTGTGAGATAAAATCACCTGATGTGATTGGTCCAATGCCTTTTGTTCCACCTAGTCACCTGCATATAACAAAAAAGAGTGCCTTGGAATAAGGGGGAACACTAATGTATGTGTATTAAGAGCACTCTGATACTTAAATCAATAAAGGATACTGATGAGCAAGTAAAAAAATAGAGTATGAATAAGGAATGTAATCCATACATGAGGGAGTGGTGCACTCCTCTATTTATAGAGGTGTCCCATGAACTCTGGTGCCTTGATCAGACCTGATGGGTTGACCTATGTTAGATGTATTGATATTTTGTGCTTACTGGGTTGTTGTCACGTGCACCACTTCTTGGGTAGTGAGGATAGGTACTAGCACATGTAGGGGTAGCAATACGGGTTGCGACACGACGACACGACTCGAAAACGACACGAATTTTGCGGGTTCGGGTTGGGAAAAATTGACACGAAAAAAAAAAAAAAAAAAAAACGGGTCGTGTTCGGGTTGGACCCTTTTTTTGTGTCAATTTCGTGTCACTTTTCGTGTTAATTTGGGGTCAATTTCGGATCAAGTTCGGGTCAATTTCGTCTCGCGTGTCAATTTTGGGTCAAATTTCGTGTCAATTTCGTGTCGTGGGTCAATTTCGTGTCGCGGGTCAATTTCAGTTCGTGTCGTGTCAACCCATGACGGGTTCGTGTGGGTCGTGCTCGGGTCGGGGAAGAAAAAAATCGACACGGCTCTAACACGACACGATCGTGTTGGGGGGTCTGGGTCGCTCCGATCTGGCGTGGGGGTGTCCCGTCGTCGGGGTCTAAGTGTGAAGGGGGAGGGGGTCGTTGCATCGCTGGGTTTGGGAGGGTTTTTTTTGTTGGGGGGGGGGGGGGGGGGTGGGGGGGGTGGGGTCAAGGTCGCGCAGACCTGGAATGGGGGTGTCCCGTTGCTGGGGTCTGGGCGCGGTAGAAGGGGGTGGCGGCGGGGGGCGTAGGCCGTGGGGATTTGACGTTGTGGGGTGGTTGGTTTTTGCCGGAGGTCGGGAGAGGGGGGGTGGTTTTGCAGGTCGAGGGCCAACAGGGGAAGATGGGGGGGCAAGCAGTGGAACGTTGGGGGTTTTTTTTTAATTTTTTTTAATTTATTAGGCTATAATATTATGAGTTAAGGTGTCTCACAATTATCATATACAAATAATATCTCAACCGTTGAAATTCATCGCATAGTCTATAAAATGAGCTATACAAGTAAGGTTTCTAAATAAGATTCTACTACAGCCTTTTTCAAAATTAGATGTTATTTTTCGCTCTTTTGTAATAATTATAGTATTGACATATACCAATGTATTAGAGATGATCTTAGAACAAATAGTTGGTTTTCATGTGATATACTTTAGTGATACTTGTATTTTGCACTAATAATTATAAAAATGATATTATTATAAAATTCTAAATATAAATTTACATCTTTTTTTTTTTTTTAAAGGGAAATTTGATTTTACAAGAAATAAAATACATAAGACACAAATGGCCCCAAATACAAAAGAATCCGACTCCGAATCAAAGACTGGATCTGCCAGTAAAGATCAAAATTGCACAGAGGTGAATACAAGTATTGAAACTCAAACAGGGAAAGACTCGCTAGGCACATAAACTTCGAGCTTGACCCTTGCTTGTTAAAAAACACTAACACAGTTGATGAACTAGTCCAGTCAACCGAGACCAATCCCCACGTAACAGAGACTTACACCACAGCATTCGATAACAAATGGATGGGAGACACAAGCGGAGAACATCGCCTCCATTATTAATGAAGCAAAAACATCAGAGTAAATAAAAAAACACTCAAAAGGAACGGAAACATTAACGCTCTTATTACAACAAAACAAAATAAAGATCCACGGATAGCAAGCCATCAGCCATCGAACGGAAATCAGATCTGAGCGAAGTCACCCCAGAAGGACAACCCACCTCTAAGACAGGTTAGATCCGCCCCATCGGGTGCGCCGCTCCACACACAGCCACCATAACGAGAAAGCTGACGTTGAGGCGAGTCCAAGGATTGAACTTCAGGATGGGAAGCCCGGCGACGTGCCCAGAGATGTTGCCAAAACTCCAGCCAAACACTACAACTTTTTTTCATATTTAGAGAAAGAAATAGAAGGAGAGAGCCTTTCTTGGGCGAAAATCTTTTAATTTTAGGATATTTATATAAATTTACATCTAAATCAATTAATTAATAGAAATTTCTAAACGTAATAATGCTGGCTTCAGGTCATCACGTACAACTTTCCAATGACTGGTTCAAGCTTGTCTACAACTTACAAAAATTATTATTGTTATTATTATTATTTTTTGCTGAATAGCAAAAGTCAAAAGTAAATAGAAATTCAAATTAATTCCAAGTTGTTAGATTTCTAGTCTTTATTTTTGTTTAGTTTATTTGGTAATTATCAAGCTTGCTTGCTTTGCTGATAATGTGATATTGACTCTGCCAACTTTCACATTTGAGTTTCTCTGTCTCTCTCAGACAAATTTCCGCTCAAATTGGTAAGCCCTTACTTTTTCAATCTCTATGGCTCTGTTTATGCTCTAAAGTTTGGGAATTAATTTGATTTCTGAAATCTGTTTTCTTTTTTCTTTCTTTTCTTTTCCTTTTTTTTTTTTTCATTCGCCTAACTAATTTAATTTCGGTTCGATTCAATTGCATATTTTGTTTAGTTTCTGAGAAATTGCTGGAAAAAGATGGAGAAAAGAAGTGTCTCGTTTATTGATATAAGGTTTAGATATGTCAATGGTTAATGAATTTTTAGAATACTATTTTTAGATTAAGGCACTCAAGATTTTGAAATCTCTGGCATTATAGTAGAAATTAGTATAAGTTTGAATTGTTTGATGATAGCATTAACAAGTTTTAAAGAGAATATTCATTCCAAAAAAAAAAAAAAAAAAGAAGAAGAAGAAGAAGAAGAGGAAGAAGAAGAAATCATGTTTGCATTGTGGATTATTTCCCCAACTCTGTTTGATTTTTGTGTTTTTCCCGTCGTTTCGTGATGATTCTCGGCATTCTTTTTGACTTGGTAGTTGTCTTCTTACCAACATAAATAGGGCTTAGATTTTGTGAACTTGTTTAAATTTAGGATTCTCATATTGAATTTGTGATGTTGTCTATCTGTTGGGTATAGTCAACGGTGAACAAAGGATCGACAATAAGCATGTTAGAGGGAAGAAAGAAACAAAAATATGATCTCTAATCATTTATCACGTACTGATATTTTTTATTCATCAGAACCGGAGAAGAAAATGGCGGAGACATTCTTGAGCCGTGTCATTGAGAAGTTGGTTGTGCTGCTTGGTGAAGAAGTAAATTTGTTGAAAGGAGTCCAGAAAGAGGTCAGGAGCCTGAAACGTGAACTGGAGATTCTACAGCCGTTCCTTCAAGATGCAGAAGCGAAGTCGGAGAAAGGAGAAGTGAGCGATGCCACAAAAGTATGGTTGAAACACTTGAGGGAGGAAGCGGATCGCATAGAAGATATTGTTGATGTGTATGTTTATCAGGTGGAACAACATCGCCGTTCGGGTGGATTCTTTGCTTTTCTTCGCAAAGCAGGTCGCAGCATCAAAGCCTTGAAACCACGTTTCGGCATAGCTTCTGAGATTCAAGATATCAAAAAGTCGTTGTGTGAAACCATGGAAAGAGGTAAAAATCTTGGCTTGAGACCGTTTGAACAAGGAACAACAAGTCTCCCCACAAATGTTATTGCACCTGTTGACCCACGATTGGGTTCACTTTTCATGGAGAAAGATGAATTTGTGGGTATTGAGTCAGCATCAAAAGAACTTGTGGAAAGGTTAGTTAAAGGGCCAAGTACACGCTCGGTGATTTCACTTGTCGGCGAAGGTGGAATTGGCAAGACCACTCTTATTAAGAATGTCTACGATGATGAAGTGGTCAAAGGACATTTCGATTGTTGTGCTTGGATCACTGTGTCTCAAACATATGATACAGAGATGATCCTCAAAACCATGAAAAGTCTCATTTGCCCGACAGTCAAACAACCTGCTGGGGACATCAACACGGTCCAAGAGCTAATAAAAATTTTGAGGCAATATTTGCAGACTAAGAGGTACGTGGTCATTTTTGATGATGTGTGGGAAACAAATTATTGGGATGTCATAAAACATGCTTTGCCAAGTAGCGACAAGGGCAATAGGATAATCATCACTACTCGTAGTAAAACAGTTGCTGAATCTCTTAAAGGGACTCCATCTGATCTTGTTCAAGAGCTAAAACCTTGGTCTCAAGAGCTAGCTTGGGAGCTATTTTGTCAAAAGGCATTTCGCTTTAAGCCCGAAGGTCGTTGTCCCCAAGAATTGGAGCAGTTGTCTCGCGCCATTGTAAGTAAATGTCAAGGCTTGCCACTTGTAATTGCTGCTGTAGCTGGTTCATTGTCGACCAAAGAGGAGGTCGACTATGAATGGCAGAAAGTACTTGCCAACCTCACCAATTCAAGTATTTTAAAGATTCTTGCTTTTAGTTATCACGATTTACCATACCACCTTAAATCTTGCTACTTGTATTTTGGCATCTTTCTAGAGGATTATAAAATCTCAGAAAGAATATTATATAGACTCTGGATTGCTGAGGGGTTTATTAAATCAGGTAGAGACAAGACACAAGAACAAGTTGCTGAGGAGTACCTAACCGAGCTCATACACAGAAACTTAGTTTCAGTTGAACTGTGTTGTGGATTTCTAAAATTGTGTTGGGTTCATGATTTGATGCGTGAGATCATTTTAACAGTGGCTGATGAGCTGTGCTTTTGTCAGACATTGAACGAAAGTCATTCAAGGTTCAAGGAGAAAAGTCGACGTATTTCAATCTATCCTACTACAGAATATGTTCTCAAAAGTGTAAGACATTCTAGGATTCGTTCTATGTTTCTTTTTAACATGAGTGGATTGACCAAGTCTTTCGTAGCAAGTCTGTTTGAAAATTTTAAGCTTTTGAAGTTGTTGGATTTTGAGCATGCCCCTCTAGATAGTCTCCCGGAAGAAGTAGGAAATCTTTTCCACTTGAAGTACTTAAGTTTGAGAAGGACAAACGTGAAAATAGTTCCCAAGTCCATTGGCAAGCTGCGTAATCTAGAGACACTGAATCTTTCGTGTACATTAGTGCAGGCGCTACCAGTCGAGATTAGTGAACTTCGAAAACTTAGACATCTTATAGCTTTCCAGATCCATGACGGACTTAAACATTACGGTCTGGAAACATACCTTGGTGTGAGAATACACGAAGGGATCGGAAAGTTGGAGGAGTTACAAACATTCACGTGTCTGGAAACATATCCCAAGGATGTTGGTTTTGTGGAAGAACTAGAAAGGTTGAGGAAGTTGGAAGCTTTGAGGATTTCAGGTTTGACTGCCAAAATGGGGAAAGCTCTTGGAACCTCCATTGAGAAAATGAACCGCCTTAAAAAGTTACATTTAATCTCAATAACAGAAGATGAAATTTTGGACTTGCAATCCATTTCATCTCCTCCTCCTTGTCTGCAATATCTCAGCTTGCGCTGCCAGTTACCGGAGTTTCCATCTTGGATTCCCAAAATCCAAAATCTGAGAGGATTAAATTTATGTTTCTCAAGGTTAATGGTTGAACCATTAAAATGCCTCAAAGGTCTTCCCAATTTAGCGTACCTTAGCATGTACCAAGCATATGGAGGAGAGGAGTTGCGTTTCGAGGAAGATGGTTTTGAAAAACTCAGGCATCTTAGATTACTGAAATTGGAAGGACTAAAGGTGCTTATAATAGACAGAGGAGCACTGCCTCTTCTCTAAGAGTTCGACTTCGGGCCTTGCCCACTAATGAAGGAGATGCCGTTCGGTGTTCAACACCTTCAAAACCTCAAATCTCTAGGAATTTATGACATGCCAAGGGAATTTGTGGCTGGTTTGCAACCAGACGGAGGCGCTGATTACTGCAAAATTCAGCATGTACCTTCGGTCCGCTTCCCATACAAACACAACGGGCAGAGCGAGAGCTACAAACTTGGCAGCTCAGACTTGTTGCAAAGTCTAAAATAGGCATCTAAGTTATTACACGAACGATGGTGCGGGGAATGCAAAGTCTACGAAATGAGGTACTACAACACTCTTATTACCACTTTGTAGAAGAGTTTCTTGCATTTTCTTTAGTAAAAAGCCATATTTTCTGCTTTCGTTTTTTTTTTTTCTCCCTTTGATTGTGTTTTGATTTTTCTTTGTTTGTTTAAGCACTTCTTTTGTTTCAAGTTGTTTTATTATTTTTATTATTTTTCTTTACTTTTATTAATTCAAGTTGCATTTTTGGTAATATTTTGATCTCAATTTCGATTTGTTTCTACCAGGCCTGTTCATGCTCGCTCAAGGAAGCGTGCCTAATGAGTTTGAGGTTATTGATCAGACGAGGCAGAAAAAAATGTATTGCTCTCTGTTCTTTATTTATTCTTTTTTTTTTTTTAATCAAAGCTTACAAAAATAATTGAATTTAAACTTGATATTTTGGAAGGAGAGGAACTCTTATTTGGCTATTCTTTCTGTCATTTTTTAATAACTGATTAAGTAATTGTAAAGCTTGCTGACTATTGATTTTCGACTTGGGTGGTGTTTGGTTTGATGGAATGGAATAAGGATATTTATAGCAATAGATATATAATAGAATAAGAATAGGAGTAGATTGGGTGGTTTAATATAATTATATTGTTTTGTTCAAAACTAATATTAAAATTATAATTATTGTGTTTGGTTTGTAAGAATGCAATTGAATCACAATTAAAGAATGTATTAGGACATTTTGAGTGGTAATTTAGTGAGAGAGAAATTCAATTACTATCAGTTTTGGAATGAAATGATCGTTTCATTAGTCCACTTTTGGGATTCAAATACAAGTATTTTGGTGGAACAACAAATTAACAAGTCCTTAAGATTTTAGGAATTGTCACATATTTTTATTTAGCCCCTGTTTGGGGCTCCGGTTTGAACCTTGATTTCCTAGTTCGAATTGAATGTATGTTGTTTGGCTCCCTTGTTCAGCTTCAATGCTTAGGTGAACCGTTATACAGTGAGCTGAGTTATGTTTACTGTTGCTCGAATCTTCCCTGTTTCCTCTGTCTCCTCCGTGTCTGACCCCTTTGGCCGATTCTCTTCCTCTTCAACGTTAGAATGTTAAAGAAAATTAACATTCTAAATTTTTAAGTCAATGGCGTGGGGAGGCCGAGGATGGATTCACGACGGAGGCATCGGACCGCGATGGTCGGCGCCCCCATGGCCGACGGATCTGGAAAATCGAGATCCGGCCCGGTTCTTAGCCATCTCCATCGTCGGCGTAGTCCACACGAGTCGCAACCTCCCTCTGCACCCTCGACATCCCTCGCCCGCCTCCTCTCCCTCGCGATCGAGACGAGTTAAGGGTGGGCACAAAAATTCGGCGAGCCCACTACAGAGGGTCTCGCCCAGGTGGCCGATGACAAAAGGCTCGGTGATGGCCGTGGAGGGGCGACGGGTGATGAGGTTTGGAAGGTCGAGGGAGGGCAAGGTTTGACCCACGACTGACGGCGGGAATCAAACGGTGGTGAGGGGAGATTTCGGCAGTGGTGGGTCGCGCTGGGTAGGGGACGAAGGGGATTGGGCGCTGCGCTCGTCGGCGTTCTCGTCGTCGTGGGGTTGGGTGTCGTCGGGGTTCTCGCCGTCGTGGGCTCATCGGCGTTCTCGCTGTCGTCGATGGAGGAGGGTGAGGAATGGTGAGGAGAGGTTTTACTTATTTATTTATTTTTAAAGTATATATATTCACTCCAATATATTTGATCCCAAAGATTGATACTACATATACATGGCAACTCTATAATTTTACGTGTTTAAGGGGGTTGATAGTCTCCAAATCTAAACCTTTACAAGAGGCTCTTGAGAAGCAGAGCGAAAAAACAATCAGTGTTAACAGATGAGGATAGCTTTGGGGCCCTTTATTACCTTGTCCAAGGTTTTCCAAGATACTAGGACAACTGATGGTTGGGATCATGGTCCCTACTGATATCTGGATTAGTGATGACAATTAGTGATATCGGCCTCCCTGATTCGAACTATGTTTACTAAAATATACGTTAAATGTTAAAGAAAATTAAAAAAATTTAATCCCCTCATTTTCTTATCATCCAAACAAGGCCCTTGTTTTTTTACCCTCAAACTCAACTTAAACTTTTTCACCAAACACTCAACTCAACTTCAATTTTTCAACTCAAACTTTTTACCAAACACACAACACTTAAACTCAACTTAACTTAACTCAATTCAACTTCAATTTTTCAACTCAAACCTCTGAACCAAATAGGCCCTTAATAGTCATCCCATCTGAACCAAACATGCCTTTAAATTTTTTTTTTTTTCCCATTCATTTATTTGTTTGTGTGAATAATTTGTTTAAAGGAAACAATACTTCCTAAATAGTTGGCTAATAAGCAAGTAGGAAACCTGCCATGAATCACTTCTCTTGGGGAGAAAAAATTTTACGAAAAAATTAAAAAAAAAAAAAAAAGAAGAAGAACAAGGATAGCGAATGTATGACTTCATCATATATAGCATGTGAGCATGATTAGAAATTGTTCTTATAGAGAAATTTCAGAATAAATGTGTAACGCCCCCTAAACTAGTAGGTCAATTATCAAATAACTCATATAACTAGTTTAAAAGGTGTTACGTCTCGTAAATTTATCAAATTAACAAAATCTAAACACAATAGAAATAAATTTACTGTAAGCTCTAAATATTACAAAATCAATCAAGATTAATAGCATACTAAACTAGTCATGAGATCTCGGACTTTCTTTCTCAGTCAACTCTTAATTCGAATTGACTACTTACTTGCATCACAAGAACTATATGAGCCAAAGCTAGTAAGTAGAAACATATACATGAATGCAATCATGTATAAAATTCTTGACTTTCTATTCTATCTATTTAAGTCACATTAAGCCTTTTCAGTCAAAACTGTTGATTTTTTATTGTACCCATTTCAGTCACATTAAGCCTTTTCAGTCAAAACTGTCTTGGAACCCGTCAAATATAAAATCTGACTTAGTACTCGATAGGCCGTATATGTCTCACTACAGTCCTTTTCATAATACACCCTAATGTGATATTTTTCATGTCAGTCTGGTTTCAATGACATCTCAAAGAAATCATTTTCAGTCTACCTCAGTGAGATTCTTTTCATAGCTTATTAATGATTGAGTTGTCTAACTTTTGAAACTATCTTGAGTATATTTGTTACATAGGTTAATAATGATCCAGAAGCAAATGAATAATATATATAGGAGGGCATCCGGTTGTAAATCCTATACGTGACAACAATTCATGTTCTATTTTAGGTCTTAAGTAATCTAGCTTTTTCAAGTTATTGATTCTTCATGTATAAGATAGATCGCGAATTGAGGTAAGTAGAAACTCTCAACTGCTTACAAGAACGATATTATGTCCTTGGTATGTTTATTGACAGTATGATAATATTTGCATAATGTTTTTATATTAATGGGTACGATTGCACGACCATGTTTTCTTGATTTTTGAGGAAAGAATGCCATTGTTTCACAAGCATGTTTACGAAAGGAAATGTACCCTTATTTCCTATTTTAAAATGAAGTGTGAAACATAGTTTAGTACCTAGGTAGACAAACTGAAAAGGGTGGTTTTTTTGAGACATCATTGAAACATGATTGACTAAAAAGGAGTCACACTAGGGCGTATTATGAAAATGACTCTGGTAAGACAGACATGATCTATCAAATATTAAATTAAATTTTACACTTGATGAGACCCATGACGGTTTTAACTGAGAATATTTTATAGTAACTGAAAACGGATACACAGGGACATTACATTACAACATGAGTACGAGTATTGAGTTTTGTAAGTTTTTTTCTAAGTGACTATATGTATGAGAAGGAAAAAAAAAAAAAAAAAAAGAAATATGAAATACAAAAGTGGTTTTATCGATTCCCTTTTTTTTTTTTTGTTTTTTTTTTTGTTTTTGCTTTTGTTTGTGTTTTTGTTTTTGTTTTTTTTTTTTTTTTTGAGTGTTGTAGTGACCTGCACTTTCTTTGAGAGTTGCTTGAGCGCGGTTAGTTTTTGGGTTTTACTTTTCAATCCTTTCCCTTTTGAGTCTAAATAGAGCTATTTTACTTTTTATTTGATTATTTATTTATTTAAGGCCGGCCAAACTCAACATCATGCCCATTTACATCATGCCCATTTACATCTAGTATTTGTTTTCGCTATGATCTTGATTGCCAAACAACAAAAATAAACTCCTGTTTGGGATCTAATTTTAAATTCACTTTTTCTTTTTAATACAATGTTATCTTGTAAATGTTTGAATTTACTTTTTGAATAATATGCTTAAATATATGATCCATATAGACTATTAAAGCTTTGGCTTTTTAAACGAAAATAACGAAACAATAAAAACATCAAATGGGAAATAAAAATCCACTAGAGTAAAACTTAGCATGTATTTAGTGCGCGGGTTTGAATTGAGTTTAATTGTTGTGCATTTGATGCACGGGTTTAATTAACTGGAGTTAAAAAGTGTAAAAACTTAAAATGTGCTTTGGAAAAAAAAAAAATTCAATATCGAGCGTATTTCATTCGTATCAAAGTTCTATGTTATGTAAAAAAAAAAAAAAGTAATTCCATTTGAACTTGTATATGCAAAGTTTTAAACTTTTAAAATTTGAGTTGTAAATTTATAATAGTAACTGTAAATACAAAACTTTAAAAAAAAAAAAAACATTTGGATGCAACTGGTGCACCAACTACTATTTAAATGAAAGCAATTGAGGCATTTAGGGAAAATTGTAGTAAATAGTATTTTCATAAAAATAACTAAAATAAATAGCATTGTTTTAAAATGCTATTTACTTGATATTTGGCTCCGGGGATCAATTTCGTTTTCTAGCCACGTAACTCGGAATAACTCCGGATGATGCGGTAAAGTATTTAGTTTTGTAGTATATTTTTGTAATGTGGGCACCACATGTTTTTTTTGTTTTTGAGTAATTACAATGACACTCACTGTATTTTTTAAAAAATAAATTATAGAGACATCCCCTTGACTGAAACTAATGACATCAAGACCCCCTGACTTTTATAAAAAAATTACAGAGTTTGACCGTTTATTATTCTAAAAATACCAGAAATACCCCTCCTTACATTAGAAAGTTTTCAACCATAAATCAAATTATAAAATGACAATTTTACCCTTCTTTGACACCAAAAAAAAAAGATTTCTAATTGATTTTTAAACATTTATAATCATAATTTGCACTTTTGTTATTTCTTTTTCGGAAATCCTTTTTATTTTTGATGGACGATTTACACTTGCTAAAGATACTTCAATGAAATTAAGTAGAAATTTTGTTTTATTAGGAAGCATTACAACAAAAATATCCAAACTAAAAGTTTGTTTTCAAAAGAAAAAAATACAAAAGTTATTATCCAAAATAAAATACAATATAATAAAAGGTAATTAACAAATTCTAACAAAAACAATTAACTTATTCTCACATTATTTGATTAAATTCGAAAAGAAAAGACACATACAAGTTCAAAATTCAAACCATACACAATAAATTTGACAAATTTTATCTAAATGAAATTGAAATATATTCTAACAAAACAACCAACTGTTTTTATAATATTTTAGTGCAAAATTAGAGTACAGATAAAAAAAAAAATTTAACATTTTCACAAGGGGGCTTTCCGACTCGGGCTCACGGTGGAGGACATGACGGGGCGACGGACTCCGACGTTTGTTTGGCGACGGAGGGCTTCAAGAGACCATTGTTGGATGACTTCACGACTCGGGCTCCAACGAACTTCGGCGTTCAGTGCAGAGAACTACTGCGTAGGCGCAGGAGAACTCCGGTTCTGGCGCAGGTGCAGGTGCAGGTGCAGGCGAACTCCGACTCAGGCGCAGGCGAATTCCGACTCAGGCGCAGGCGAACTCCGGTGCAGCTGCCGAATTTCGGGGGCAGGCGAGAGCTTAAGGGTGTGGGCTGCAGATCGGAAAAGGAGATGGGATTTGGCGGCTAGGTTTTTTTTTTTTTTTTTTTTTTTGACTAAAAAGTTAAGTGTTAGGATCTATTTTGATAAAGTCAATGGCTGACATTTTTAGGGTAGTTTAGTAATTTCAAACACAAAATTAACAGAGTTACGGAGAGGGGTTTTGGTGTCATTAGTTTCAATCAACGGAATATCTCTGTAATTTTGAAAAAACATAGGGGTGTTAGTGTAATATACTCTTTGTTTTTTGTTTTTGTTTTTGCCTTTATTTTTGTTTTTAAACCATGCACACACAATACTTTTGTGGTTCGTTTGGTTGACAGGTGTATAATCTAAGTATTTAAGTTCATTTTTATCTTTTTTTTAAAAATTAATTAAAATTATAACTAATATTTTAGAAAAATTAATCAAGTTTAACTTAAAAATTTCATTTCAAACTCGTGTTCGAAACGCATACTGAAACTTGTACACTCTATTTTAGGCTTATGGATTTAAACGCTGAAGATATCTATAGTGGGAAATGTTCCTTTTCTTTCTTTCTTTTTTTGTTTTTTTAACTATTAGTAAGAACTCAGTTTTGGTGTTGATTAAAATTTAACGACTTATATATGTTAATAAGAACAATTTTGTGTTGTGTGAGAGAGATTACATTGGCTCAAAGCAATTAAAAATCAACATATGTATCAGTTATGCACAAGACAAATTTACGTGTTGCTTTTTTCTTAACTCCAAAAGCATATTGTTTTCGGGAAATTACGGCAAATATATCACTTTATAAAAAACTGCTTAAGATAAATAATTTTTTAAAAATGTTTGAGATAAATAACATATTCATGATAAATTATTTATTACAATAACTTTTTACTGTAAAGTTATCAAAAGTATGCTTCCATTTTTTTAAGCTGTTACTCGAGGGATGTTGAGAGATTGGTCTCTACTTATAGAGAGATTTTAGGAATCTTTTTCATTGTAGATGTCTGACAGCATTGTAGAGGAATAACAACGTCAGTTAAGAACACTGTCCTTTTAGGATCAAAAGTGCTCTTTGTTATTACTTTTTACAAGAATTTTTTAAAGGTAAATTTATGATAAATATGCTTTGTAAATAAATTGTTTATCAAAAGTATAATATTTAACGTAAACATTTTATTTACAATAATATTTTTAAAATTATTTTTATCATGAATATACTGTGTAAATATATCTTTTTATCATACATATGCTATTTACCATCACTTAAAAAGTTTTCTACTTACTTTTATTACTAGAATTTTTGGTCAATTTCCCTCCTCCTCTCTGTTGTTTCCCATATTTTTTATAGAGCAAGAAAAGAAAATGGCATTCAATGAATCAAAAAATTTCCAATCTTAAGTTTTTCATTTTGCCATTGTTTTGACTCTTGTTGTAGTATTCATTGATCTCATTTTTTTAAATCTTTTGTCAATTTTATCTTTATTATTGTTTAAAGATTTGTGATTGCAGATATAATTTACTGATAATATCACAATGAGTTCATCTAAAAATGTATAATTGTAATTCCTCATCCCAAAGTTTTTTTAAAAAAAAAAAAAAGAAAAAAAATCTGTCGTTTCTAATCTGTCATCCTTAGTTGCCATGTACTTTTTGCTTTTCGTTTTCCTCTCATTACCATTGTTTCAGTTGTCGTTTTGAACCACATTGTCGTTGCTTTCACTTCCTTGTCGTTTGTAAATGATGTTGTCGTTTAGGTAACAACACATGTATAACAATTAGGCCCAGCCCAAATTTATAACAAGCCCACCTATACATGCCAAAACCCCATAAAAGCCCAAATTCTCTCCAATCCCCATTCTCTATATATAAATACCACCTCTCTCGACTTGCTTAAACCCTAATTTGGCGTCCTCATTAAAAACCCTAGCCTCACTTCTCCAAATCCAATCCCCTTCTTCGACGCCTACAATGGTACTTTCTCTCTCCACTTCCCTCACTTTCTCGGGAAAATTGTCCTATTGATTGATTCATTCCTTTTACCTTTTGTTTTGCAGCCAGGAGAGGAAGTGAATCCAAAGGCGTATCCTTTGGCAGATTCGCAGCTCACCATCACCATTCTCGACCTCATTCAACAAGCCGCCAATTACAAGCAGCTCAAGAAAGGAGCCAATGAAGGTTTGATTTTGAACTCTTATTTTCTCCGATGTAGAAATTATCCCTTTTTTTCTTATTAATTTGATATATACATATGTATATATATGTTTTGATTTCAGCGACTAAGACTTTGAATAGGGGTATCTCGGAGTTTGTTGTAATGGCGGCGGACACTGAGCCGCTGGAGATCCTTCTACATCTTCCCCTCTTGGCTGAGGACAAGGTGATTCTTTTGTTCTTTTACCTTTTTTTTTTTTTTTTGCTAATAATTAATCCCTCTTAGTAGTTTTTATTTTCTTAATTTATATTAGTAGATATTTGACTTGAATGGTTTGAATTTGATTTCTTTTTAGTACTGTTTTTGTATAACTATTTATTCAAGCTAAGAATGCATTTGAAAAAGTCTAAAATTAACAAAAATATTTGGGAGAAAAACTTTTATTAAGTTGTGAAATGGGTTCACAAAAAGGAAGAAAAATACATGTTGTTGAAAAATTGATTTAGGTTCATTTGGTTTCCTAATGTTTAGTATGTGTTTAACTACATGCTGTTGATTGTGGATAATGGATTTTGAAGTTTAATCCCATTTTGTTCATTGGACCGCTGCCCGTCATTGCGGTTACCCTTTTAGCGAGGGTGTTGAATTTGTCGCTGTCATCTTCTAATTTAATGTATGTGAGATGGATTAATTTGGTCCTGCCAAAGTTCCAAAAGCTGAAACTGTGGATTTCGACTTGGCTTATTTGTATTCTATTTACTGACATTACGGTATTTTCCAGAATGTTCCATATGTCTTTGTCCCGTCAAAGCAGGCTCTTGGCCGAGCATGTGGTGTCACAAGACCTGTCATTGCTTGTTCGGTGACATCTAATGAGGGAAGCCAGTTGAAATCTCAAATACAACAACTCAAGGTAATCCTACTTCCGGTCTTTTGAGAGCAGCATTTTTAGTCCTATCGTCTTTTGCCTGTGTATGTAAGTTTGGTGATTGATTCTGAGGTGCTGTGTTGTGCAATGCAGGATGCCATTGAGAAGCTCCTGATCTAGGATTAATTATGGACTGCTATATTCGGTGTGATGGGCCTCTTCGATCATAGTAGTCAGCATCTCTAGAGGCTTTGACTGATGAACTTGTGCTATTAGGAAAGAAAAAAAAAAAAAAGAGAAAAAAAGAAAGAAAGTTGTTTTTTCTGTTGAGTTATGAAAATTTTTATTGTGTGCAATGCGAGGAAGAAAACAATATGTATTTGCCTGAGTCAGGATGTTGATGTTATAAGCCTTGTAATGCTACATTAATGTGATTTGCACTCTTTTTGGTTTCTGTTTCAATATTGTGATGAGAACTCCTTGCTAATTAGCTGATTTTTGGTACAAAATATTTTTTTTTTTTTTTTTTTTTTTTAATGTTTAAATCAAGGCCCTAGTTGGATATGACTATCAACTTTATTATTTTCTTTATCAAGGATATTTGTGTATATATAAGTATATTGTATATGTAGATTGATAGATGATTACTTGTGTCTGGTTTTGAAATATTTAAGCTGCTAGTCATTGATTGCTTGCATAGAACACTTTTTTTCCCCCGTTCTGTAATCAAGCAAATGTTCTTGAATGTGATTGTCATGTTTGGGGTTACCACAATTGCCGAGTTGGTGGTAACTGATGAAGTTGTCGTTGTCGTTAACTATGATATCTATCGCATCATGGCCGTTGGATTTGAACCTGATGTTGGTTGTGCACATATCAGAAGGAACCCTCAATGTTGGCTTTGCTGTTTTCAAAATGAAATTTTCTTGAATTTACTACATTTTTTCTTAGCTCTGGTAGGTAACCCTTTTTTCAACTCAAAAGAAACTTCCGTCCTGTTTGGAGACTCGACTTCATTTGGAGATCGTATACGACATCCTGTTTGGAGACTCGACTTCATTTGGAGATCGTATATGACATTCGCATGTTTACATACCAGAAGTGGGAATGGGAACAAGGAATGAGAGTTTAATTGCTCATTTTTATTTTACTAAAATGGGAGTCGGATACTGGGATTGGTAATGTCCTATTTAAATTTAGAATTGAATAATGAGATTGGTAATTTATGTTTTTGCAGTGAATTAGAACCCTTTAATCCTGAGAGTAATTTTAGAACCTGTTTGGTATGTGGGATTAGGGAGGATAAAAGGACGGGATTAGAATAAGATTCTAATACCTTGTTCTGATAAAAATTAAAAATTTTAAAAGATTGGACTGGATAAAAAAAATTATCCAGTGGCAAGTAAAAGTACGGAATGAACTTTAATTCTACTACTTGCTTGAACGAGTTAGTCTCTTTTTTCAAATAATCCTTATTTGTTGTTGTTGTCGTCTACTTTTATAGATAATATATATATATATATATATATATATATATATATAGAGGTTGATCTCCTATCAGTCCTGGATGGTATCCGATAATGTGAATTTCAGTTACTGTGAATGTGAACTTCAGTTGTTAGAAATGTGAATTCATGCAGAAGCAAAATTAAAGTAAAGGGAATTCACATTCACTTTAACTACATTTCCTTCTGTATGAATTCACATTTCTAGTAATTGAAGTTCACATTTACAATAACTAAAGTTCACATGCCGGATGCCAAATGATACCGAATACAAGACTTTACGTGTATATATATGTGTGGGTGTGTGTGTGTAAATTTTGAAGTTTATGAATTAATTACATGATTGTGGATGACTTTTTTGTTACCCTTTTTCTTTTTTTTTTTCTTTTTTTTTCCTATCTCTAAAAACTTCTTGTTTGTTGATTTTTTTCATCTACAACTTTTTACGTCTATTTTTCTCAATATACTAATCTGAGAACTAGATATATACTCATATGAATTGTTGGATTTTGCATTGATTATATATATGTATATTTCTCAGTTTAACATTATATTTTCTTTGTTAAAATAGAAAAAAAAAATATAGTTGTATCAAAATTTTTTTTTTTGAAGGTGGTATCCAAAAATTTGGCATTTAATTAAAACGCTAAACTGTTTATTTTGAAGGTGGTATCTAAAAGTTTGGCATTTAATTAAAATGCTAATTTTTTACTTATATATATATATATATATGTATTTGTCTAAAGTTTGCTTGTATTTAATTAAAATGTGAAATCATATATTATCCTAAATATACATTATCAAACACGAGATATGATTAATTATAATTCAATTATATCATTTTCTATACATTCCAATCCAATCCTGTAATAATATTATATCCCATATTGTTATGTCGCGTGCACCAAACGTGCAACACGTTACTATCTTAATTCTTATTAACTTGTAAAATGTTAAATAAAAGTAAAATAAAAAAGGATCAATCATAAGTATACAATTTATTTGTATTGGAATACAATACATGTTTCCGATAAATTTCACATCAAAAAACTAAACTCAGTGCGTCTGATGTCCAATTTAGAGATAGGTATGGATTGTTTTTTGTTTTTTATTTTTGTTTTTGGATCGGGCCTTGGATGGGCTTAACGGCATCGCTGGCCTCTTCTAAGAACTCCGGTGAAGTATGAAAGTGTGGCGAGAAGTTAAGACTGGGACTATCGTGGAAATTTGAATGCGGTACTTGTGGTAAATTTCTTTTTTGGTGGAACTTGTGGTAAAAATTTTGATCCGACAATAGAATAACTTTTCCTCGTATCCAACGTGGTAATGACAACTCAACAATAATGGTGATAAAGTCATGAAAAAGTTCTGTAAATAAACAGTTTTTAAACACTTTCAAACAATTGACTGAATTTTTTTTTAAACGAAGGAAATGGGCCAAATCTCTAGTCACTCTAGTAATACAAATAAATTGCATAAAACTTTTTGAGTAATGATTAATAACATTTCATGGTAAATAATTTATTTACCAAGTATTATTGGTGACAAAATTTATCTTAAATATTTTCTTATAAATTAAATATTTACGACCAATATCATATTCATGATAAATAATTATTTATGAAGCATATTTATAATAAAATTACCTTAATAATTTCTAATAAATAAAAAATTTACCATAAAATATGTTATTTACCTCCAACATTTTTAAAATATGTTATTTACTTTAAGTATTTTAAAAATGACATATTTGTTGTATTTTCTCAAATTTTTTTATTTAGAAAAATGACTATCAATAAGTTATTGATCATAGTCAATTGTCAAACAATCAATCAATGAAAAATATATATTAATATTGTTCAATCACTAATTAATCATCATTAATTAGTTAATCATTAATTGACCTTAAAAAAAAAGATCATTTTTTAATTTTTTAAAATTTTGACTAATTTATTTGAAACTTTTTTTTAAAAAAAGTGATTTATCTACATATCCCAAGTCATTCCATAGGAAAAATATATATATATATTATAGACACACACTTTTACTTTCCTATCCTTTTCTTTTTCATTCCATTCATATTAATCTCTGCCTAAAAATTAAGAGGAATATATCTTCACATAAAAAATTGTTAAGTGACAATCTGACTGTGGGCGTGCCGGAGTGGTTATCGGGCATGACTAGAAATCATGTGGGCTCTGCCCGCGCAGGTTCGAATCCTGCCGCTCACGCTTTTACACTATCCTTTTCCTTCTCTCTCTCTCTCCCCCACCCCCCTTACTTTTACTTTTTTTTTTTTTTTTTCCTTGTACTTCTGATTAGGAGTGGCAATTCGTATCACTTGTCGGATTCGTGTCGTGTTTGAGCCGTGTCGAATTTTTTTTTTCCACGAAACCGCGACACGAACACGACACGAAACCGTAATGGCTTGACACGACACGACACGAACTCGACCCGCGACACGAAATTGACTCGCGACACGAATTGGACCCGCGACACGAATTGGACCCGCGACACGAAATTGACCCGAAATAGACACGTGACACGAAATTGATACAAAGTTGACACGAAATTGACACGAAGTTGACACGAAATTGACACGCGACACGAAAATTGACCCGAAATTGACACGAAATAGTGACCCGAAATTGATCCGAAATTGACACGAACTTGACATGAATTTGACCCGAACTTAACCCGAAACTGACACGAAAAAAACTATTCCAACCCGAACACGTCCCACGAAATTTTCGTGTCAAATTTTCCCAACCCGAACACGACCCGTCACCTATTTTTCCTAACCCGAACCCGCGAAATTCGTGTCGTTTTCGAGTCGTGTCGTCGTGTCGCAACCTGTATTACCACCCCTACTTCTATACATGACCTAATGGTGAAAAAAAAAAAAAAAAAGGAAAAGAAAAGAAAAGAAAAGCCAAAACAAAGAAAGAAAGAAAAAAAAAAAAAAAAAACTACTAACGAAGTGGGAATTTGCATGGGTTTTGATAACTTCAAATTGCTTCGTACGGGACACAAGAAGATAGATTCAAAAATTTCTTCCAACTATATTTGCATTTACAAATATGACTATCCACTTTGAGCACTTTCAAGGCAATACTCATTGTTGCTGAGATCTCCGTGCAAACACTCATTTTCCTCTCTCTCACTCAAGAACCTCATTTTGAATCCTAAATACTTTGCCATCCTAAAAATCTCCTCAGATTGAGGGTGAGACTTGTCACCTGCCGAAAATCCATGAAGATTGACAGACCCTCCAACACCACCAACATCTACCCAGCTAAACCCCACTACTTTCTTCACTCCCTTGTTCCTCATTCCCCGCCTTATTTTTGCCACCTTTTCCCATTCTCCCTGTTCCGCATACAGGTTTGATACCAACACGTAAGGACCCGATTCCGTTGGCTCCAATGCCATCAGAGCTTCTGCTGTTCTCTCAGCCATCTCCAAGTCCCCATGTATCTGACATGTTCCAAGCAAGCTTTGCAACACAGACAACCCGGGTCGTCCTGGAATCCTGCCTAGCATTTCCTCTGCCTCCTCGAGTTTTCCTGCTCGGCCAAACAAATCCACCATACAAGAATAGTGTTCCGGGGATGGCTCAATCTGATATTTCTTCACCATCAAATTGAATAGCTCGCTCCCCATGTCAACCATCCCCTTTCTGCTGCAAGCGGTTAGTATAGACAGAAAAGTAATTGAATCGGGTTTGACCCCTTCTCTCTCCATCTCCCTGAACAACTTTATCATTGATTCATAGTCTCCGTGCCCGGCATAAGCAGAGATGATTGCTGTCCAAGCAAATTGGCTTCTCTGAGGTGTATCATCGAAAACCTTTTGAGACTCCGAGATGCTCCCACGCTTTGCATACATGTCAAGAAGAGCACCGGAGATAATAGGGTGTGTATTTAACCCATGTTTAATTAAGTATGAATGGCATCGTTGGCCGTACATCAAAGAAATATCTGCAGCATCAGCAATTGCACTCAAAGCACTACCAAAGGTGTAATGGTTTGGTTTGCACTCGGTAACTGCTAAGAGGAACATCTGCAGAGCCTTTGGTACAACCCGTTTTGAGCACACCCCGAAATCAATGAATTCCACGATGTGATATCTCTGTATCTAAGCTCCTTGAAGAATTTGAAACAGTCTCCCATGGACTGGAACTTTGCATACATGGTGATGAAGCTATTGCAAACATGTTGTTCCACCAAAAATGCAGTCTTTATACAGAATCCATGGATCATTTGACCTTGTTCAACCAAATTCTTGGTTGTTATGGCATGGATTAATCCAACAAATGTAACATCATTCGGATACACTCCATCTAATCTCATAGAATGGAATAGAGACATGGCGTGGTCTTCGTTTAAAGAAATCATTGAAGTCCATGACACAACGTTTCGTTGATCCATCTCATGAAAGACTAATTTTGCATCTTCAACGACCTCACATTTTGAATATGTTGAAATCAACACGTTACAAACTGAAATATGTGTCCTATACCCTGATTTTATTACCAAGCCATGTATTTGTTTCCCAAGCTCTAAATTTCTTTCATGCCCACAAGCCGAAACAGCACTGGTAAATGAGACATGATCAAGCTCCATTCTTCCTCTCACCATTTCGAGAAAGAAAGAAACTGCTTCTAAGCCATGATTTCCGTCCTGAGTATACCCTGATATCATTGCATTCCATGTAACCAAATCCTTGTTGGACATTTCATCAAACACCCTCCGAGCATCCAATAGACTTTCGCATCTCGAGTACATTGACACTAGTGCGTTTCCAACAAAAACTTCACTATCATATCCTGATTTCATAACAAGACAATGCAATTGGGTTCCAAAGAAAAACTCTTCATCATCTGAACAAAAAGCAAGAATCGTAGTGTAACTCACCGGATCAAATTTGACCCCGTTTAAGTTCATTCGAAGAGCAAAACCAAAAGCATCCTCGCTCTTCCGAAAGCCCGAAAGGATAGTATTCCAAGAAACAATTCCAGGATAGCACAAGCTCTCAAAAACACACAGAGCCCTTTCGAGCTGCCCGGATTTAGAGTACATATTCATCAAAGAATTTGAAACTATATGATACGAAATAAACCCGGATGAGATTGCAAACCCGTTGATTTGGCGGCCGAGTTTTGGCTCGCTTCGACAAGCCTTGAGAGCAAGGGCAACCATCGCTTCGTCGATGTTTCCAGCCAAACCCATTTGAAGTTCATTCTTAAAGATTTGAAGAGCTTTGTGTGGAAGATTTCTCTGCAAGTAGTTGAGCATGGAGCGACTAAGGGTGATACCCTCTGGTTCGGTACTTTGATCAAACAGTTGGTGTTCATTTCTGAAAGAGTGGAAACTTCCTAGCTTAAAAAAATGCCGTTGGTTTAGTAGTTTGGGAAGAATAAATTTGAAATTCAATTGGCGGGTAATCATCAGAATCTTTACACAAGGTTGTTGGAATTTGAAAGGAACCGTTTGAGAAAGAGAGGCCTGGAACCCCCTTAAATCCCTACACCCTTTTGGGGCCCAAAATTTCTTGTTTGGGTGTTGGGCTCAGACAACATGAATGTCTAAGGTAATGGAATCGACCCTCGATGATAAATTGATGCAGTAGTAAAGATTTATTTATTTTCTCCCTTAAAAATTTACTTAAACTTCGGTATTTATATTCCTACTTTAGGACTTCTATCAGACCAAATATTGCGTAAGGGTCTGGATTGGATCTGGATTGTAAAATTTGAATTTGAATTAAATTATGCGTTTGGTGTAACGTTTGAATTATTGTAGTTAAAAAGTGTAAAAATTTAAAATGTGTTCGGAAAAAAAAATCAATTTAAAACTTGTTTTGTTCGTATCGAAATTCTATGCAATTTAAAAAATAAATATAATCTCATTTGGACTTAAGATATGCAAAGTAATGAGCTTTTAAAGTTTGAATTACAAAATTGTAATAGTAACTGTGAATAGTAAAACTGAGGTTAACTTAGCGAAAAAGACAAAAAATGAGTTGTAATTTGTGACCCAAACCATGGTACCAAACACATGCTAAATCTAAAACCATCCGTCTTTTCCTAGAGCGATAAAACTCTGTTTTTTTTTCCTTCTTTTAACAAGGTCTTGAATTCGAGTCAATCTTAACGGCATGAGTAGAGAAAATGAGTAATCTATCTCTTGAGAGAAACGTGTGCTTTGAATTTACTACTTTTCATCATTACCATCCCCCCCGATGGTAACGGGACAGGGCAGAGCCAAGGAATGCTTTCTCGTCCCCATCCCTGCCACCAAAATCATCCACATTCCCGCTTAAATAGAAGCGGGGCTAGGGATGGGGATTCCTTATCGAAGGGGCTTCTCCCATACCCATTTCATTCCTTATCTATTATAAATATATATTTTAAAATATAACAAAGTAAAAGCAAATAATAAAATAGAAATGCACCATAAATTTAATTTAAAACCAAATATTTCATAAACAAACCAATTGCTAAATATATGCAAATAAAATCTTAAAAAATAAAGCTATTAGAAGTCTCATCAAAACGTTACAAATTCTTAAAACTAAACCTATACAAAACACTTAAGCTAAAAAAAAAATAAATAAATAAATTAATACCATAAAAAATAAATATAAAATTATCTATTTTTTCTTTTTTGTCTATTCCTCATAGTTTCAATATTCATTTCATGAATGCACATACTTTAAAAAATAATTTTCATAGTATATTACATACTTATAAATATATATGAAATCACACATAAATGTACATATATATGTATAAGGACGGGGGCGGGACGGGGCGGGGCGGGGAGTGCTTTCCCCATCCCCACCCTGCTAAGCTCCGGGGATAAAATTTCATTGTTGTCCTCGTCCCCATCCCCCGAATTTTATCCCCCATCGCCACCCTGTTCGGGGCGGATCCTTGCGGGGCCTCGTCCTCGTGGGGAATATTGCCATCCCTAGTGGTGGAGCTAGGAGGGGGCGAGTGGGGGCTACAGGCTCCACCAGAATTTTTTGTTGTTTCAAATTTACCCTAAAATTTTTATAGTTTTTACAATTTACCCCTACTAAAAATACAAAATTCTCATATAATCCATACTTTTCCCCCACTAAACATAAATAATTCTCACATAATCCGTATTAAGATTATTCTATGTTTATAATTTTACTTTTTTGCCCCCTAATAAAATTAAAAATTCTCACAAACCCCCCCACCAAAAAAAAAAAAAACAAAAGAGGAAAAACTGTTTAAAATTCATATAATTTACCCCTCAAAAAAAAAAAAAACCTCATATTTACAAACATCAAAGTTTTCTAAGAAAATGGACATGTTAATTTATATAAGGACCTAGTTATAGACTGTCTTTAGATTGTCATCATTAGGTTTCATAATTTTCATCACATGTACAAATATCTCCTCTCTCTCTGTTGTTATTGTGTATAATTTAATTTTTTCATGTAGGCGGTGCCAAAAAATATTCCTTAACATAAAATCTCACATTTTGTTAAGGCTTACCCCGTTTTCCCTTTTAAGAGAGAAAAAAGGCGAAAAACTTTTTTGAGTTATGATAAATAGCAGAAGATTATTTGGGTAACGGTAAAACATAATTACGATAAAATAATATATTTATTAAATATTATTTAACTATTCGTGATAAAATCATCTTAAAATATTATTGTAAATAAAATTTTATAGTAATATAATATTTATGACAAATAATTTATTTATTAAGCATATTCACGATTAAATTATCTTAAAAAATTCTTGTAAATAAACAGTGTATCATAAATATACTATTTACCTCAAAATTTTTTAAAATATGCTATTTACTTTAAGTAATTTTTTTAAAAATGATATATTTACTATAATTTTTCATAAACACTATTTTTCTGAAATTAATACTTTGTTGTTAGTTGTGTTTAGAATATTTTCTTCTTTAAATTTTTGTTTTTTTTAATAAAAGAGGAAAATAGAGGGCCTAAACGAGAGAGGAGGTGGGTGGAATAAAAAGACCAAATTCCACTCTATTCCACTGTTGTATAATATATTTGAAATAAGATTTTTGCATATCAAATCCGGAATATCTTGAAAAGAGAATAGTAAAAGACATATTTATCGCTGCACCAACTCATAGGTTGTTTTAATTTTAGTCATAATAAGTTTATAGAATTGAAACCTTACCTATGTAGCTGGCAGAAAAGAAGGAAGATGATTATACCACTACTATGAAGTATGAAACATAAATAATTAAACCTTTGGCATCAAATTACTTTTTGTTTAAGTGGTAAAATTATCAAATTGGACTATGAATCCCATGATTGCTTTCGTTGATTAATGAAACCGATATAATAATAATCAATTGTGAACAACAATAGCATTATTTTATTCTTCCCAAAGCATGTAGTTTTCAACATGAAACATGAGTGACCACATTAATATGATAATTTAAGAAAAAGAATCCCACTCTCCACTAAGACCAAAGATACCAAAAGAACATCTCTTTCTTATTCATAGTCAGGCATACATGTGTCCAATGAATCCAATATTTGATTCTCAAACTTTGATAATATGTAAACGAATTTATCATTGCATTTTCCATGATCCATGTAAAAAGAAAGAGAGAGAGAAAGAAAGTTGGCCATTAAAAATTGACGTTTGAGCTTTGCTTGTCCTTTGAAGATCCTGAAAAGCTCCCTTGCAGATTCACACCCAGCAGTCGACAAAATATGTATAGCAGACTTCTATAGAGTATAACACAAATAGATAGGCGTTCTCTACTTGATAAGAACAAGAAGAGAAAAGAAAGAAAGCTGATATTTTGGAGCTACATTCCGTTCCCTTGGAAGCTAACTTTAGCTATATGACCACATGAGTACTATATATTTGGTTTTTTCTTTCCCCCCCCCCCCCCCCCCCCTTTTCTTTTTTTTCCTTCAAGTGGCCAGAGTGGTACCAATGTACACGCGCCCCAACAGCCCCCCTCGTTTGGAAGAAGCTATGGTCCATTCCATATTTTTTTTCCAGATGTATAACGTGACACAATTCCAGAAGCGGGATGATAAAACAAGGATAAATTGTTAGGTTGGCCGCTGAACTTTTAATTTTATTCAACTTTGGTCTTTGAATTTTTTTCGAAGCTGGAATGCCCCTAAACTATTAAAATGTTGCTATAATAATCTTTTAGGTTAATTTTTGGACAGAATTCATTAGTTAACATGACTTTTTAACCAAATTACTAACCAACACCATTTAACAATTGACGAAGTTTAACAATATTTTAATAGTTTGGGGGCATTCCTTGTTCTCTTTTTTTTTTTTTTCTTTTTTTCTTTTTTTTTTTCTCCTTTAACTAGAATGATTATAAATTATTAAAAGCATTGCTACAGTAATCCCTTTCATTATTTTAGGACGGAATCTATAGTTAGCATTACTTTTTGATCAAATTACTAACAAATTCCGTATAAAAATTAACGGAAAGAACCATTATAGCAATATTTTAATAGTTTAAGGGGCATTTCAGCTACGAAAAAAAGTTTAGAGACCAAAGTTGCATGAGGTTAAAAGTTTAGGAACTAAATAAGCAATTTACCCTAAAAACAATGAGAATTTCATAATAGGGTGATTAAAAATATCTCATCGGTAAAGTTTTGTTTTGAAGTACTGTCAGATTCGAGTTTTATTGTTGTTGTTGTTGTTATTTTGGGATGTGTGACTCAATTCCATATGCGAGGTGATTAAAATATCTTATCAATATGATTTTGTTTTGAAGTACGGTTAGATGTTGCTGTTATTATTATTATTATACTACTACTTCAAAACGATGATGATGATGATGATGATGATGATGATGATGATGATGATGATGATGATGATGATGATGATGATGATGATGATGATGATGATGATGATGATGATGATGATGATATTATTATTATTGTTGTTTTAGGATATATGACTCAATTTCATATGCTTGGGGATAAAAATAATGACAATTATATATAGGGTAATTAAAAATATTTTATCGGAAGGATTTTGTTTTGAAAAACCGTCAGATATAGTAAGTTATATATATTATTATTATTTTGGGATGTGCGACTCAATTTCCTATGTAGGGAGATAAAAATAATGACAATTTTATGATCAGGTGATTAAAATATCTTATCGGTAGGATTCTATTTTGAACTGTAATATACATTCAGTCACTTGTAGAAATACATACATATCTATATTATTATTATAATTATTATTCTCTGATGTGTGACTCAATTCCATATGCTGGACGATAAAAATAATAGGAATTTCATGACAAGGTGATTAAAATTATCTTATTGATAGGGTTTTAATTTGAATTTTCAGATATGATCAATATATATGTATAACATGTCATTTCGAACAAATTTAATGTGTAAATATTCTTATTTTAAATTTGGGGTGTGGAAATTCGAACTCTACATCATATGATTAGACCATATTTACGTACCCTTTCCCTAAGATCATTAGAAGCTCTTGATAACAAATGATCGGAGTTATTAGTATCTTTTCAGTTAAAAGTTTACAACTTTTCTTTTAACCGCTAAAACCGCTTCTTTCTATCATCCAATAATTAAGGTTTGTTCCAACTTACATTATGAACTTGTTTGCCATCAATCTCGACTATTTTTGGGGATTTTGACATTCCAATCCAAAATATGTCAAAAGATACGAATTTCACACTTACACTCTGCTATACATCCTTTGGAAAGCTTCAGCCTTGATATGGGTCACACACAAGTCTTTTTATCAAATGATTGGCATAATTAAATGATTTATTTTACTTTTCTTGGACCGTAATTATTTGCCGGGAAATTTTATTAGATATTCCGACAAATTTGACCGTCTCAATCAATCACCAAAGGTATAAGATACACTGTACTTGTGGAAGCTGTCTTTGGTGGAAAACAAATTAATTGCAAGGGATATATGTATTATTAATACCATAATCCTCTGTTATTGATCATAATCGTGAACCATATGGAAATGGGATGTTTGGTCTTGTTTTTTATTGTTTCTACAAATGTTTATACACGTTTTGAAGCTTTCGCGAAATAAAAAATGATGAGAATGATTTTTGTAAACCAAATAAAAAATAATCAATTTTTTTTAATTTATTATTTTTGATTTCATTGTTTAAAGCTACATAGTACTTAACACATGTATTTGAAAACATATCCTGTGAAAGTTAGAGAGAGGAAGAAGGAATTTGATACTGATAAAGAATTGGGCTTCCATCTTAAAATGTCAACCAGTTAATTGGAGTGGCTCAATATCCTTATATGTCTGTTATTATTATTATATGTTTTCGATGTGGGACTTGGGTTTTTTTTTACCCTTAACACGCCCCCACAAGATGGTGCTCTTTTTGAAGTCACCAATCTTGTATTGGATGGATCGGGCTGTTCATTTGAGCTTGATTGGCTCTGATACCATGTGAAAGTTAGAGAGATGAAGAAGGAATTTGATACTGATAAGGTATTGGGCTTTCATCTTAAAAGGTCAACTTGTTAAGTGGAGTGACTCAATCCTTATATATATGTTATTATTATTATATATTTTCGATGTCGGACTTGAATTTCTTTTTACCCTTAACATATCCAAGTATAATTTCACCTTGTTCTTATAGTCAAGCTAGTCTCGTTAAAAACACAACAAAAAACAATTTCAGATTTAATCTCAGCACCATTCCTAAAAAATCTCATTCATATTTTCATGATCAAAACAAAATCATTTCCAAAATATTAACAAAAAAGAACAATCCTTTTATTATTTTTTTGAGGGGGGATTTTGTAGTAATATATGATGAGAAGGAACCCGTTTGAAACAACAAGTTCTAAATCTTCAGATTATATCAAAATCATACCAACTTTAAAAAGTATAAAAATTTAATAGAACTTGATAAAAAAAAAAAAAATTGATGGTTCAAATTGTGTCTATAAAAACAATTTTTTTTCCCTTACCCCCCAATTAAACATTTTTTGTTTTTTTCCTTTTTGCTTCCCATTTTCCAAGAGCTTTGAGGTCATTGGACCCTCTTGTAAGGACAGCTTTGTGTGCATAATTCAGGATTCCGACATCTAATCTAACCACCATTGCAACAAAATCTTTAACAGGGGAAAAAAAAAAAAAAACTAAAGCATATATTAACAAACTATGTAAAGCAAATCATGTTGGAGAGAACATATCATATATAATGCATTTGTTTAATAGTGGGATATTTTTATGCATCCCTAGTAGGATGGAAACTTGCAACCACCATCCAAGTGAATTCTGATATATTTGTTTATTTTTACAACACTTTACACATGTAAAAGATGTTTATCTAGGATTCTTTTGTTTTCTCGCTCACAGTGAGTTTCATAATTTAATTAATTCTATTATATTAATGGTGTTTAATTAACTCACGAGAAGAAAAATGAGTTAATTATGGAGCTTTCTAGACACAGTATCACAGAAATGCAACGAGAAGAGGCGGAAAAGGTTGTACCAACTCATTAGTGGCCGGTATCTTCTACAAAGTTATTGGAAAATATACGTTATATATTTATATATATATATATATTTATTTATATAAGAAAAGGTGGGGGAAAAAAGCCTGAGGTTTTTTTCTTTTCTATTATTTTTTTTTTCGGGTGATAAATAAGCCTGAGGTCTTTTTTTCTTGTTTAGTCATGTGACTGAAAAACCAAATTTGGGAAATTACATCTTAACTTATTTGGTATGATGTGATCTTATAATCTAAAGCTGTTTTATATGGATAGATATTTACTTTTCTTACCTACTTTAGAATTGTCCATTTCTTATTGAGATATCATCGACAAAATCTGCAAAAGTATGTTCTTTTTTTCCTTTTCAAATTTGAAAATGTTCTTTTTTTCCTCTTCAAATTTGAAACGCAAAGCGCACGTCACTTTCTTTGTTTCGGGTACATCCAATTAAACTTGATTTGAATTTTGTAGGAAGAAAAACAGGTTGATATTTGGATGTTCATGGAACAGATATTAGACATTAGATGGTGGAAGCAAAGACATTGGGGCAAAAAAAAAAAAAAAGATAAGAACTGATTCTCCACATCCAAATGAATTAGCTAGTTCAGGTACATTAGACATTAGATGGTGGAAACAAAGACATTGGGGGGGGGGGGGGGGGGGGGGGGGGGGGGGGGGGGGGCGCGTTGGAAAAGAGGAAAAGAACTGATTCTCCACATCCAATGAATTAGCTAGTTCAGGTACATTCCCCTTTTTTTATTTTTTTTTTTATGGTACATTCCTCTTTTTAAGTTCAACAAATTATTGGAAAAGAAAAAAATCTCTAAATTATTGTGCCATTAAGTTATGTTTATCCCTCCTTGATATCTTTAAGCAATGAGTGAGAAACAGATGTCCAAAGAGTGGTAGGGTATAAGGCCAGAACACCAAAATAGACATAGATGGATACAAGCTATATAGAGGTAGTTGAGATTTGAGTGAATATATATATATATATATATATATATTGATATGTATGTATAGAAAAGATTACGTATTAGGTATCGGATATTATCCGGCACAAGTAACTTTTTGTTTAGAAACTTATGACAATTAGTTGATTAATTTGTAACTTCTAATTTAAAATTTTGTTACATGATACTCTTTAGATATTGATGAAAATGACAAGTACTATAACTGAAAATATTTCATTGAAATCGCTTGATTAGTACAATATTTCACAGAAAAAGTTACAAGTGATGTATAGAAAAGGTATTGGATAGCAGTCCCTTTTTATATATATTGATATACATATATATATATATATATGTAACTGACAAGAGTCAAATGGGGTTTGTTGCAAATTTATTGGATGCATATACTTAGTGGTAACAAATGGGGTAAGGGCTTTGAGGGACCAACATGGATTGTCTGGTTATGGGGTTTTGTTTTGGCCCATTTCTATTGTGTAGCGGTAGTACTGCATATGGAGCATCTTTTTTTCATGTTACATGTTTTTCTCTGCTTTTTTTGATCAAATTATACATGGCCGGTGGTGGGTGTGATAAAATTATGTTTTAGTGCAAGCTGTCTGTTGGTAGCACGTGTGGGAGGCCCATTGTTATATTCGCTATTTGATCTTCGCACGTACCAAAAGTGCCAAAAAAAAAAAGAAAAAAAGAGATAAATTGCTAGATTGGTTTATAAACTTTTAAGTTTGTGTAATTTTAATCCATGTTCTTTTTTTTCGTAGCTAGAGTGATCCTAAACTATTAATAATGTTGTTACAAAGTCATTTTTATTAATTTTTTAATATAATCTATTAGTTAGCATTACTTTTTTTTTTTTTTTTTTTACCAATTACTAATGTATCCCGTCTAAAAGTTAATGGAAAGGACTATTATAGTAACTTTTAATAATTTAGAAATTCTAGCTAAAAAAAAAAAAAAAATTCAGGGATTAAAATTGTACAAACTTAAAAGTTTAGGGTATAAACTCTATGAGCAATTTAACCACAAAAAAAAAAAAATAATAATAAATGCAAAGAACAACCCGGCCATGTGCACGTGCCAATTACGTGGGACCAGTCCCCCTTTGACATTCTTCTGAAATTGGTTATATCTCCACTGGCTAGCTTTGGAGCCAACCATGCATGATTATGTACCTTGCAATATATATATTAGGGATATAATCAAGAGGCGTGTGTGGTGTGTGTGTGTGTTTTTTTTTTTTTTTTAAGGTCAACTCTAGTGACCCTACTCTTTTGTGTTTGTGATGATCCCAAGTCGATGAAAGAGATTTTCATGTCATGATGATGAGTCCTCTCTCTTTCATGCAAAGTTCTTTGTTCGGTCAATTTAATTGTAAGTTATAATATGTGCAGCTGGAATTACTTGACAATGAAATAGCTGGATTCATCTTTTGAATCCCAAATCTAGTTTATAAAAAGGGCATGTATAAATTGGGGAAAGACAAATTCTATTAGGGCTAGATCAGTGGATGGGAGAGAAAGAAGGGAGGGATTTAAATCAGAAGTCTTGTATATGTTTAAAATCTAAGATTATTTTTATTTTTCTTCAACAAATAATAGTCATATACCATTAAAAATGGGGTGGAGTGTATCTACTTTTTCAAAGAAATCACAGCTTTTCTAGTTATATGGTATATTAACTTCTCCAATATTCTAATGTTAAATTTCTATCCCAATGTCAAAATTGACATTCAATTCGATTAAAAAAATATATATTGAACTTCAACGTAATGTTATTCTTTATGTCAAATTTGATGCTCCAGATATAACATAACATAACTTAACATTTTATATTTTTGTTTTTGAAAATTATTTTCTTTTATGATTCCAAATATTAAATTTACGAAAAAGAATGTATAAAATGTGTGAAATGATTTTATTTATTGGAGTATAAATAGAACAAGTAACAACATATTTGACATTGAACCAAATTTAAGTGCCACAGTTAAAACTTACCATTTGGATAATAAAACCACTCTTCACTAAAGTTTGTCACTCAGTGTATCATTTGGCATTTGATTGCTATGGGTTGAATTTTTCATTTAATCATTACGATTTGTCATTTGTAAATTGTTTAAATATTAAAATTTTTTTATAAGTTTCGAAGCTTAATAATTATGATAAAAGGTAGATATAAAATTAAGAATAACAACATACATGATTAGAGTGCAAAAAAGATAACATGTATGTTGGGAATGCCCTAAGAGTTAAAGGACATTGTAGTTGTATTTCATTTATTTTGAACTGATTAATAATATATTTGAGATTTTTTCATTACATATTGCTATATTTTCATCATCTAGATTTACATGTTAAAGTAAATGTAAGCAAATATGACTCATTTACTACTTGATGTTTAAACTGTTAGAATGTTGCATGCAATGGATTTTTGTATGCGAGAAAACAACATTCTAAAGTAAGTAGTCTAAATCTATAGTCCGTAGTCTATGGGTTTAGAGTGATCATCTAACTCATATGAAGACTATTATGTTGTCTAAAGCCAATTGAGGAGATGATTTGTCTTGACCATTTGGAGGGAGCTAACTCCCAAGTAGAGACATAGATATATTGCCTCGTGGTGGTGATAAATTGGACTGAACCAAAGTGTAATTAATCTATAAGTCCGCTTGATTTGATTAATTCACTTTTGACGTTTATTATGCAATAACCTTAATCCTGAGTAAGTAAGTAAATGACTTCATATTTACGACTTGTGTACTTTGATGTTCCAAAAGCTAAAGCGTCTCGGAGTAGTAAGCTATTAGACCGGTTTGTTGGGTACATGACTTATATTCCATGTGAGCTTTGCTTATAGATATCGAATCGTAACTCCTATAAAGAGTAAATGTTATCCTCTTAAACGGCATTATATAGGACGTGAAAATAGACGAGGCCTCGGGTTGTTTGCTGGTAAATGACAAATTATTCACTTTGAGTGAATAATCATTTTCCTATTGGATGGACAATGGATCTTTAAGATAGCATGATCAAAAGGTTGAATGTACTTTGACTTTAAATTGATCATGGAAATCATATGAGGGTGTTGCATATATGACAAGGTCATTGAACTGCGGCTACACACTTGCTTACGTAATACGGTATATAATTAGGAGTACAGTTTTAGGTTTATAGTGGTATGATTCTGAAGCTAATAATTGTGTAATTAATTTATTTGGTATTATAGTAATTAATTACATAAATTATTGGACCCTATATTATATATATGTCCAATTGGTCCCTTTACTAGCTCAATATAATTATTTAACGGATGATATTCAATTGAGATATTCATTATGGCTTTAATTCTTGGACATATGAAGATAAAATCCGGAAACACCTCCCACAAGGTGTAGGTGTTTTTTCTGCTAAGGGTAGTAGAATGAGAATTTTGTTTTATTTAATTAATTGGATAAATATTAGTTTGGATAAATATTTATTTGAAGATAAGAATTGAAATTTGAATTAATTATATTTATCTTTTGTGATAAATATGAGATTAATTTAAATTAAGTGATATCGAATAAGTAATAATATTAAATTAAATGGGGTAGCTTGATACAAATATTAAAGATCATATGGCAGTTTGACACAAATATTAAAGATCATGGGCATTTGATACAAATGCAAGATTGAGCAGGGGGGAGGGGGTATTTTAACACAAATACAAAGTTCAAGGGGTATTTTGGCATTCAAACTGACAGTAAAACTAATGAAAACTAACAAAGGGGCAATTTGACATATATGTTAAAGTTTATGGGATATCACATGTACATTTCATAATTCAGTGAGCATTTTGACACTAGTGGTATAGTTTAGAGGGAATTAATGACATTTTTCCACCACTTTTTGGTGATGAAAGTATCAAATTTGAAACATATTTCTCTGTTTTGGGTTTAAAGTAGAATTGAAAGATACTGTTTTTGAATACCAAAGATATATTATTTCTTTTGAAGCAATATATTTCGGGTTTGTTAATTTGTTTCTTTGGTTTCGTTTTGAGATAAAAAATCGTTCTTATTCCTAAATGAGAAGTTATTTTTGTTTGGTTCTGAAATGTCGTTTGGATGTATGATTAAATTCAACTCAAGCCATGAATAACTAATATGTGTTTTGTATGTATTAACTCCAAAGTATTAGATTTCAAACCAAAAAAAAAAAAAAAAAAAAAACTCAAAGTATTAGACATCCATTTTGAGAGTCTTGATGATATTAGATGATATGATAGGTTTGTAAATAGTTGGCCAACTTTACAGAAATTTCGAGAACATTAGCTTTGACATGGTGTTTTTGACGAAAAAAAAAAAATAAAGTACCAACGAAATTTGGTGAAGCAAACGATTTTTGTTGATTATACTCCAATAGCTAACATTTAAGATATTAATTACATCTGACTATGGTAGTTTACTTCTGTAAACATCTGCTTTAAATGCAAAGTTTCGTATTTACAAGAAAGGACTGTTTCTACAAATTTAATCTTTTACTTTTTATCTTTCCTCACTTTCCTCTTTTAATTGTTACAGACTTGTGTCTCGTATGTACATATATTTTCATGTTGATATTGGTAGTCTACCAATAATTTGGAGCTTAAACAACAAAATCATAAATTAAAAAAAAAACACAAAAATCCGAAATTTATTGTTTAAAAAGTACATATTCATAGATAAGATAAACGAAAATACCAAAAAATCCAAGTATATATTTCGACCTATCTTTATTTAACAAGTAAATTTCCCATAGAGAAGTAAAAATTGAACATAAAAAAAAAAAATGTATTCCTACGAAATTCAATATATTTCGAAATATGAAAATTCAAGACCAAACAATTTTGGAGCCAGAATCAGAATATACAAAATTAAAGAGTCCAACATTTCAATCTAATTTGGCTTCTGATGGCAATATTTTATTACGATTGATTAACATTTACAAAATCAGAAAGAAATAAAAAATGAAAAATTTCAAGTAAGCCTCATATAGAAGGAAAATCAGGTACCCCAAAAAAATCCATGTATATTTCCTACGAAATCAATAAAATTCTTACTGTCTTTCACAGATTTGGATCTTAAGAACCAAATCAGGGGAAAAAAAAAAAAAAAAAAGGAAACAAGTAAAAAAAAAACTCATAAACTACAAATACCAAAAATTCATGCATGTCCTATGAAATCCTAGTAGTTCCTAAAGAATCAGAATAAAAAGGATCTAAAAAATTCTCACATTTGAATCTAATTTGGCTTCTTCTGGCAAGATTTCATCTTCTTAGAAGATGATTCGCCCAGAGCACTAGGAACTTGGTTCTAGCATTTACGCTTTTTTTGTCCCAAATTTCTGCATTTAGAACACCTCACACTAGGACGTTCTTCTCCAGCGAAAGGTATCCTCTGCATTTCTGGCCTCCCTGTAAGACATTTGAAGCTTGTGCCAACACCTCACTGCTTAACTCATTTTAGAAACATTCCTAACTTGACTAATTATGCAATGGATACACAACAACATTGTAAGTCTATCTATCGCGACACTATTTATAAAATAAATAGAAGCAAAATCAGGCGATTCTGACTTCTGTTCCCAAATTGCAGCGACCGTAGGTGAACATGAAAATTCATTGCTTTGCCACACAAGATAGGTGCACGTCCTCTTAACCAATCTATAATGTTGTTTAAATCGCCATCAAGATCCATCGCTAGAATTGCTGAACAAGTTATCCACAACATCAGAAAAATCAACAACTGAAAGAAAGGTGTCAACTCCCTTATCGAATCTAACAAGATCAAAGAACATCTCAAGTCACTCACTGTCCTCATCTCAACAGGCCTATTAATTGTTTTCCAAAGTCAAACCCCACAGCCAACCTTAAATAATGAATATTACTCACATAACCAATCAACTCCAAATGGTTACTGATCATCTACCAAAAATTCATCAAAACATCTTAAAACTGAGTACTCTCATCAACTACAACCACTTGAAAAGCAAATTAGTGAACAAGTTATTTGAAATTTCGCTCCCTTTATGCAAAAGAAACCTCCGACATCCTTATAAATACAAGAATTTACAAACAATTAATGGATTTACATAAGGAAACCATGAAAATTTCTTAGTAATTTCTCGATTTGAAAAGAGATTATTGAAAGGCAATCAGCAATTTTCGTTCATAACAAAAAATGTCAAAAAGAAAGGGGGAAAAAAAAAGATCACACGCTTAATTTCGTCTTTTAAATGAGATGGGCCAAATCTGTAAAACAAACGACCCCTATGTGTCAATAATTAGAGGGTATTACTCTTAACATGTGACAATATTTACGATGTGTATCCATTTATGGTTCCCAATAAAAAGGAGCCAGTCGAAATGGAAGATAAAGAAAAGGTGGAGGCTATTTTGCTTGTGGTTTGTGGGGTACAAAAGCACTTACAAGGCCAACCGTTGTAGAGGGATTCACAATCCTCCTAAACCCCAAAAGATATGCCTATCTAACAAAATTCTTACCACAAATTCAGAGAATTAAAAGTGAAAAAACTATAAATAAATAAATAATTTAACAAAAAAAGAATAAGAAAAAACTAATGGTGTTCCATGTTGCAGATTCCAAATTTTCCTCTCTAACCAGCTTTCATCCATCAACATCACCTTTAACATTATTATTTTTTAAATTTATTCT
The DNA here is from genome assembly GCA_008635985.1 of Ficus erecta. Classification (NCBI taxonomy): domain Eukaryota; kingdom Viridiplantae; phylum Streptophyta; class Magnoliopsida; order Rosales; family Moraceae; genus Ficus; species Ficus erecta. Next base: position 4,703 of record BKCH01002117.1, on the reverse strand, counting down.
TTGCCTCACATAAACAATAGAGGTAATTCTATGGTAAGACCTCATATTTTGTACTATCAATAATAATTGTTGTTTACATCATCAGAAAAAGTTTTCAACTGTCCAATAAATGACTGGAGCAGTTCTTTATTGCACGCTATTGATCAGACCATTAAAAAAAATTAAGTTAATCAATAAAAAACAGTTACTACAAGTAATGTGTAATAAGAGATCCTACCGTAGTAGGACCCAAATACGAAATATCTTGTGATTAAAACAAAGTTTCAATCAATCCCTAGAACCTTCCACTGAATATGCGATAAACCTCATCTCTTTTTATGCCTTTATCATCAACACAAACGACAACATTACAATAGCTGGTGATCCGTCCGTGCCTCTCAAAGCTTAGGTAGTGGGTGGGGGGTCACTTTTTATGTTAAACTTAATTGGCGAGACTCTCTCTCTGCCCTATAAAAACCCCCCAAGTTCACAACTAAATTGTGAGTTGGAACAATATCTCAAAGAAAACAAACACCACCATACAACTTCTATATATATATAAATATATTTATATTTTCTTTGTATTCTCTTTAGTACTATCCTTTGTTGATAGCTATCCCTTGTGATCACTTCCTTGTTGAAACTCAGGGGAAATCAATATGGTGGGTACTATTTATTTACTCTCATACTCAATTATACATATGTGTGTACATACAAACACATTCTTAGTATTAATTCCCTTTGCTCTCTCTTTTGCACTCCATTGTCAACTCCTTGTTGAAACTCCAGGAAAAATAGGTGGTCACTATTTTTTGGTTTCATACACACATGTAGATGAATTATATATATATATATATATATATATTCATGTACATATATATAATATATATTTCCTAGCTAGCTAAGTACAACGTTTATATATATATGTATATTCTCTCCTCTTTTTTTTTTTCTTTCCTTTTTTTTTTTTGGGTTTTCTTGACTTTTTTTTTTTCTTCCATGAAAATGTCTGATTTTGTTTAGGACGCGAAGATGAGTTGGACGGCTGCAGATGCTGTGGACTACAAAGGGTTCCCGGCTGATAAGTCCAAAACCGGTTGTTGGTTACCTGCTGCCTCTTATTCTTGGTATGTATTCTCATCTCCAGATTTATATATATATATATATATATATATATATATTGTGAAACTCTACTTCTTGCAATGCCTATATATGTGGTTTAGATTAGAAGAGAGGGAGAGAAAGGGAGAGAGATGGCCTAAGTTGGTTGGTTGACAACAGCTAAGCCAAAAACTCACATGTTTTGTACTAAAGTAGATAGTGCATGCAAACTTAATGATGACAGGGACACATAATTTTTGTTTCCATGTTTAAACAATTAATAGTGTGATTTAAGGAAAAATGTCATTAAAATCTTACCATTAATGCATGGCAATTGGCACTTAATCAAATTTCACCAGTTCAAAGGCTTAATAAAATAAAAAATAAAAAATAATAATAATAAAGCAATATTCCTGCCATTTTCTGTTTGGAATGTAGTGACAAAAGGCAGATATTCTATCTGGATCATTCATCTGAACATGGAATTATAGACATCAAATTTATTCCCTCTTTTGCCCATTTTGCTTTTGTACAATTGTTTACCTCCACTTTTGTTAAAAGGGAACGCTTTCTGAAAGATTTCTTTGTGCTGCACTTAAAAAAAGAACCACCTTTCGATTTGTTTATACATGTGTTTTCAAAGAATCATAAACTTTTGCTTTACTCTTGTAGCAAACTTGATTTTAATAAGATGTAGTAACCTCATCCACCACATCTTACCATCCAATTTACAAATGGGGTCCCTGTCCTTCTCTACATGGATCCCTTCTATCCCAAGAGCATCTCAAATCGAATGTCAATTTCTTTTCTTTTCTTTCTTTCTTTTTTTGTTTTTTTCCTTTTTGTTTAATGTCATGTTAGGTTTGGTTCTTATTAGCTGATGTATTAACTTTTTCACTTACTAATTAATTACAATATCATCAATTTTTAAGTTATTAAATACCTAAAAATTTACTTTTACAAGGTCCCAAACTTCATATCTACTTACTAAAATGTACATATGTCACTTTAAATTACATTATGCATATTAGAATACAAAAGAGAACGACGTATCAAATGTGCCAATTTTGTCCTCTAAAAAAAGTGCCAATTTTGTACTTTTTCTGAGCCAAATAAAACGTTGACATTTATATTGCTGATGGCTTAAAAATAAGCATAACAAATACAAATAATTACTCTATTAGCCTTGTGCGCAAGTTATGATTATTTGATGAGAATTGAATATATATCTTCTTATTTTTGCAGTGATTGAAATAAGTGAAAGGCTTTCAACAATGGGAATAGCAGTGAACCTGGTGACATACTTGGTGGGAACAATGCATTTGCCAAGTTCAACCTCAGCCAATATTGTGACGGATTTCATGGGAAACTTCTTTTCTCTTGTGTTTGTTTGGAGGCTTTCTTGCTGATTCCTTCCTTGGAAAGATACAAGACCATTGCTATTTTTGCTACTATACAGACACTGGTGAGTGACTGTACATGTCTCTGTTAAATTGGTGGTGATATTTTTTTGGGACAAAATAGTCACTTTTTCGTAAGTAGAGCATATATGCATAATTTTTCTATGTTCAAGTTAATCAAGTGCATACTTCAAGATATAATTGAATAATCAATTTCAGTTTTGCAAGTTTTTTCCAAGATACTTTTTTATTTTATTTTAGAATTATTCTCATCTATACTTCTTGAACTTTAGAGTCGCTCACATTTCTCCCTCTACATTTTTAAAACTCTCACTTTTTTCTTTAAATTCTGAATTAGTCCCCTCCTTTTACTAGAATTTTGGTTAAAAACATACTGGAAAAGAGTGAAATTAGTTACTAATCTCACTTCTGTTAAGATTTTTGTAAAAAAAAAAAAAAAAAAAAAAACAGAAAAAGATCATAAGATCATATTTAATTCCCTTTTTTATGTTTGATTTAGCGGAAATTCCAAAAAAAAAAGGGGTTAACTAGGAACAATTCAAAGTCAGGGTCCAAAATAAGAGTTTAAAATTCAGAAAACAAAGTCAAAATGATCCAAAATTCATGGCATAAATGTTAATAATCTTTTATTTTATTAACTACTTATCCACAAAAAAAAAAAAAAAAAAAATTGTAGTTTAATATTTCTCTAAGCAGATTGTTATTTTGTATAATTAGGGCACTGGTGCCTTGGCAATATCAACAAAACTGCCCCAGCTCCAGCCACCTCCTTGTGACACAACCAGAGGCAACAACTGAAGCCAGCCAATGGATTTCAGATGGAATTCTGTACCTGGCCTTGTATCTCATTGCGCTCGGAACCGGAGGGCTTAAATCGAGCGTTTTCTGGGTTCGGAACCGACCAATTTGATGAGAAAGATGAGAAGGAGAAATCCCAGATGGCCTACTTCTTCCAGAGGTTCTTCCTCTTCATCAGCACAGGAACTCTGACGGCCGTCACGGTGCTTGTCTACATTCAAGACGAAGTGGGTCGGAGCTGGGCGTACGGGATTTGCTCGGTTTCGATGTTGATCTCCATCATAGTATTCTTGTCTGGAACAAATAAGATACCGGTTCAAAAAATGCATGGGAAGTCCTATAGTTCAGATTTCACAGGTTATTGCTGCTGCTTTAAGAAGAGAAATCTGTCAGGTCCTTTCAACGTTTCCTTGCTGTACGAGGGACTCGCCCGAGGCTTCAAGAATCGTCCACACCGAACAATTCGGTAAACCATTAGGCCTTTCTCAAAAGTTCTAGCTGAAAATACATAGTTTTGACCATCAGATCTTCGCCTATCATGCTTTTTTAATCTAATTTTATTATGATCTGATTGTAGCAGTTCAAATAACTATATATATCCTATAGATAGGGTTGAAACCATATATTTTGTTATTTTTAATTCAACTGTCTACTTTTATTAATTGTGTGAATTTTTCCGGAGTCTTTACGAAATTTTTCAGATGATAATTCTACCAGTGTAGGACACAGTTTCTAATCTCAGTTTTCAATAAGTTCTACTAAACTATCATGCTTTCTTATCCATGGTATAATTCTAGTTTTGATATAACAGTCCACATAAACTATACTTTATTGGTCAGCTATTAGGTTTTTTTTTTTTTTTTTTTTTTTCGTAGTATCTTGTCACATAATTCTGCCTCTATTTTGTTATTTTTTCAAATGAACGAGTCATGTTTTACTTATGTATTGCAATATTTTAATTTTTATTTATTTTTATTTTTTTTGGGGTAGTTTTCTTGGACAAGGCTGCAATAGTAACAGAAGACGATTTTGAGAGAAACGGTAGTTGTGTCTACACCAAACCCATGGAAGCTGTGCTCAATAACAAGGTGGAGGAGGTGAAGATGACTGATAAGGACTACTACCAGTGTGGGCCACCACCATATTGTTTTGGACAACATATGCGCAGATGATCACCTTCTCTGTCGAGCAAGCATCAACCATGCAGAGATCCATTGGGAAGTTTTCCAGATCCCTGCTGGTTCCCTTCACTGTCTTTCTTTGTTGCTGCCCTTATGCTCACTATTGTTGTCTATGACCGTCTCATTATGCCCCTTTGGAAGAAATGGAAAGGCCAACAGGTGTGTGTGTGTGTGTGTGTGTGTATGTATATATGTATGTAATCATATGTACACGCCCAATAGG
>BKCH01002116.1:0-43481 GCA_008635985.1 Ficus erecta | reverse complement strand
ATCATTAAGTGTTAAACAATTTTTTTTTTTAAAATGGCGATTATCATTTAAGATAAAACGAGATACACTACTACAAAAGTTGGCTTACACGACGGAAATTACACGACAGTTTTTGTGAAACCGTCGTCTAAACAAGATCACACACGGTTTGACAAAAGTCGTGTAAACAAAGGATTACACGACGGTTTTGTTGGAACCGTCGTGTAATCCGACAGCATTTGAAAAAAAAAAGGAAGGATTACACGACGGTTTTATATAACCGTCGTGTAATAATCCTCCGAAAATTTTCAAAATTTCAAAATTTCAAAATTTAAAATTTTCAAAAAAAATAATAAATAAAAGAGAAGGATTACACGACGGTTCTCAGAACCGTTTTGTCATGTGAGATCTTAATTTATAACGTTTAATAATTTGTGTATAATTCCGTTTTAAATACTTGATGACTCGTTGAAAGCTTGAAGTATCTAGTTTCTGTCCTTATAATTTATTTTTCTAAATTTCAAGGATTTCAAACTTTAATAAGGATTTTTCTTAGTAACTCGTAGTAAAATCCCAGTTTACGGGACTATAATACAATCTTGTGTGATTTATTAAAAATTATGTACATATCTGTTTTAAACATGATATCTCATTTCAAAGCTTGGAATGTCTACTTTACAATCATAAGTTATTTTTTTGAATTTTTTGAGTTTTACATGCTGTAAATGAGATTTTGTTACGTTAGTCTCACGTATGTACCATATACCCAGATTTATGTTAAACTTAGAAAAATCATAACAATTCATTCACAAGTCCAAATAAGACAAAGGATATGTCCTTGGAAAGCTTATAATGTCTAGTATATACATCAACAACAATTTTGTAAAATGTTATGATTTACTAACTCAAACATACAAAACCCGTGGTTGGTACAAGATTCTAGCAAAATCTCTCGGTTCGTAGTCTAAATTTGAAACATTCACCAAAAATTGTATATTTGTCCGTTTGTGGTGTATGATACCATGATGTAAAGCTTAAGGAATTTAGTTTTTAGATCTATAACAAATGATCCAAAGTTTGAGTTTAATAGGTTCGGACTTCACAAAATCTGTGGCTATACTATACCCCAGGGGTTCCTTTTCTTTTTAGTTTTGTGTCACAACTTCAAATACACATAACTTAAGACATACATAAGTAAACTAAGTGATTCCAAAGCCTAAAATGAATCTTACTCTCTGTAGAATCTTACCATATACTTTATTTTTCATGTCGAAGTTTCTAATTTATGCCATATCATCACAACAACCAAATGCTCTAACAAAGTTCGTAGATCTTACCGAAATACTCCGTAGATCCTCTAAGACTTCAAACCTTCAAAGTTCTTCTCAAAACCTTTTCCGAGGTAAGAAGAAGTCTAACTAAACAACATACTTTAGTTCTCCAAAAGTGACAAAAACACAAAGAAACTACTAGGTTATCTCTAGTAACAAGTCCTCTAAATCCGCTTCACACTTCTTCAAACTTGGTAATGGGGTTGCTTAGAGCTTGAAAATGGAAGGAGGATGGTTTTAAAGAGGTGTTGGAGATGGAGAGTAGTGTGGTAGGGGTAAAAGTGTCAAAAATGTGCTGAATTACCCCTTGATATGGAAGAGAAATTGTCCCTTTCATCTTATACGTTCAGGTCATTTTCAAGTACTTGTTTTTTGTCATTTTTGCCTAAACTAACCATGCCAATTCTTATTTGTGTTTGCATGCATGAACCACACACTACTTTCATCTTGATTCAAACCTCCTCTTGCTTTGTTGACTAGAGAATCCGATCCTCTCTAGATCTCTCATGATTCCCCATTTTTTTTTTTCTTCTAATTTTTCCACCAATGATCAAAGGTTGTCATTTTTGATCTTATCCATTAGATCTTCAACCATATCAATCATTATCTTAAGTTCTCATTAGTCACTTATCATCCAAAGTTTAGCCATTAATTTTCCTAAGATCCCTTAACATAAAATCTATACCATTGATTTCAAATCTAATCATAACTCTTGATCAATCCTCCACCATTGGATTTACTCATAGTTAATCCTAACCATTCCTTTCCTATCTATGTGGCACATTAATTTTCCCAATCATACTCTCATACTTAAACATTGAAATGACCAAAATAGATACTGAGGTCATCAAATCAACATACTAATAGTAATTTGGATCCCTTCCCAAAACTTGACATTTATACCAATAGCACGACATAATAAATTCATCATATAAATTATATGTTGTTCGGCCTATTTCCTCGTTTCTATAATTTACCATTAAAAAAGAAAAATTCAACATTGTTAGAGTATCATATCATCATATGGATGATACATATAAAATAATTCATGATCTTGAAATTTAGTTTTCATCAAAATAATTTTATTAGAAGTATATTAATAAATTAAATCCATGATAATAGTTAATGAAATCAAGTTTCAAAATTTCTAGGACGTCACATCATTGGTGTCACCTTGGTTTCGAGTGCTAATCTCCATTTTGCAGGCGACTAGACAGACCGAAAAGCATTAGACCAATAACACCAAGTGATTCCATTTAGAATTGTGTCTGTAATTTTTGACATCAACATTAACGAGATTAGAAGATTCAAAGATGGATTGGTTTTTCTTGATTACATGATTAGAGGTTTAAGTTGGGGATTTTCTTTACCTTTCATTGGTCGTTGTGTTTTATTTATGTCCAGTTTATAATTATCAGTAAGTATGTATTACGCATCTCGGTTACAAATCCTAATTGCCAAATTAAGGATTCCATCGCACCAAGAGAGACTACATTGACGCTCGTTCTCCTCTCATTTATCCCCTGATTTGAGTTCCATTCGGCCGAGTAAGCCCCTAAGCTAATTCCATACATCTAACCAAAAACTCCTTTATTCTTCTAACTTTTTGATCCTCCCATTCATTACCTGTAGGTCTTTCTTCGCTTAATTATTTCCCTTCTACAATGAATACTCTATAATAACTCGCAAATCTAGATTGGCTAATTATTCCCGAATAACACCTGCTTCAGTAGAAATTTCTTGACTTTGAAATGTACCAAAACCTTGGGAAGTAAAAATAACAAATAGGCCATTTAAAACAAAAAAAAAAAAACATTTACGGTAAGTATCATAGTTCAAAATAGTTGAGGTAAAATGCATATTTACAATAAATCATTTATTTATGAAAATATTTTTATGGTAATTTTAACCGTAAATATGCTTTGTAAATAAATAATTACCGTAAACATGTTATTTACCTTATGAAAAATATTAAGGATACCAACTCTAATATCAACTTTTAAGTATTAATATATGTTGCATGTGAATTATCATTCTTTTATGGTAATACTTAAAATATTATCACATCAATTTACATTTACAAATAACAAGATAACAACTCACAGTCATATGAATTAATACCTAAATTTTGAAATTAGAATTGGTATTCTTGGTACTCTTATCTTATTTATTTTTTATTTTTTTTGAAAATATGCCATTTACTAGAAGTAATTTTTCAAAAATACAATTTACCTCTTACTACATTCTTCTTGCTAATCAAAACATTGGGAGTATTACTTGAAGGCCCATTTTACTTCTCTTAATTTTTTTGGAGAAAGTACTTCAATGACATAAATTTAAATATATTGCACCAACATGACACAAAAATTTGACACTAGATCAATATGACAAAAAAATCTATTGTAGTCAAGATAATGGAGTTTGTATCATGTTGGTCAATTAATGAAAAAAATGTGACTATTTAAGTAATTTTCTCTAATTTTTTAAATTGAAGGCTCATTTGACAGACAAAAGAAGGGGGGGGGGGGGAATGAAAAATAACAAATCAACAAACGTTAGAAGAAGTAAATAACCTATTTACAAAGTTATTACAGTAAACAATATATTTACGAGTAACTAAGTTTTTTTTTTAAACTAAAAATTACTATAACAGATTAGTAAATATATGATTTATTTATAAAAAATGTTAGGAACATCAAATCTAATCCTAATATTTAAATACATGCGAGTTATTATTTTATATTGATATGTATTTAAATGATTGTCACATCAAATATTATATCTATTAATAAATATAATAACTCACCGTCATATTGAGTAGGACTAAAAAATTTGTTATTTACCTTATATTTTCAATAAAAAAAAGGGCAAATTAAACTTTTTCCTCTCGAACTTTAGGCCTTGTTACAAAATGATACTTGAACTTCAATTTGTAATATTATTTCCCCTTAATTTCCCCCATCAATTAAATTTTTGATGAAAAAAATGCATATAACACTCGTTGAAAGCCTAAGTTGGGGTTGTTAAGCGTAAAATTATGAAGTGACACACATTGGTAGCACTCGTGACCCCGTTATCTTTATCAAATGTGAAATTATGAGATTACCTATAAGAGAGGTATGAGGAAAAATGACAATTAATTATAAATATTTACTCTTTTAACCTAATTATAAGGGTAACTTCACAGTTTCACATTTAATATCCGAAATTCATGCTTCCAACACGTGTCATGTGCATTTTTTGTCAAAAATTTAATTGAGAAGGGAAATTCGCAAACTTTTTCAAAGTTCATGGAAAAAGAATGTTACAAATTGAAGTTCAGGGGGCATTTTGTAATTATGCCTAAAGTTTGGGAGGAAAAAGTGTGATTTGTTAAAAAAAAAAAAGTATAAATTTCATTTTTGCTTCCTGAACTTTGATGCTTTTGTAACTTTGCTTCATAAACTTTAAAAACTAGTAGAAATGCTCACTAAATTATGAAATGGTTTCATCTTTACTCCTTCTGTCAGTTAAATAGATGGAATTGTTAGCAAAATACCCCCGAACTTTAAACCATTAGTAAAATATCCATTGTTTCATATTTTAGCTATGCAAGAAGCCTAAATTTTAATACATTTGTAACTTTATCTCCAAACATAAGAACTAATACTTATACATCTCGACATTTATACTATTAGGAAAATAACTTATATTTCGTCCACTTAAAACCGATGTAGCACTAATATAATAAAAAGTTAATTTAAATTAAAAATCTTTATAATTATAAAAATAACCTTAAAATCTAAAAAAAATTCAAGGGATCTAAATACAAGTTCCTTTAATTTTTGTTTTGTTTTGTTTTTGTTTTTTTCTTTTGTAATGACTTTAATTTTAAAAATAAACATTATGAAAGCTAACAACATCATAAATGATAAGAGACATAAAACAAACACAAAATCAATACACGGAAACCTAAAAAAGATTAATGTGTTCATAAGATTTGTTTAAAATTGAAGTCATTAAAAAAAAAAAGGATATAAAAAACTTGTATATTTAGATCCCATGAATTTTGATAGATTTTTAAGATTATTTTTATAAATAAAAATATTTTAATTTAAATAAATGAACTTTTTAGTAAACTTGTGTCACGTCAGTTTTAAGTGAACAAAATATAAGTGAGTTTTCTAACAGTGTACAAGTCAAGAGTTATAAGCACTAGTTTTTTAATGTTCGGGAGTAAAGTTACAAATATATAAAATTTAAGGGATAAAAACAAAGTTTTTTAAATTCTTATATGGTCAAAATATGAAACAATAGATATTTTTACTAATGATTTAAAGTTCGAAAGATATTCTTTTTAACTGTTTAAAATTTGAGGGATATAAACATCCGCTTTCATAGTTTTAGAGTAAAGTTATAAGAATATTAAAGTTTTGGAGATAAAAAAAATTTGTTATTATTAAGTTACATTTTAGTTGTTGGTATGTCAACAATCCTATTAATTTAACTCATAGAAAGAGTAATGATGAAATAATTTCATATTGTAAGAAGTATTTTTATCAGTTTTTAAAGTTTAGAGAGTAAAGTTATAAAAGCATAAGTTGAGTGAAGAAAAATAAATTTGTAAATGCAAAAAAAAAAAAAAAAAAAAAAAAAAAAAACTGGAAGGGAATAAAAAGTTAATTTGGCATCTGGGAAGTCCTCTGAAAGATTGCAGACAGGAAGTGTTGCCGTCCGTATTGGACGAACACAGAGGGGAGAAAACTACAAATCAATTACGACCTTCATCAATCACCTCCACAAGTATGACTTCTTCTTCTCATTCAGCTTAGGTTTGGTTTTGTCATTCTTACATTCTATCATTATTGCCATTTTTTTTTTTTTTTTTAATTTACTTATTATTTATGGTTTCAATTTTCTTTTTCCTCATGTCGGAGAGTTCAGAGAGGGAGAGGACTAAGGGAGAGATATTTAGGCAGGCAGAGAGGTTATTCATTTTCATAATTAGTAGAAAATTAAAGAATTGTTTTGTTGTTAACCAAAAAAAAAAAAAAAAAAGAAGAAGAAGATGGCGGAGACGGAGCAGGTGATGAAGGAGAGGGGAGGAGGTGCTGGGAAGAAGACGATTCTGAAGAGTGACCACTTTCCCGGCTGCCACAACAAACGCCTCTCTCCCAACATCGACGGCGCTCCCAACTACCGTCAGGTCCTCCTCCTTTCATTTCTCTCTCGTTCGTTCTTTCTTTCTTTTTCATTCTTATTTGGAGAAAAATAATAATATTATTATTAATTAATAATGGGAATTAGGCGGATTCACTACATGTTCATGGAGTTGCAATTCCGACCATTGATGGGATCCGCAATGTTCTGAACCACATCGGAAAGTCTGCCCATCTTCTTTGGATTAATCTCCGCGAAGAACCTGTACACCCTCCTTTACTCCTTTTCATTCTATGTCACACTTTTTTTTTTTTTTTTTAATTAAAATAGTGGTTACCCCTTGATGATTGTTTTGTTTCCCTAATTTTAAGTTAAAAAATTTGTTTTTATTAAATAATAATCTGCTCCAGTTATACCAACGCCGCGTTTTGGGGTTTCCAACGGACAAGGTCAAAGCATTTACATTACTTGTGCTACTTGTTTTTGCATAAAATTATATTATATTAGGCCATGTGTGTGTGTGTGTATCTCCTTCAACCTTCATTAAAATACGAATGAATGAATGAATGATGGTGACTGGGATTACTAAACTCTTTTTCAATATTCATTCAAACAACCCAAGGGCCAAATGCCAATGCTTAAAAGTCCTATTAACTAACTGATTATCAACAACAAAAATAAAATCTGGATTGGGATGCTGTGTATGCTTATTTATATTCTAGGCATGGCCTTAACCTGGAATATTCCCTTCTCTCCCTCTTGCGTTTCCTTTTTGTCAAATGTAGCGCTTTTGAGGGCCTTTTGCTCCTTATTCCTACATTTTCCTGCGAATGTGCAAAACAAATCTCGCTTTTAATTAATTTTAGTCCTCGTACAAACATAAACTAGTAGCATTCAAATGAGTATGACATTCAAATTTGTTCTCACTTCACTTGAGAGTTGACTATGGCTTGGTTTGGGGTTTATGTGCTTTTGCCATAATTTCTACTTTTACTTATGACCAAAAAAAAAAAAAAAAAAAAAAAAGGTGACGTAGAAGAAGCTAAAAACAAAAGTTAGAAGTTCTAGTTTCTCCAAATAACTATTAAAATGCATTTGTATTTGTACAAATGACTTTTGAATACTCTTACCAAACACAATATTTGTATCGTGGTTTGTGTAAAGGACTTTTGGAAAAGCCAAAAACATTGCCAAAGTAGCCCTAGTTCTTTAATTAAGCTTGTCAGGCACCTTGGCATTTGTTTCTTTAACCATTAACCACATACACACTTGTCTTGCAGTTTCTTATTTGCATCCAAAGCTCCGTTTCAAGAGTATTCAATAAAATTAAACTCTTAACAATAAACTTTTAAGAGTAAACTGGTGGGGACAAGTCATTGAAAGAGGGGGGGGGGGACAAAGAGTGGGGATAACGATAATGCCTACATTGATTAAACTCTTTAAGTTAAGATCCCTTTTGAACATGCATTATTGATTAGGCAGACATTGCTTTTCTTTCCACCAAACAGGTAGTCTACATTAATGGACGTCCTTTTGTTTTGCGTGATGTGGAAAGGCCTTTCTCAAACCTTGAATATACGGTATGCCATATGTTCTCAACTCTAAACCCTATATGCCTCTTTGATCCCATGCAATTCCTGCATAGCATTTCAATATTTACAAGTTCAAGGCTTATACCGTTTTCTTTCTTTTTTTCCTTTTCATATTTGGCAGGATTAACTATATATTCTGCAAATATTTCTACTTTCATCCCAGTTCTTTAGTAATGTGGATATTATAGTTATTTTTCGATCTCAAAAGGAGTTGGGTTTATATTCTCTAAAAATTGTAGGTCAGCTTTCAAAACTTTTGCCAAACCTGGTCAATTCATATTTCATTCAGTTGGGAGGATTTTCGGCTTTCTAGTTTCAATAAACACATTCATGATTTTTCTAAGAGTTTACATAAATGCGTCCTAATATCCTATCTATTTTGTAATTGATCATGGCCCTTGTACAAATAAGGGAATCAACAGGGCCAGGGTTGAACAAATGGAATCACGGCTGAGAGAAGATATCCTAACGGAAGCTGCGAGGTATCTTTCATTGTATTATCCATAGCCTCGTCCAAATATATTCTTATTATTATTATTATCATTATTTTTGTTACCATATATTTCATTTATTAATGAGGTATAAACATTCTTTTTGTTCTTGTTGAGGATATGTCATATCCTCCCTTCCTTGTAACATTATCAATGAAAGTGTTCTTTTTTTTTTCTTATTATAAAAAGAAAAAAATAAAAAAGGTTTTATTTGCAAATCTGACATCACAGGTATGAAAATAAGATCCTTGTCACCGACGAACTACCAGACGGTCAGATGGTGGACCAGTGGGAACCAGTGTCTCATGATTCTGTGAAGACGCCACTAGAGGTATCTCAAATGGAATCTATTTCATATAAGGGGAATAAGAACAAACCCAACCTTATATTCTTCTCCTTAGGTGTACGAGGAATTGCAAGTAGAAGGATACCTTGTTGACTATGAGCGTGTTCCAATTACTGATGAAAAATCTCCGAAGGAGTTGGATTTTGATATTTTGGTGAGTTTAATCTGTTGGCTAGTTTTACAATTTTCATAGTACATTTGGCTGAATCAAATCAAGTACATTATTCGCGTCTTAAGTCCTTGAACACCTTGAAGAAACCAAGCACAATACCGTTGTGTTCTTGTGTTGTAATCCTGCCTTAGGGTTTACTGATCATGAACAAAGAGGTTCTTTTTTGGTTTTCCTTGAGAGAAATCAGGTGTTCTATCACATTGCTTTAATACCTATTGTTACGAACCCATTGGGCAGAAGTTAACTCCCCTTGGAACCAGCTTGCAAGGGGAAGGACCCAATGGGGCTTATGAACTCCCTAATTATCTTATAATTATTCCATGCGGGACTTTCGGTACATAACACTTCACTATAAAGTATACTTCTGTTTTGGGAGTGGAGTACTTGGAGACTCTCTTCTTGAGATTGCCTTCATAAACTAGGCTTAGGTTTATCTCAAAACTTAGGGCAAGACTTTGAAGAAGATTCTTAGAAACTAGCCATGGATTCTTTTATTGAAGGCAGTGAATAGAAAAAAGGGAGACCGATGTGGGATGTTCCTTTTCTTTTGCTTTTCCTCTCAATATGGTATTGTTTAATATTGCTGCTTTGTTCTTTGAGTTACTTTTTGGATGGCATGAATGTTTTGGTGAAGGCTATGGAACTACTTTGTATTGTGAGGATATTGAACTTATTGTAATATATTGTTTCTTTTTGTCCTTTTTTTTTCCCCCATATATATATGATTCTTCCAGGAAAAAAAAAGGGACACCCTCCTTTTCACTTTCATGCATTCGTATTCTATACTTATTCTTGGCTTAGAAGAGCGATGGTAAAACTAAAGACCTACAAATCATGTCAAAAATTTTCAAAATTTTTTGTACTTGAACAGAAAATCGAAAAATGCGATAAGCACCCCATTTGCTTTACTTATTCCGGAAAGGTGAAGTAGAGTAAGTAGAGGCTGGGAGACTTGTTTTAGTTGGCTGTTAGTCGTCTGTGAGATTGTATGAGGTAGGAGTAGGTGACATTAGCTTAACTCAATACAATAACTCATTGTGGGTTGTATATGGGATCAGTCAGAAGAGTGGGGATTTTATGATTGGTTTGGTGAATACTTGGGCTTGGAAGCCAAGATTGTAGGAGAGTTGAGGCGGTTTCTTGAATATTGTCTCTGCTATGGTTTCGTAGTGACTGTAACAGATCAATTTCATCAGTATAATTCTCCAATTCCAATCAATCTCTCTGGTGTCCTAACAAATGAATGTCTTTCTTTCATATCCTCTCAACGTGTGGTATTATATTTCTGGAGTACATTTGCTACTGTTTATGATCTTTATTCTATGTTCTTAGGTTCATAAAATTTCTCAAGCCGATATAAATACAGAGATTATATTTAACTGTCAAATGGGACGCGGACGGACGACAACAGGGATGGTGATTACAACTTTGGTTTACCTCAATCGCATAGGATCTTCTGGTAACTTTCTGACTCTTTTTGTTGTACTTTTGTCTGCCCAGGAGAATATGAAATCGTTATTCATCAATTTGACTTTGAAAAATTTGATATAAATTTAACTTTAAAGTCCTAAAAACATTGCCTGAAATCATGTTTTAGGTGTCTTGGGGAAAATTGTTGTTCGTTGACCTGGTTGTTTTCTATATCTCTTTCGTTAATCTCTTTATTGAGCTTCTTAAACAATGGTAGAATACTATGTTTCTCCTCCCCTTAGTTTTTAGTTTTTGCTATGCTAATAACAAAACCATTACCATGAAAAAAAATTATAAACTGGGAACAAGTTCATTGCTGGTATAGGCCTGTGCATTTCACAAACAGATAGATGTTATAGCTAAGAAAATGGATATGTGGTTCAACGATTATATTTGTTCAACGGTCAAACATAAGAATCAATTGGGTTTAAAGTTTAGGGTGGGTAGGTAGGCCCTTTATTCCCATTTAAGCATTACAAAAAAGAGGAGTGATGATTGTAATGTAGATCAGTGATGGATATCTTGAGAAAGATTTTGGCTGTTGTTTCTGATTTTTTTTCAAACGCCTACTTTTTTGGAAGAGTTGAGTTCACATGATACATCCAATTACAGGAAGGCTAAATAGCTCCTAAAATAATGTGTGTATATATATATATATATTGGATCAGAAAGTTTTTGTTAATTGTTCAAAAGGTTTATTGAAGCCCAAAAAAGTTTGTTAAAGGTTTAAAATAGCTTAACATGCCATGCTCGTACGTCCACCAAAAAAAAAACACATACACACACACAAATAGTTTTAATATTGAAGCACTATCAAGAATTAGTTATAGTTTTGGGGGAAATTGAATAGATCCCAGAAATGGAATAGATCCCAAAGACAAGACCATTCTTATCAATAATTGGTTCTATTTTGGGGGGAAATTGAGTAGATCCCAGAAATGGAATAGATCCCAAAGACAAGACTATTCTACCCTTTCTATGCCTAATTGTCTCTGTGCAAGCTTGTATGCAACTGGGGCTGGAATGTCGGTTGGTTTTCTTCCCAGTCTTTGTGGACATTCATTTTTCCATGAATAAGGTTTTTTAGTCGATCTTCTTTTCCAAGAATTTCCACGATGAGCTACGGATTTTATTTTATTTGGGACAACTTTAAATCGCTTGATGAAGAATTTGATTTCGGGTTTGTAGGTTGTAAATGGCTACCATGAAAATTTGAATTCGAAACATGTTTAATTAATTTGGCTGATTTTTTGTGGAAAGCTAAATTTTCAGTTTGTTGTGGTCTTTGATGGACACAACTTTCAAAGACTTTACTTTCTCAATGATGGTGTTGAGTTGGAAGGACGTCATAGGGAAATAATTTTGGCAAACTAATTTACTTTTGGTTTTCTTTTCCTCTTGTATTTTGGAGGATTCATCGTCCTCTTTCCTATTTAATTGTTTTCTTAAAAATAAAAAATAAAATAAAATCAACGAAAGAAAGATTTTTTATTTTTTTTAAAAAAAAGAGAAAAAAAAAAATCAATGTGTTTACAGTTCAGCAGCAAGTCGACAAAATAGGTGTTCCTCTTTGAAAAGATACTTAGGGGTGACTGAAATGTTATTAACTTGTTTTTATTAACTCTCTTTTTTTTCCCCTTGAATTTAACTTAATTAACTTGTTTAAAGAAGATTATGTTTTAATTTCTCCTTCATTTCATCTTTCTTCTGTTGTCAATTGGCATCAATGTTGGCCTGCCGTTGCATAAATAGGTATTCCAAGAACCAATTCAATTGGAAGAATTTCTGAGTCTGCTGCTATTGTCACTGACTATATTCCAAACTCAGACGAGGCACTTCGTAGAGGAGAATATGCCGTCATAAGAAGCCTAGTTCGGGTACTAGAGGTACTTGATATCATCTCTTGTTGCTTCTAATTGTAAAATTAGTATTTACTTTTAAAACTTTTTGTTGATAACTGGTTTGCTTTTAGGGTGGCCTTGAAGGCAAAAGACAAGTAGATAAAGTCATTGACAGATGTGCCTCCATGCAGGTATAGCTCTTCAGTCCCATCCACGCTGTATTTCTAAAAGTCTATTCTGATGAGAGATATGTGAAATTGTTGTTTTCCCGAGCAATATGTTTCCTTCCTTCAATGATTTTCTTGCTCTAAAAGCTACTACTCTTAAAGTTAAAGCTTGTTGAACTCATGAAAATCTGTTTGTATGAAATTAATTTACGAACTTACGTGAGGGCAATTGCCACTTATCGCATAGTATTCTACGCCAACCAGATGAAATGAAAAGGGAGGCATTGTTATCGTTTTTGTTGAGTATCTGAAAGGTAACTACTTTCTCATATGCTTTGCTGTCTACATTCACTCCGGAAATCGGCCTTCAATCTAAGGTCCGCTGATAATGTCAATTTTGCTGACTGGATGAGAGCAAGGCCAGAACTTTATAGCATCATTCGCAGGTATAAAAGTTCTTACCAAGTAATATTAATCAGCAATTGGTCCCTAGAAAGATGGTTGATCGAAAAGCTTCCAAACCCAAGACCCCCCCCCCCCCCCCCCCCCCCCCCCGCGGCCGCCGTGTAAAAGTACAATAAATATGTAATAATAAATAGCGTTTACCTGCATATAATGCGATATGCATAAACGTGCACTATTGGATAAGTCAAGGATGCCTTAGGATGTAAGATGGTTCTCCCTTCAGGCATTTGGTGCTGGGTTGAAGGATCAGAATTGCCCGCCCAGTGATGGGAGGACAGTTGCGTTTCCAAAACAACTTTTACACTTTGCTTCAATCTTTCCGTTTCAAGAGAGGCTTTTGTATTGGGGCACAAAAAAAAAAAAAAAAAGGGGGTAATTTTGTATCAAATTTCTGGAAAGCGGAAACAGGAAGGGGGGAATATGTACTAGGGTTAATCTGGTAGATTTCTGTTGGTGAGCTTACCCTTTTTTACCCAATGCTTAAGAAGTTATACCACATGTTAGGTATTCTTATTGTTGTCATTGTTTAATTTTATTTTCTGAAATTGGGTCTTCTTTCAGACTTCTAAGGAGAGATCAATGGGTGCACTTGGGTATGCAAATTTGAAGCCATCCCTGATGAAAATGGCCGAATTCTACTGGCGGTCCGCCCTTCTGAGATGGGTATAGTTGCTGCCATCAAGAAATGGCGAGGTTTTAGGCAGCCAAACTGTTTTGAAAAAGTGACCACTGTCCAGGTTGTCAAAACCAAAAATTTACCTGAAAGAGTGGAGGGTGCCCCTAATTTCAGGGAAGTTCCTGGTTTTCCAGTTTATGGAGTGGCTAATCCAACTATTGACGGAATACGATCTGTCATACAGAGGATTGGCGCTTAAAAGGTGGTCGTCCGGTTCTTTGGCACAATATGAGAGAGGAACCTGTTATTTACATCAATGGAAAACCATTTGTGCTCCGTGAGGTTGAAAGACCATACAAAAACATGCTTGAATACACGGTAAATCCTCTAATAATCCCCTAGTTTTATTTATTGTTGACCGAGACCCAGTGCACTCAGTATCCAAATTTGAAGAAAGAAATAACAAAACTATGTCAAGAATGGGTTCAAGGAATTCAATGAGAAATAAAGTAGAATAAAATAAAGAGAGAAACGGTTTGAGGAGTGAAGAATGTTGGTGCCCAAAATTGACATGGTTTCCCTGTTAAAAGAGAAATATGGTCGAGCTGTTTATTAACCGAAATTGTGGGAGCAACCTTATTAACCATTAAAAATTGATCATTGAACTTTAACCTTGGCACAAAGACCCGATGAAATATGTTAGTTTGATAGAAAAGATTTTTAATCACGATTGGAATCTGTATAGCTTCGGTAGACAAAAAGACATGTTTTCCTCATTTTTCCAAAGCCCGTGTAAAATCATAGAGGATCGGATTTAGAGTTTCAGGCAGAGTAGGCGAAAGCACAGGGGATCCATGTGGGTTAGGACTATATACACCATAACAACAATTCAATTGAAGGAATATGTTTCTTCTCTTTTCACTCCTTGGCATCTTGTCTTTCCTAATTTTCTTATGGCCATTGTTGATGAAACTAAAGTTCAGATTTTTTTTTGGTTTGTTTGGTTCAGGGCATTGATTCGCAAGAGAGTTGAGAGAATGGAAGCTCGACTGAAAGAAGATATCCTGAGAGAAGCTGAACGTTATGGAGGTGCTATAATGGTTATTCACGAAACAGATGATGGGCAAATATTTGATGCCTGGGAACATGTAACTCTGATGCTATTCAGACTCCGCTCGAGGTTTTTAAATGCTTAGAGGCTGATGGTTTTCCTATTAAGTATGCACGTGTACCTATAACTGATGGTAAAGCTCCTAAAAGTTCTGATTTTGACACATTGGCGACAAATATTGCATCTTCTTCCAAGGATACTGCTTTTGTTTTCAATTGTCAGGTTAATGTTTTAATTACTTCTCCTTCTTTTCTGGTGGCTTTTGCAGCTCTACCTGCTGTCTCTAGTTTTCTATTCTTTGTTTCTATCTAAATGTCTTCTTTTTTTTATGTTTTTACTCACAGATGGGCAGAGGAAGGACAACCACTGGCACTGTAATAGCTTGCCTTTGAAACTTCGTATCGATTATTGGTAGACATATTAAAATCCTTCTCGACAGTATGACCCATGAAGAGATGGATGGTGGAACCTCAAGTGGTGAGGAAACAGGAGGTCATGTTGCTGCATCAACTTCTGGCGTTGCAAAAGTAAGAATTGAAAAGGAGCAAGGTCGAAGCTTTGGCATAAACGATATCTTGTTGTTGTGGAAAATAACAAGATTATTTGATAATGGGGTGGAATGCCGGGAAGCCTTAGATGCTATAATTGATAGATTGCTCCGCTCTGCAGAACATACGCCAAGCTGTTCTTCAGTACAGAAAGGTGTTCAATCAACAGCATGTTGAACCAAGGGTAAGAAGGGTAGCACTGAACCGTGGGGCTGAGTACTTGGAGCGTTACTTTCCGTTTAATTGCTTTTGCAGCATACTTGGGCAGTGAAGCATTTGATGGATTTTGCGGACAAGGAAAATCCAGGATGACATTTAAGGGATTGGTTGCATAAAAGACCGGAGGTTCAAGCTATGAAATGGAGCATAAGACTAAAGCCTGGGAGATTTTTTACTGTTCCTGTAATATCTCATACTTATTAATTAGGATCACTTTTTTTTTTTTCCCCCCTCCTTTCTTGTTAGTCCTTCTTTATGGGATTCTCTTTGTATATGCATCTGGATTCTTAATTTGATTTTTAATTCAGGAGGAGTTGAGAGCACCGTATGAGTCCCAGAATGGTGATGCCGTTATGGAAGCAATCGTAAAAGCCCGTAATGGCTCTGTTTTAGGAAAAGGATTCTATACTCAAGATGTATTTCTTTCCTGGTCAGAGAACTTCTAGCAACATACAGATTCATGGTGCACCACATGTTTACAAGGTAGGTTTACTTGCATGCATAACATTTCAAAATCTATTTATGGTGTATATATATGGGTTATATATATATTCCCAGATATGGAATTATCGATGTTGCATCTTAGTTCAATGGTGGAATGTGGTTAAATTTTCTTCAATTATTTCAATGTTTGTGTTGAAAATATTTATTTTTTCTTGTTCTTATGAAAATTTAAAATTTGAAAAATCAAACTGATGAAGCCAAAGAAATGCATGCCTGCAATTTATGAACAAGATTGTAGCTTTGTCATGGAAAAGTTGATTAGTTGGTCTTTGTATTTGTGTACTTATGGGTGGATAGGTTTCTAACAGTACCCTTTTCGGTATCCGTCATCTTTTTCTCTCTCTATGATCTTCCATTGGATAATAACTATATAACTTAAGCTTTTTAATCATTTAAAGCTTGGGGTTTTATAAGAATACCTGAGATATAAGATGGAAAATCGTGCGCTTATATGCATTTTTAAGGTATGAATCTAGGCAATACATATTTTATGTGTTGTGTTAGTGGAGAAAGAAAAAAAAACACTAAAGTTTCAACCAAAATATAAAGATCTCCACTAAAGAATGATTGGTAGCAATACAATGTGGCTGAATCAGCCAATGGTTAACTTGAAAAAACTAGTCATATTGTTAGGAACCCATTAGGTAGAACTCACCCTTGCAAGTCCGGCTTGCAAGCGAAGGGACCCAAGGGCTTATAAACCCACTACTTATCTTTTAGTTTTTCCATTTGGGACATTTGGTATCTAACATTCCACCACGCTCCGCAACTGCCATCCATGGTGGCCCATCTTCCTAGCTAGGTGACTTCACGGATCCCACCTTCTATCAGGTAGCAACCCTCCCCAAGTCTCCCTATTTATAGCAACGGTAGCCCATACTACGTCTGATCCCATACTCGACAGTCAACATGATGGTTTGTAAGACTAAGAATACGATAGGGTTGGGCCCAAATCAGCAGTGGTCCACATTATCAACATTGACCAAGCTGTAGCCCTTTCCTCTTCGGTGGCTTCACTTAGCTCTTAGTATTCAACGCTTTGATGACTCTAGCGTATAACGCAATCTCTTCGACTTGAACCCACAGCATGGTGAACTGGCTCTAATACCAACTGTTAGGAACCCATTAGGTAGAACTTACCCTTGTAAAACCAGCTTGCAAAGGGAGGGAACCCAAGGGCTTATAAACCCACTACTTATCTCATAATCTTTCCATGTGAGACATTTGGTATCTAACATATTGTTAGAAACCCATTAGGTAGAACTTACCCTTGCAAAACTGGCTTGTAAGGGGAGGGGCCAAGGGCTTACAAACTCTACTTATCTTAGAGTCATTCCATGTGGGACATTTGATATCTAACATACATCAGGAGAGTTATATTGGAGGAGCATTCTACTATAGAAAGACTCTCCATTCTGGCCCTTCTACATTTTAAACTTTAATAGAAATAGCTTATCATGTGACTATTGCAAGTTAAGTAGCATACGGCCGATTTTTTGTGCAGTTTAAAAGTTTCATCATTTTTTTTATTTTATTTTATTTCTTCTTTCAGGTGGATGGATACCCTGTATACAGCATGGCAACTCCAACGATAGCTGGTGCCAAAGAGATGCTATCTTATCTAGGTGCTAAGCCCAAGGCCGAAGGATTTGCTTCTCAGAAAGTGATATTGACAGATCTAAGAGAAGAGGCGGTGGTTTACATTAATGGAACACCTTTTGTTCTAAGGGAGCTAAATAAACCTGTCGATACGCTAAAGCATGTGGGAATAACTGGTCCAGTGGTATCCCATCGAAATATTTATCCTATTTTACATACCAAATTTATTAAGCTATCCAAATATAGTTTCCAACTTTTTATTTTTATTTTTTTATTTTTACGGATCTAGTGTTATAGGAATCGGCAGTTTAGTAGTTTATGTAGTTGTTAGTAGTTTGTTAGCAGTTAGTTAGAAGTTTGTTGGTATGAATTAGTAGTATAAAACGGGGGGATTAGTAGCTATTGAGGACTACCTTTGGCTAGTTGTACTAGGCAATTGTGATTCTTCGTTTCATTCTTTATTAATTCATTCAATAAAAGGAACTCTTTCTTCCATTCTTTGTTTAGTTCTTCTACTGAGATTTTCCAGTAAGGTTAAAAATCCTATAATAGTGCAGGTGGAACACATGGAAGCACGGCTTGAAAGAAGATATACTGGCTGAAGTTAAGCAGTCGGGTGGTCGAATTCTATTACATCGTGAAGAATATAACCCGGCACTAAAGCAATCCAGTGTCATAGGATACTGGGAAAACATCTTTTCAGATGATGTGAAAACACCTGCTGAAGTATATGCTTCTTTGAAAGAAGATTGTCACAACATTACATATAGGAGAATCCCATTAACAAGAGAAAGGGAGGCATTATCTTCCGATGTTGATGAAATACAATGTTGCATAGATGAGTAAGTATCCCGTATCCTAGAATAATTTTATGGAAGGCACTGATTTTTATGTAAGGCGGGATTTCTTTCTTAGAACACTATCTTGGATAATTCATTTTGAAAATGTTTCCGCTCCGCTTAATGCCTGAAGTGTGTCGTCAAAAAAAGCTAAAGAATCTTTTGTGTATAGTTCTGCAGGATGTTACCTTTTTGTATCACACACAGGATTTGGAGGAGTGGCATACGCAATGGCAATAATTTGTATCAGACTTGGTGCAAAGGCAAACTTCTCTTCCAAAATTCCAATATCCTTGGTTAGTACAAACCAGTTATCTGCTGCTGAAGAGTTGTCTTCTCGGGCTTCTAATGAAGAAATGCTCAGGATGGGAGATTACCGCGATATTCTAAGCCTTACTCGGGTTCTTATGTATGGGCCGGAAAGCAAAGCAGATGCTGACCTTGTCATTGAGAGGTAAGAATATATATATATATATATATAAATATCTATCTATCTGTTTATTTAGCGTAACGGAAGCATGAGTGCTTAGCCTGTTTGTTGTGTAAAATAGGTGTGCAGGTGCGGGACACTTGCGAGATGATATCTTTTACTACAGCAAGGAACTGGAGAAGTTTACGGATGTCGATGATGAGCATGGAGCATACCTAATGGACATGGGGATCAAGGCTTTAAGGTGGTAGTTTATTTATTTGATCAAGTCTGTTGCTTTGCTTTAGAACTTACACTGACAGTTGATTGTGAGTCCATTCATGCGCAGGCGCTACTTTTTCCTCATAACATTCAGGTCCTACCTCTACTGCAGTTGCACAACCAATGCGACGTTCGCATCATGGATGGAGGCGAGGCCTGAACTTGGACATTTGTGTAATAACCTAAGAATCGACAAGTAATTTCCTGTCTTTCTAGGAATTGCATTATTGTTTTACAGGAATATCTCAGGCATTTTTAATGTACAGCCTATTATTAATTCTAGTTGCCAATTGCTATTTTACTATTTTTGTGGCCTCTCCTACACGTCCCAGCTAGTAGCATCATCCATGTTCCATGGCCATGTGTATTTTATTTTATTTTATTTTATTTTTATTTTCTGGCTGTTAGTTTTCGTATGATAAACCAAATATATATATATATATATATATATATATAGTTTTCATTTGGAAACGTGTTTGGTGTGGGAAATCTATCGTGACTAGAGGTTCTTACACAAACTTACCCTTTGATTGTTTTCTCTTGCTTCTGTGTGAGGATATCTCATCCTCTATCCCTTTTTTTTTTTTTTTTTACTTTTTTACTTTTAAATCAATTTATCAATAAAGGTCTTTTTTTACCCCCACCCCCCCCCCCCCCCACCATATCGTGATTGCTTGTAAAGGGAAAAATGCTTCATGCAAGAACTTATGGAGGCGTAATACTAATTAGAATGCCTCATATTATTACGTACTTGGATAAGGGTCCACAGTTTCTCTCTCTTTTTTTTTTTTTTTCACTCTGTTTCAATTTCTGTGAATTAAATGCAAATAAGGATATAACAGCCTAAATGTAGAAAAGTAGACGTAGGGATGACAAAATTTCCTGCCGGGATAAGGACTCACAGAGCTTGCATCTGAAATGGACGAGGATGGCAGGCATTATGCAGGGATTGAAACAAAGTCTTTTCCTTGAATTGGAAGCAGAGCGAGGATGGGGAAACCACCTCGATAAACATGTCACATATATTTTTGTTATGTATATATGGGTATGTATGTGTCTATGTTTGTATATTAACTTTTAAAACTTAATTATATAATTTTAGTATGAAAAGATAATTACTGACTATTTTTCACTCGATTAAAGATAAGGAAATAAAAAAGTTAATTATTAGCTAGTAACCTTACTTGACTAATACTAGTTAGTACGTGTTATTATTGATTTGATTTTTGAACTTTGTTATTTTTTTACTTCATTACTACGTTTCAGTTTGCATTTGTTTAGAATTTGATTTGTTTTGTGAAACCTTTAATTTTTGTCTAACCTTAAAATGAATTTCTACTTTTTTTTTTTTAGTTCTAAATTGTTTAATTTTTGATTACATAGTTACATGACATGGGAAAGGGGGTGGGCATGGGGAAGGTTCTCTCAACGGGGAATCTACACCCTTGTCCCAGCCCCTTCTTAGGTAAAGATGTGGATGGTTTTGAGGGTCGGAGATGGAGATGAGAATGGGAAAGCAACCCTCATCCCTACCCCGTTGCCATCCTTGAATAGATATGACCTAGGGGCAAAATGGTACAGGTGATTCTTTCCACCTTCCATCTTCATAAGAAGGAAGGACGAGCTCCTCATAGATTCATATTTATTTAAAACTCTTTGGGATTCTGAGTTCCTCACTACTAGTGCGGATAACAGGTAGGAAAATTTGGGTGTGGCTAGTAAGAGGAAGGTTTTAAGGATTTGAAAAGATGGGCATGTTTGGTTGGATGGAAGTTGCAGAAAGTGTGTGATGGTACGGATTGCCAATATTGAAAGGCCCACCAACTTTATGTTATATTTGGTGGAAGGGATGGAATAGACGGAAGGGTAAAATATTTGGGTGAGGAAAATTAAAAGAGGTTTGGTAGAAAAGAAAGAAAATTAGAATATATATATATATATATATATTTGTCTAATTTTTTTGTTATTATATCCTTATATAAATAAGAATATGAATAACGATAAATGTCATAATAGTTATTTTACACATCATTTACTTTGTCAAATCTTTTTCCCTATACCTTTCTTTCTAAAGTTGAAATGATTAAAAATTTGACATTTAGCATTGATGCCCTCAAAACTTGTAACCTTTTGAAAACTTACCCCCTAAAATTATAATTTTGACAATTTACTCACTGAACTTGCTAAATTATTACAATATACCCCCTATGAATTAAAGTTACAAATGTACTAAAATTTATGGGTCAAAATAAAATTTTTCCAAATTTCATATGGCTAAAACATGAAACAAGGGATATTTTTGCTAATAGTTTAAAATTCGAGGGACATTCTTCCTAATAATTTAAAGTTTGAGAGATACAAACATCAGCTTTCAAAGTTCAGAGGATAAAATTACAAGAGCATCGAAGGATAAATTTATCCTTGTTAAATTACACTTTAGTTGTTATCATGTTAGCAATTTCATCCATTTAAATGATGGAAGGAGTAAAAATGATAATATTTTATAATTCCTGGAGCATTAAGACCAGTTTTCAAATTTCAGAAAGCAAAATTACAAAGAGTACCAAAGTTCAAGAAGCAAAAATAAAATTTGTCCTATAAGTAAACCATGTTATAACCCACCGTATTACCAAATGAAATGTACTAATAAAATAAGGAAGGATCCCCCACCCCCCAAAAAAAAAAAGTCAAAAATACTCACCAATTTTAAACATGAACTGCCAAACAATCCTTGCTATAAAAGATTAAACCACGGAAAATACAATTGTTATAAAAGTAATCATTCAAAGATTAAAACCAAGCTTTGTTTTATTTTTTTTTCTTTTTGGAAATCAAAATAGCAGAAGCCAGAAGTTACACGCTAGACAGGAACTTTACAAGTTATTGCACTGGCGTGAGCCCACCCATATTATGTAGAATTGTAGATATCATCATATCATTAAAAAGAATTACGAGGGACCAGAGTTTCTTCTAATTCTTGGTCCCAAACAAAAACAAAAAACAAAAACAAAAACAAGAAACAGATTCTGCCACTACAAATGAAACATAAAAGACCAAAAGCCACAGAGGGCATTCATTAGAGAGAGGAAGAACAAGCACAGGTTCATCTCCGCATTACACGAAGGCGCTCTCGTTTGCGGAAGCGCTCAAGCATGAATTCATCTGTTGCAGCTTGCCTCTGCGCCGCTCCATCCGTGGCTGTGTCATGTTGTCTGGATCCACCACCACCACCACCACCTTCATCCTGTGAACTTTTGTACAGCTCCGGATGCTCTGCATTTACCAAACTTCTTGTCAGTATAAAATGGAAATGAACTTACCCAATCCTATATAAAAAAGAAACAAAAACAGAGACTTGGTAAGAAGATCAACCAAAAATAGCCATGGACTTGCCCCCGATACGAGTCATGTTAGTGATAAACATTAAACACAGCCAAAAAAAGAAAAAAAGAAAAAGAAAAAAAGAAACCTCGGCGAAGTTTTTCAGCATAGTCTCTTCCACGCTGGAAATAATCAGCAGTGTAACTAGAAGGGATACTGAAGTCTGATTTAGTGCGGCTCCCCATGAGGCGCTTCTCCTGAAGGAGCTTTTTGGCGGTCTCAGTTTCCTCGATATTTCGCAACTTGAAGCTGCAAATGAAATTATTCAGATCATTATTATATATAGATATATAGAGAAATAGGTCAGAGGAGAGGGGGGTTACTCAATGGGAAGCTGAACCTCAGCAATCCCAGTAGTCCACTGAGTAGAGCTTTCTTCTGAGTTTCGCTTCTTCACCTGAATTCGAAATCAAAACAATTTAACCAAGACCTCGAGTTCAATTCAAAGCATCATCAAAATATCAAACTTGTAAAATTTCTCTTAATTCTAAACCAACAAAAGTACTAATTAAAACTAACTTTAGATGGTCTGGGATTTTGTATAACTCGTCTTCAGCACGCTTCAAATCGTTGTCCACTTGATCCGCTGTCGCATCGACTTTCCGGCCTCTCTTCTTTGCTAATTCTTGTTCCACATACTTCAACCTGTTTAATTATATATAAGTCGGATAAACTTGTGAATAATTAAATAGAAAAACAAAAGGCATACATCTTTAGTTTTATATCTATCTATATCTATATATATATATATAGAAACATACATATTCGGATCTTCAACCATAACGGCAGTTTCCTGAGCAAAGGTATCTTGGAGAACGAGGTCGTCCTTGTCCTTGTCCTTGTCGGCATCGCCACCGCCACCGCCGGATTCAAGTAAAGCAGAGTCAGTGAGTTTGTTAATAATGCTCTTCTTGTCAGAGGTATTCGCATTACCACCACCACCACCAACAACCGCCGAATTGGCAGAGCCGTTGCTCATCGCCGGAATCCCTGACTTCCTCTGCCTCTGCTTCTGAACCAATTTCACCTCTTCCAATGCCATTCTGTTTTGTTTTCAATTTCACTTTTTCCTCAAAATTTAACCCTAAGAAAATCTGAATCAATTAGGTATTTAAAGAAAAAAGAAAAGGAAAGGAAAAGAGAACCTTCTTTCTTGTTCATCTTGGGGTTCGTCGGAATCGTCTGCGGAAGCGCTTCTCTTTCTGAAATTCTTCTTCTTCTTCTTCTTCTTCAGCTCTTCTTCCATTTTTTTTTTTTTTTGGGGGGGGGGGGGGGGGGGGGGGGGGGGGGGGCGCAGAGAGTTGGGGACAATCTGATTGGAGGTCATATTTGCAAAGGAGGTTCATTTTTGGCTTATATATGCAAAAGATCTTGGGTCGTCTGGGTACCTTATTTATTTATTATTTTTTTCGGCTGGGAAATTACCGTTTGGGTGCAGAGAAGTTGGGAAGCTAGTGAGAGAGATAGAGAGTTATTTTGTTTTCCCTCTTTTTCTTTTTTCTTTTTTTATTTATTTATTTATAAATGTTTTAAGTTTTAAGTTTTAGGCTGGCATTAAAACTTAACTTTAATTAAATTGTATTTTTTCATCTTAATTTTTATCTTTTTAAAAAAGTCAATCAAATTTATAACTAATTTTTAAAAAATCAACTAACTCAAACTTAAAAATTTCATCTTCAACTAACTTACCAAACGGAGGCTTAAGTGTTTTTTTTTTTTTTTTTATAACTTCAATCTTAATTTAATCGTTGTTTTCATCAAAATTAAAATCCTAATTTTGTCCCTAAATCCATTGAATTCCTTTTAAACTTCAATCCCTCATGTTATTTATTCATAAAATAAAAAATAAAATAAAATAAATCTTCATGTTATTTTTATCAAAATACCCTCTAATCCATTTAGGAACTTTTTAATAAAAAAATAAGTTTAAGGGCCAATCAACATTTTCATTAAAAGTTCAGAGACTATTATAGTTATTTATCTTCTTTTTTTTTTTTTTAAATATCTCTAACATGTGTAAATTGTCCATAAAAAAAATCCCTTTTTTTTATTAGACTATAATTTATGATTAACAAAGTTCAAAAATTCTAATCAAAATCAATTAGAAATCATTTTTGGTGTTAAATAAGGGTAAAAAAGTTATTTTACAACTTCATATATAGCTGCAGGCGTTTTTCAAAGCAAGGAGGGGCATATTTGGTATTTGGAGTCAAATTCACGGTCAACTAATAAAGAGGTGCCTTTATAATTTTTTTTTA
The DNA here is from genome assembly GCA_008635985.1 of Ficus erecta. NCBI lineage: Eukaryota > Viridiplantae > Streptophyta > Magnoliopsida > Rosales > Moraceae > Ficus > Ficus erecta. Next base: position 18,722 of record BKCH01002116.1, on the reverse strand, counting down.
AAAGTCAAAAGGATTGACGTTATTAGTTTTGGTTAAATGATTGTCTCTGTAATTTTAGAAAAATACAGGGGGTGCCTCATGACTTGAAATGCACCGTTTCACTCCTTTGGACTTTTTTCTTTTTTTTGGTTGGATAAATGTATTATTTTTCAGTTGAATGAAGTTATATATATATATATATATATAAATATATTTTAATGAAAACAAGCCCAAAAAAAAATGATGATCATTAAATTGTGGTTGCAAACATAATAAGTTGTTAATTTCACACTTAATTTCATCATGAGATGAAGAGTTTGAGTCGCCCGTCTCTAAGAGCAAAATAACAATAACAATAATAATAATAATCAAATTCTCTCTATCTCTATCTCCGACAAGTGCTCGCCGACGAAGTGGAGTAATTGGAGGCTTATTCAATTAGAATAGAGTTGGAGAGAAATGTCAGGCTCGACCAAATAGCTGGTGGCAAGGGTGGTTATACACCCTTTTTTTTTTCTTTTTTTTTTTTTTCATTTCATTTAGACCCAATTTTAAAATGGGCAATCCAAATGGAACGTTTGAGATGTGCAAAACCCAAACACACATGTACATGGAATCTGTCACATTTCACAAAATGGTTGAAACAAATACCACCTTACTTATTTCAGCTTTTGCAATAAATGTGTATATTTCCAATAAGAAAATAATTTTTTAAAAAAATAAAAAAGAGAGGAGCCATTATTTGAATATGGATAACGGGTAACCCATTTTCCACATGATCATTTACATATATGGCCAAATTAGGACCATTGTTTAAAAAAAAAAATCCAAAAATAAACTTATTTGCAAGAATAAACAAAATAGGAAACTGCCTTTTTCATTGGGACTAAAATACCTATATATAAAATTTCAGAATCCCCCAATAAAATAGGGTAATTAATTTTTGAAATTTAAAAAAAATTTCAAAAAACCAAAACTAACTCCTATACTAACGTTGTTTGGATTTAAAATCATCCCTGAATCTTCTACAAAAAAATGTAAAAAAAATTTAAAAAAAAAAAAAAAAAAAAAAACACACTATAGTTTCATCACTCTCCTTCTCACAAAAAATACCTATCGGCCACTCTCCCTTTCACTCTCCCTCTGATTCTCCAAATCGATAGTAATGAAGAATTCCACAAAGAGAACGCCAGAAAGACATCAAAAAGACACAAGAAAAACGACGGCTTCTCCCTCACCAAGATGGTCACGTCGATTGTTGTAAAGGAAACCATGAAGGTTGGGAAAAGAATTGTTGTCGGCGTTGATCAACAAGGGGTTACATAGTTAATATATCTGGTCGAATGAAATAATTTAGATTTATGTTTGATTTGTTATGTTTGAACTCATTGGTTTTTTTTTTTTTTTTTTTTTTTTTTCCCTTTCCTTTGAGAACTCATTAGGTTTTAATTTGCTTATTTGTTTTCTTTTTCGCGAAATGGGTTTCGTAATGACAGTATCATTATTTTAATTTTGTTCCTTGTATTATTTGTTTTCTTCGTACTAAAATTCGTCATTATTATAAAGACCAAATCATTATGGTTTTTAAAACTTTCTATTTTTGGGTTTGCTTATGGGTTGCTTACAGGTTTTCCTTACTAAAATTCAGCATTGTTAGAATGACTATATCATTACTGATTTTTGAAATCGTTCGATTTTTGGGTTTGTTTATAGGTTTTCCATAGTCAAAATTGGTCAGCTTGATAATGACAGTTTTATTAAAATGGTTTTGGGGCTTTTTTTTTAATAATTCATTTGGTATTTAATTTGCTTGTTGGATTTTAATAACCAAAATTGGTCATTTTTATAATAATGAGAGTATCATTATTATAATTGTATGGTTGAACAATTATTATAATCTGTCATTGATTAATTTCAGTAGTTATAGTTATTTTATTGACCTTGTCATTGTGTTTATTGAAATGAATGTAGAACAATGGCCAACATCCAACTGATTCATTACCACAGTAAGCAACAAGGACCTCAAACAAGAATAAAAATAAAAATGCGATAAACAAACTAATGAAAAAGGGGCATACAGTCATCACAAGATGATAGCGAAATGGTTAACGTGATAATTATTTCTATTTTGTCACTATGGGTTACTACACTATTGACGTGTTCTTTATTGTCATTATGATATTGATTATATTGACTATATGTATTATGAAGACTTAGAATTTATATTTGTATAGTCCTTATAATAATTTAGTTAGTATGATGTGGTTAGCTCGTAGCAATATAGTCATTACTGTATTGATTTTGTCACATATATATGAAGAAGTATTTTGCTATTGACCCAATCTTTTTGGCCTTTTTTTTTTTCCCTCACATTGGATCAATGTAAACAGGAGAATAAGTTTGAAAATCAAAAGAGCAATAGACTAACAAAAAGATAAGCATCCAATTTAAAGTGCAAGTGGAAGATATCATAGTGACCTCGTCAATATATTATGAAAATCAACCTCCACTTTAATATGTTTTTATTGTTTGTTGTTGATATAATATTGACAAAGTCAGCATATTGTAAACTGAATATGGTTTAATTTTTGTTCAATGACATGGTCAATATGATAGGGATTCAAAATTTCTTTTGTTTACTGACTTTAATTTTTTGGCTCTTGATTTTTTTTGTCAATTTTATGTGAATATAAAACATAATCACAATGGAGTTTGATAGAATCTTTATACACGAACCTTTTCCTTTTTTTTTTTTTTTTTTTTTTTTTTTCCTGACCTTTTTTGCTTACCATTTGCTAGAATGCAATGGCTGATGACGATTGTGATGAATACATACATGATTGTACAAGTAAATTTACCATTAACGAGGTAAGATAAATTATTAGATTTTAGAAGTGTTTTTTCCGTGAAGTTATTATAGGTTCTAATGTAACGACGAAGGAGACAATCGATCTTGATTGTGATAATGATTTGATGTAGTGCATATTGCATAATTCGTAGTTTGCTATGTACTTTGAGATCTTGATATTTTGAATCACACGTTAGTATTTTACAAAAATATTTCTCATAATCTTTTAATTTAAGGATTTTTTTTTTTTGTAATTTTAAGAGGTGTGCCGATAAATTTTCTAAATTTAATTGGTGGATGATTTAAGTATCGGAAATCACACACTGTAGGGAAATCACCCACTGTAGCATATATTGAAAACTTATTGTTAATATATAACAGGTCTGAAAATTTGTGGAAGATTATAGCATATTTACTCTTTGTTGGAGGTAAAATTCCTTTTCTACCCCCAACTATGATTGTCTCCTTCACAACCGGGTGGAGTACCAGAGATTGCAAAAGCTCCGGTGGGCTCGGGTCGCGACGGCAGTCTGCAGATCGTTGGTGCCAGGAGGCGGACCAAATCTGCGAGGACATGAGGCCGGCGAAGGTCGCAGGTCACGGACCCTAACGATTGCGAGGCCGCGATAATGCCGAAATGATGGTGATCGCGATCGAGGCTCAACGGCGATGAGATGGCAACCGCGGCGGCTTCAGTTCTTGTCTCCGTCTCGGGCGAGGTTCGAGATCCGGCGTCAGCTGCAGGAGATGGTGGCTGTTTTTTTTTTTTTTTTTTTTTTTTTTTTTTTTTTTTTTTTTTTTGTCTCTAGTGTTGGTGGTCCTTGGTATTTCGTACTGACCATTTGAAATTTGGGGTCAATCAATAATAATTAATATTTACGGGGGATTTTGGAAATATAAAGGAAGTTGTGGCTTTTGTTTAAGATAAAAATATTTGATTTTATTAAGATGTAAAATAATTGGATTTACTAGTAAATAATTAGATTTATCAATAAATCATTTTGTAAATTTGTTATATTGTTCTTTTCTCAATTTTAAATTATTATAACCTATCAAAAAAATTTTAACTTATAGTAATAGATTTACAAAATCATTATTGGATTTATGAGATGAAGAAACAAATCTTTAAAAAAATAATAATAATAAAAAGATTTTGGTGAAAACTTTGGATTTACATGAAAATAACTAAAGTTAAACTAATAAATAATTCGATTTACTAATAAATATTATTTCGAATTGCGTTTTATATGTAATTTCTTATATTTACTTAGTAAATATTTGGTTTTACTAACTCTAGAAAAATACAAAATGCAATACAAGTAAAGGATTTCCGTGTCAATATCATTATTGCTTAGTAAATGTTTAGATTTACCAGACATTATTATTTTATTAATAATTATAAAACCATGTAAATATAACTTCCCCTCTCTCTTCCTCTCTCTCTCTCTCTCTCTCTACCCCACCCCACCCCCGGCCCCCCCACACCACCCCCAACATGAGAAGAGAGAGAGAAAGGGAGGGGGAGTCACGGGTGGGGGTGGATGGGGGGGCGCCGGGTGGCAGGGGGTGGGGGGGGCCGAGGGTCGGGAAGAGAAAGAGGGGGAGGCGGGGGGGTGAGGAGGCCGGGGGAGGGTGGGGGGGCTGGGGGCCGGCGGGGCCGGTGGTGGGGGGGGGGGGGGGGGTGCCGGAGGTGGGGGTCGCCGCAAGAGAGGAGAAGAGAGAGAAAGGGGAAGAGAGAGGGGAAAAGAGAGAGAAAAGGGTCGGCGGCGGCCGGCAGGCCGGCCGATGGTGAGACGCCGATGTCGGGGGTGGGTCCTCGGCGTCCGTCGCCGGCGGTGGGAAGGTCGCCGGCGACGGAGAATATTTGGGGTGAGAAAAATTACATGATGTAAGGTGTATAATAAATATGGTACACCAATAACATTTCAACCGTTCGATTAAATCTAAACTGTTTAAAAAATGACTGTACCAGTAGAGTCATTTGGGCCTCTCCCATTATTTTAAAATCATATACTATATTATGCTATTTTGTCCTTTGTTCCTTTAAGTAGATGTGTGAAAAAAAAAATAAATAAAGGGTGTCAATAAACCCTCCTTTCAAGAAATAAAGAAGTAAAAAAAGAGCAAAAAAGATGAAAGGGTAAACAAGGAATAAAAATATAAGACAATTCAAATTTTGTTCAAATTTGTAAAAAAGTTTTAAAATGTTCATTTTTTAAAAAGGGTGTCTAAAAATGGATCTTTTGTGTGTAAATTTCCTCAAGGCCCTTTTGTTTGTTTGTTTTCTTCCGTTGGTTTTGATTTTGGACCAAATAGAACAAACAAAGCGCAATCCGAAAAGCCCAAACGTCGCCACCACCCTTTTCTTTTCTTTTTCTTTTTCTTTATCTTTTCCACTCTCTCCTCTCAAGAGTCAGCTGCCTAGTTCCTTCCTTCTTCACTCTCACTCACGTCATTACATTCCTCATCACAGTGACTTTTGGTACGCTCTTTCTCTCTCTCTCTCTCCCTCTCTTTCTTGATTTGCTTTTAAGTTTCAGTTTTTATTTTTGAAATTTTTGTTTGACAAGTTCTCAGTTTTATTTTATGTTTTAGAACAATGCTGCGAGATTCTAGTTTTCTTTCTTTGTTACTACTATTATTTGTCTGTTTTAATATATAAATATATACATATATACATAAAACTAGGAATTCATGCTCAAAAAAGAGGGCTAAACCCTGCGTATCTTCACTTTCACCTTTTAATAGTATATTATTATTGTCTCGACTCTCTTGTGGTTGTTCTTTTTTAAAGATCCCTTTTTTTTTTTTTTTTTCTTTTTTTTAATCTTCTTCGAGTTTTGCTAAAAATAGTTGGGTCGGATCCGGGACCCGGGATGGGTTGATCTTCGGATCTCGTATGCTTCCTTGTTTTCTATTGTTTGCATGATTTGCCATTCTACTATTTTGTTTGACATTTGACATTTGACATTTGTAGAGGCGACAACATTGTTACAATCACTTCATTTCTAAGCAAAGATTTTGATTCAATGAACCAGAACAAAGTGTTTTTTTTTTTTTTTAGAAATTATTGTCCTTTGCACATTTGTTTTGTTTTGTTTTGTTTGCACCAGGTGAATCACATCACATGTTTAAATTCTTCTTCTTGTGTTCTTTTTTCAGGAAATGGGAAAATTCCGATACTTGAATGATGATGTTTTCTTCGACGTGCTATCCCAGCTATCTACAAAGATTTTGGTTGGATTGAAATGTGTCTCTAAAGGGTGGCATTCCCTCATTTCCGACCGACGTTTCATCCAGTCTCAATTACGACGGACACGACTCACTGTGTCGGGCTTCATCTTCCAAGAAAAGTTCCAGTGGTACGATGAAGATATCAAGACTGTCAGTTACATAAACATCAATCCTGTCGAAAAGGAAAGTTTTCAAGTGAAGCAGACTGTCTTTGATTTCCTCCCCGAGGATGTTGTAGTCTTGGCATCATGCAACGGTCTTGTTTGTTGCAGGAGTTGCTTCCCTCGGACTCAAAGTCAAGACCCCCCAGCCATCTACGTTTGTAATCCCGTAAACAAGGAGTTTTTCACGTTGACGTGCGCTGGACTTGATAGGGATAGTAGTGTGGCTTTGGCATTTGATCCATCTCAAGAGCCTGTGGACACTTGTACAAATTTCAAACTGGTGAGGGCTCAGCAATTTGAGACCGAAGAGGAGGAAATGTACTTCGCGTTCGAAATATACTCTTCGAGAGTAGGGGGCGTGGAGAAAATCAAATGAAATTTGCAAATGCAGTAAGAGTCTGTTTAAAAACAAGGGCATTTATATTGGAGGGATGTTACACTGGCTGACAGATGGTGATAGCATCCTCACGTTCGATTTAGACAAGGAGCTATCTTTATTAATCTCGGTTCCAGTTCCGGCTGCAGAATTCAAGAGCATTCCTCAGGCGTGCATTGGAGAATCTCAAGGCCTACTTCATTATGTCATGATCTCCGAAGAAGGGCTTCATTTGTGGTGTCTTGAGGACCATTTCGAATGCAAATGGACACTTAAGTACTCAAACCCACTGGAGACGATGGAGAAAGAGCATCCGCAGTTCCTTTGCAATTTAAAAGAGAGAGTTACGAATGCTTACGACACACCATGGGTGAATCCTTTGGCTTATAAAGACAATCCTTTGTTGATGAGAGTCGCTGCAAAGATCTACTTGTACGACTTTGAGAGCAGTGAGATGCAGATGGTTTGTGATGCTTCCAAGTTGGGTTCGAGCTCCATCTTTTTTCCGACCGTGCTTGCGTACTCCATGAGCCTGGTTCCACTCAACCATTGATATACCTGTTGTGGCTTCTTTTTTCGGCTTCTTACGAGCTTAAGATGTCATGTGCCGAAACTAACACAAACACAACAAAACCTTTTGGCAATTGAGAGAACCTTTCTTTTTGGTTTAGAAGCTTTTGTCTACGTGTAAAAACTAGGAATTGGGAGTGCTTTAGTTGCTTTTTGTACAAACTCTTTGGAAGTTTGCTCCTGAGATGTGTTTTTGTTAACTTCCCTTATTTATTTATTTTTTTACTAATCTGAAAATTAGCATGAAAAGCAAAGTAACTATTTTCTTATCTCACTCCACCTTGTTCGAAACGCACCCACAAGGGAAGAAGCTGAATTATATCTACATATTATATATGCACATAAGTTGCAAGCATCACATTAAACTAGTGAATTATATAACAATTTCCTTTATATTGTACTTGAGTGAGTCTGCTCAATATCACAAACATGTAAAAGGTAAAAAAATTCCCCACTACATCAAGCCACACCCATAGCAAAAGCTTTCAACCCTAGAAAAGAGAGAGAGAGAGAGAGAAAAAGAAAAAAAGAACAAATATAGTAGTAATGAATTCCTAAAACTATACACCAACTTAAAAATAATAATAATGCAAAGAAGGCGTCACAAAAGAACCATCACACTCGTTTGCGTTTACAACCTTAAAATTCCAGCCACCACCGCGATTGTTAATTTTTCTGTTTGGCAACTCAGTATTCCACAAGAAGATACCAACAAGCGCATCCAAACTAGACAGGTATCACATCATTTTTGGACGCGTCTTCGCATCTCAACACAATGCCCTCAAGGTTAGCTGGAAAGATGCACTGTGCCCATTGGCATCCTGTCATCAATGGTTCAGGTGGAGGGATGATCATAAGCACGTTGTCATTTCTCTGGACGACTCCCATCACGCTAACCGTGCTGCCTTCTTTAATGTACCTACAAAACCCATCACTTTGCAGCTTAACAAGATTGGTCCATTGGTTCAACAAAGTGGTTTTGTTAAAATGGAGTGAGAGCAAGAGAAACGGCTAGTGCTCTCATGTTCTTTTTCCTTATTTATTTATTTTTTTTTTTTCAATTTTAAATAAAGTAAATTGGACTCTGCAGGATGTAGCCTTTTTTTGTGTTACCCTTCTTTCAAACGCATTGTTCGATCATCACTTGAAAGGTTCCTTTCGCCCAACCACCTAGCAAACTCTGGAGACAAATGTTCATTCGTTGGATTGACATCAACAACAAAGGAGTCGTCAACATACGGAGTCACTCTCGCTCCATAACCAGTCTTAACCAACGCTCTCAAGCCAGACTGGAAATCAGAGATGTAGAAGTCTACCACATGCCTCTGACAAGCAACGCAAGAAACATCTCAGTGGGCAATATATATCTTAAACACTGGCACCACAGAGTCCAAATTTAAATCAACACATCCATCTTAAAAGGTAAGGAGTAATTATAATAGACAGATAAACGAAGAAATAGTACTATATCACAACAGGTGATAACCATTATGCCTAGAAGCATGTTCTATTTTAACTGCTTCGAAAACTAAAACTTCTCCTTTCGACAATAAAAAAAAGCATCCTTTAAACCATCTACTAAAATAGTCGGTAGCATAATTATGCCCCCCAACAAAAGTTCCTTGTTTCTTGTTTCCCTTCCAATTTTTTTTTTTTCTTTCCTTTTTCCAAAAAAGAAGTCACCAGTTGGTTAACAAAGAATTTAACAGATTGACCACCAACCACAAAATAACTCGGAGCTATGGAAGCACGTCTCCAAACATTTTAACATTGTATAAATGATAATATAAGAGATTGCAAAAACCTTTGTTACTAGGATAATATTTTCTTCTTCATGTTTCTATTCCCATTTAGATTTTGGGGCATTTCTTAGAAGGAGAGTCCTATTTCTACTCCTTTTCATAGCAAAAGAAGACCTGCCCCTTTTGTTTAATGCCCCTATTTCTTCTTTTTTTTTTTGTTTCCCATTTATTCTGATTTCTATATTAATTGAAAATTTTCATTACTTCGCAAATCTATATGATAGAGAAACTCTGCATTTATTAAAATAACTCTATTAGTTGAAATTTTCATTGCTTCCCCTATATATTCATTTTTAGTTTCCCATCTATTATAATCTCTCCATGCCCTCAGGTGTTCTCTTCTTTGATCCATAACTCTAATAGCTGAAATTTTCGTCAAAAGAGATGCCCATTTCTTCCCTCTCCACAGTATAAACAAAATGTTTAGTGTGGAACACTTATTCAGTCATGTCCGGTATCTGAAGTTTCCCGATGAGGTTGGGCTAGGGTATCTGAAGTTATTCAGTCATGTCCGGTATCTGAAGTTTCCCGATGAGGTTGGGCTAGGGGGGGTCACTGAATAACTCCTTCAAAGGTTACATTTTTGTTAGAAGATAAGTTAGCTGCTTCTTACTGAAAGTTAGAAATGGAGGGTGATGTGGAATTTTATGGTTTCTTGGGTACTCTGACCGAAAAAGGTATCGGATAATTTTCCGTCCTGTTAAATACATAAACACTTGGCTTCTTATGGGGCTGCCAGCTATAAGGGTCTTAAAGTATTTTCTTTTTTTTTATTTTTTTTTGGCTGAAGGCCTATGATGCAGTAACATCGTTTCTTAGTGTGCAGTTTGCATGGGCTTTCTGTTTGCAGCCTTTTCGTTGGTCTTCTCGGAGATCTCTCAGCTTTTTCTCACTTTCTTTTGAGGATGACCTGCCCTCTCTTTTGTGCTTTGAGTTATGCTTTTTATTGAAATTCCTTGAGTGTTAGTATTAGGAAAAGATATTACAGAATCTTTCCCGATTTATTTACTAACCAAGGTTTCAATGACAAAAGCCTATGTATGGTTGCATGCAATATTGCTCTAACAGGGAAAGGTTCTACTCAATTTGAAAGCTCTATATCAGCAAGTAGAAGAATATGAAAGTTAAAAGTGTCATTTCCGAACTAAAGATGAAATTTATTCAGGAAGTAGGGAGTATTCAAAAAGAATCAAGACATAGCTATCCCATTTATCTGTGTTAAACAGATGCATAAGCAATATTTCAGTTACTCACCTCTGAGGATCTAAGTCCCCATGTAAAACGTCGATGTGTGGAGTTTGCTGGCTTTGAATCCCATCCTCGGTACTCGTATAAACTTGTTGATGTATAGACACATCTAGGAACTTTTCGGAAGGATGACTCAAGGGGCACATTACCACAGGTAACCACCTTCAAAATAGTCAAAACCATAATGTCAAATCTTTTGAAATTTTCATTAATGCAAGCATAAATTTGTATTTACATGTATATAGCCCTGCTGAGTTGTTTTGGAATCCCCCACTCACAGCATCAGAGACAAAGCAAACAAAGATACAAAGATATTGTACCAAAATGTTTAAGCAACATACCCCAGATACTTTCACGAGTTGACCATTTTTCGCTGTTCTGAGCTCAGCATCAGGATAGCTTGAAATGAAATTGATGACAGCTCTTCTGCCCCAACAAGTATTCCAAGTGAATAATGTTGCAACTGCGGCGAAAAGAATTACGACAACAATGAGGAGAATGGCATTGCGAACTGCTCCGAGAATAAAACCACCAGCTATGAATCCCATTATGAATAGCAGTATCACAGACCACAGTATTGGCTTTGGAAAGTTCCTCCTGAAGGAATACTCATCATCTTGGCTCAATGTAGTGACAGCTTGATTGTTAACAACAGAAGAACCCTGTACTTTCACTGACCCCATAGATTCCAAAGGACCTGATACCTTTCTTGGCGCCCCAGATGAATTAAGTGGTCCCGAGGAAATTGGCCCAGATGTAATCAGACCTGTTGTGGGAAGAACTGGAAGAATAGGGCCAGAGTTTTGGCGAGTCATGCCTCCTGATTGAGGACCGGACGACTTCTTAATAGGTTCCCCATGTTTATTCAATGGTCCAGAATTTGTCTTCTTTACCGCAGCTGAACCAGACCCAGAAGTTACAGGACCTGATGTAGTATAAGTGCCGCGAGCTGCAGCATTGGTCATGATTGGTCCAGAATGGGAAGCAGCCCCTCCAAATGAACCCGTCCTTGAAGGAGCACTGTTTATAGGTCCAGATTTCCGTGACTTGGAACCATCCGTAGGAATATCAAACATTTTGCCCAACTCCCCAGACTTTTTGATATCACCGCCCGTGTAAGGCATAGCTACTGAACTCATTGTGGGAGTCCTCTCTTTCGGCTGCTCAGGCCGACCTGATACGTAGAGGCCATTGCTGAGCTGATGAGATGGGAATCTGGAACCCATCAGGCTTCCTTAGAGAGCACGACACAAGAAGACCACTATGTGACAATGCTTGTCAAAGCTCTACAATGTGAAAGATAAGGTTTAGAACAAATCAAAGAATCAGGAATTCTAACCGCTATCAACAAAAAGTTAACCACTCAAAATATGTAAAACTATTTGTTTTTCAGACAGTACAACGATCAGGATCATCAGGAATTCACGTTATACATTTCATAGAAATTGCAATATAAGAATTTATACATTGAAATGAATAAGAGTGATTTGGAAAAAAATAAATAAAAATCCCAAAAATTCTGAAGCAAAAAATTCTCTCCAAAATTTCGCACACCTAATTAGTTTTGTGAGCTAGTTTTTTTTAAAAAAAAAAAAAAAAAAAAAAAAAAAAGACGAAAAATGACAAACAAAACAAAGGAATGTGAAAGGAAGAAACTTGGATATGAAGATGACAAATTTGGAGAACCAAAATATCTCCAAGTCTTTAAATTTTTTTTTTTTTTTTTAATCTTACTTAAACATAAACATAAACATAAATAAACTTGGTTGGTAAGCAATAACTTGTAAAAGCTCAAATGCAGATTATCTGTGTAAGACAAATAAGAATTAAAACTTGAATTTTTTTGGTTCCTTGACCCAAAATATTTACAGAAGGTGGAAACCAGAAACGATCATTTACAGAAGTTTTTTTTTTTTTTTTTTTTTAATTAAATGCAAAAAGAGACACATAATTTTATCCAATTAATTTCCTGAGTTGGCCAAACGACCTAAACCTAAACCCTAAACCTAGATATAGTAAGTTCAAAGCTTCAATTATTTTTATAAAACTAAAATTAAAAAAATATATATATCATTATAATCATGTGTTATTTTTGAGCCAAAAATCGAAGAGAAGCAAGAAAGAACCCCCAACATTACTACTTTGCCTGTCCCTCAGATGAGAAATAATTCTATGCTATATTTGGCAAAAATGTTGGAATTTCGGATGAGGAACAAGATCTGAATGATTTTTTTTTTTAGGGTGGAAAAAAAAAAAAAGAAGAAGATGAAAGAAGAAGGCCTTTTTCGATCTCAGAAAATAGAGACGATTTCAGAAAACGGCTATCCTCAAAAATCTTTTTTTTTTTTTTTTTTCCGAAGATCCAAAAAGAAACTCGAACAAATTAGTTGTTAAACAAAAGGAAATTGTTTCTTCTCATTGATCCCTCTGTTTGTGGTAAATAAATATTTTTCCAGGAAACCAAACAAACAATAGAAAATACGTAATAACATTAGGCAGGAATAAAAGAAAAGATGAATTAGAAAAGAAAAAGGAAGAGAATGAGGAAGATCGAGAAGGAAAACCTGAAGAAGAAGAAGAAAGTGGATCAAAGAGAGAAAGTGGTAATGGTAATGGTAATGGTTAGAAGAACAAGTGAAGTGAGGAGGGAAAAGGAGATCCCATTCGGCAATCGCCATTCGCCATAGAAGAAGCAGTACAAGTACAAGCAGTAGTGAGCAGCATATTACAGATGTTTCTTTCTTTCTAATTCTTCTTCTTCTTCTTCTTCTTCTTCTTCTTCTTGTGATGGTAATGGTAAAAGTATTTTCTTTCTTTCAGTGAGTCTCTCTCTCTCTCTCTCTCTAAACTCGAAAGAAAGAGCCGCAACAACTGGTGGGTTGTCTCTTGTCTGATCCTTCCAACCCAAACCCACCAACCTTCCTTCCAAACACCATTTTTTTTTTTTGGTTATTTACGTTTTATACTATATATTTTACTTTTATTTAATAAATATATCTTGTATTTTGAATATTTACATTTGTATACCATTAAATTACATTTAATATATAAATTTATATCATTTCTTGATAACAATTAATTTTGACCTTAAAATTTCCAAATTACCCTTAAAAAGAACAACTACAATTGTGCATTTTTATACCATACATTTTGTTTTGATTTAAAAAGTATATAATGTATTTTGAATTTTACATTTTCATATTATTATATTATACTTAGTACATAAATATTATATTTTCTCAATCACCGCTTAATTTTCACATTTAAAATACCCGAAATATCCTTGAATTTAAAATTAAAATAATCAAAGAAATTCTAATTGTCAATGTAAAATTTTAAAATACATTGTATACTTTTTAAATTTAGAAAAAACATTGTATATAAATGTAAACAATACATAGTTTCTTTTTAACGGTAATTTGGGCATTTTAAGGTCAAAAATTAAGTGTTGATCAAGAAAATGTATAAATTTGTATATTAAAAGTAATATGATGATATATAATTGTAAATGTTCAAAATGCATGATATACTTTCTAAATAATAGCAAATACTTGGTATAAATATGTAAATAACCATTTTTTTCCTTTAAAAAAAAAACTTAAAAAATTTCTGATAAATTATTGTAAATGTGGATTTTTTGAACTTGGGAATTGAGTGATTCAAGTTCTATATTTTTAAATAAAGTTATATGTGATATTATTGTAAGATTATGCTTGTAATCATCTATTAATATGAATTTTGGTGTGGTCGTACTTTTTTTCTTCTTTTTTACAAAACTTTTTTACAAGCATCGATGTATTATGTTTGTTAAATTTTTTTGCATGTAGTGGAAATAATCTTTAAATAAGGATGCATTTAAGTATAAAAAAATCATTTTAATGGAATTAAAATGTCTTTCAATAAGACATAGTTAAAAATATAAGATTTAAAGAAAATACAGAAACTAAAATATTAAAAAAAAATAGAAGGAAAAAGTGAGGATTTATTTTAAAAAACTTTATTTTAATAGAGATAAATTGAAAAGAGGAATGGTAAGGTTTTAGGAACAATCACGAAAAATAAATGGATAAAATATTTGAATAATAACCAAATGAAATTATTATTATATAGAAAGTTAACTAAAAAATATATTTGAAATAAAATGATATTTTTTAGGCAATAATATGATGTTTAAATAAAGAATCAATTATTTTAAAAAGATTAATAGGACAATTAGAAAAATTTTTATAGACAAATTTGAAAAAAAAATTATTACATACTAGGAAAGAAATAGAAATAGAAAATATTTGGTGAAATAAATTGAAATTTATATATATATATATATATATATATATATATTACATTCTTTTCTTCCATTATCTCAATAATAGATTTTTTATCACCTTACATATTTATACAATTTGTAAATTAACAATTTTCTCAAAAAAAAAATTGTAAATTAACAAATTATGGTTCCAATGTACTTTAGTTTTATATTTAACTTAAAAAAAAAAAAAGGAAAGAAAATTTCTTACTACACGCTAAAAGGGGGAACCTGATTACTGTTCTTTCTACAATATGTTAATATTTTTGCCCCTCCCTTGTTTAGTACTAAAATATTTATATCGATACTTTCCATAATTTTTTTTTCCCATTTTTTCACTATCTCAAAATTTTCCTTAAAATATAAAACGCTGATATTTTCATTCTTGCATGCAACAAACTACTTTCCTCTCCTTATTTTGCTTTCTTACCTCCTCCTTTTTTTTAATTATATTTGTATTGATATTAATTCTTAAATTATTAGTATCGTGACTATTTTAATATAAGAGTTTAATTTGTTATCTAAAAATTAATTAAATTTTAAAGCAGAATTCGTCATTTATCTTTTTTTAATAAAGACGAAAATTCCAAAATCAATTTTGGTAACTTTTCAATAAATTGTTGGGTTAAATTTCATTTCAATTTTCTTTCCAAATTTGATATGAGTATTTGGGGAACAATGATTAACCTTTTGCGTAAAGAGTGGGTCAATATCTTTAGCAAAGCATGTCCACTCCTCATCATCTGCTAATAAGAAATTTAATATCATAATCGCAATGCCCATAAAACATAAAAGGATCTCTTTACACTAATAAATAGGCTATTAAATAATAAATATAGACTATAAATTCGTCTTGAGGCCATATACTGAGTGGAAAAGCCTAACTTTGTTGGATTTAGAAAGTGTTTCTACGCGAAAGCAATCATCATTTTTCTTCTTCTTCTTCTTCTTCTTCTTCTTCTTTTTAGGACAATTAAGTACCATCTTTTGTTATGAAAAAAAAAAATGAAACGATTTTTATAATTAACATCTTTTACGAAATTAACAGATATCAAATCTAATTATAACTTTTAAATATTAATCTAATTGTTATGTGAGTTGTCATTTCTTTTTATTAATAAGATTTTAAATAATTCTTCTTTTTTTTCTCTCCCCTCAAAAGAAATTCTAATTTTATTCTAAGCTTAACAAGTCTGCTTCATCCTTCATCGAAAAGATCAAAAAACTGGACCAATATATCCGACCACACCGACGAAACAAAATTAGAAATAGTAAGATTAATTAAGAAGTGAGCTACATAATTCTCTTTATGAGATCTATAGCAAACATTACTATTATAAGCTCCAAGAAACGAATCAAGATTGTCATCAATGACATTAGTTTTTATAGAGCAAGCGAACCTTTGGATTCTAAGGGCCCGTTTGGTGTCATTTTTAGAGGTGTTTTGAAGGTTGGAGATGACTTGAGTTTCGGAAATGTGCCTTTAGTGAAAATAAATTGTTTTGAGTGAAAAAATATAAAAACTTGAAATGTGTTCGCAAAAAAATTAGCAATATGGATATTGCTTCGTTTCTCTCAAAATTCTATGCATCGTAGCGCTTCGTTGAGCATCTTCCGAATTTTGATTGCCTTTTTGCTCCCCAAGTTGCATGTTTTGATACAAGTCCATAAAAAGGGGTTTTTGGAGGAACAGCACCACAGCGCTAATGGGATGATTCCAATTCCTGATTCTAGCTTTCAGTGTCGCAGCGCCCGGAAAATAGCTCAGTAGCGCTTCGTTGAGCATCTTCCGAATTTGATTGCCTTTTTGCTCCCCAAGTTGCATGTTTTGATACAAGTCTATAAAAAGAGGTTTTTGGAGTTTGAAAAGAGAATCTCTTTTGATACCTTTAGAAATTGGTTGATGTTTTCAGACTTAGACTCGGATTTGTACTTGGGAGTTGAAGATGTTTGTAACTTGTCTTCCTTCTTTGTGACACTTGGCCTCCTAGGGTTAGAAATCGGGTTATGGCCTGCACGTGTACCACCCCTTCTCTTAAGTTGTTGCTTCCTTTTGATGGCCATGTGCACCATATCTTCTAACTCTATGTAATGATGCATCTCAACCCTATCATGGATCTCTCGGTTTAGTCCCATTAGAAACCTAGCCATTGTAGCCTCTTGATCTTCCTCTACATTAGCTCGGATCATGGCTAATAGCTCGTCTTGCCACTAATGATTCTCCTTTCACCGCAAATTTCCCTTCATAAGTGTCCTCAAGAGGTGGCATTTCATCGACTTCGTCCTCTTGTTCATCTTCCATCTCAATCTCTCCTTGTGCATTTATCACCATTAACCTTTTATTCGAATGCTGGCTAGCTATGTGACCCCTGCTTTGACACTTGAAGTACTTAATGTCACGGTTTCTAGAAGTAGAAGTCGGTTTTACTTTTAGAAATCTGGTTGGTGTTTTCAGACTTGGGCTCGGATTTGTACTTTGGACTTGAAGATGTTTGTAACTTGTCTTCCTTCTTTGTGGCACTTGGCCTCCAAGGGTTAGAACCCGGGTTATGGCCTGCACGTGTACCACCCCTTCTCTTAAGTTGTTGCTTCCCTTTGATGGCCATGTGCACCATATCTTCTAACTCTACGTAATGATGCATCTCAACCCTATCATGGATCTCTCGGTTTAGTCCCATTAGAAACCTAGCCATTGTAGCCTCTCGATCTTCCTCTCATTAGCTCAGATCATGGCAATCTCCATCTCCTTATAATAATTATCTATACTCCGGCTTCCTTGTCTAAAACCTTGCAGCTTCTTATACAACTCCTGGTAGTAGTAACTTGGAACGAACCGCTTTCTCATTACCGTTTTCATCTCCTCCCACGTCTCTACTGGTTGTTCTCCATTCTGTCTCCTGTTTATAACAAGTTGATCCCACCAAGTAATAGCATAGTCAAAAAATTCAACCACAACTAATTTTACCTTCTGGGCTTCGGAGTAGTTGTGGCAGTCAAATACGAACTCCATTTTCTTTTCTTACTCAAGGTATACTTCAGGATCGGATTTTCCTTGAAACGATGGAATCTTCATCTTAATACTACCCAAGTGGTTATCCCCCTAATTCCTAGCTTCTCTAAACCCATAACCTCGCCTAAACCTGCCCCGGTTCATTGGTGGTTCTTCTAACTCCTCTAACTCTTCTTTATCTTCAATATCCCCTCATTGCACCCCTTGTTGCACTCGCCTAGGTGGTTGTCTAACGGGAGAGTTTCGTGGCTACCCCCGAGTTGACTCTTCTTCCAACCTATCCATTTTCACATGAATTTGCTCTAATTCAGCCCTCATCATCCGTCTCATGTCCCCCAACAACGCTTGTACTTGTAGGTTTGGAATTGTCGGTTGTTGTGCCTCTTCGGTTGAGTTTTCTTCTTGATTGCGAGACATATTTAGAATCTGCAAAATAAAGTGAGAGATCCTCACAAGCACTCCCTCATGTGTTTCACTCAAGATAGATTCACTCACTCTCGTGTTTGTCACTCAACTGGCTTTTACCCTCTTATGTTTTCACCATTCTTGCCTTTTTCCACTCGTTGGGCCTTCTTTGATTCTTAATTAGACTCAAGAACAATCAAAATTCAAGCAGCAATTCGATGTGAGAAGCAACCAAAACAAACCATAAGATTCAATAAGCAATTCCCAAGAAACTAATGCAAGCAATTAAAATGATAAAGATGGTTCTAAAGTAAGAGATGATATGTCAAAACCACAACGAATTACAAGTATATTGAACAGTAACAAATCTGATTTTTTTTTTACTTGTTGATAATTTGAATTCCTTCTTCTGCTTCTTCTTTTGATAATCTAGAAAAAAAAAAAAAAAAAATTTGACGTTTCCAGACTTCTTTTTTTTTTTTTTTTTTTAAGAACTTCTTAAACTCAACTAGAGCAAGATTAACACAGAATTTCGAATCAGACTTATTCGGTCACAGTTTTTTTTTTTTTTTTTTTTTTTTGACAATCTCAAACAAGGTTTGAATAAGAAGAAATAAAGAAGTTGTAAACCCAAAGAAATTTCGACCCCCAACAGTAAAAAGAAAATCTAGTTAGAACCCTAATTTCTAAAAATTCGGACACCAACAACTTTTTTTTTTAAATTCTAAATCAAGAAACAAGGAAAACAATAAAGTGATTAAAGGATAATTCAAACTTGCCTTG
>BKCH01002115.1:0-39668 GCA_008635985.1 Ficus erecta | reverse complement strand
ACCAACATTGCAGAGTCATTAAACAATGTGGATCGGAAAGCCAGGTTAATGCCAGTTGGATTCTTGGTGGAATGGCTTAGGGGACTGCTACAACGATGGTTTGTCGAGAGACGTGAAGAGGCCATTAAAATAACATCTAAACTGGCCCCGAAGGCAGAGAAATTGATTCGCACAAACTTCTCTTTAGGCCTAACAGTAACGGTTTGTGATGACAACCCCATTTTTAATTTTTATTATTATGGATTCTTCTTAATGCGATCGCTTAAACTAATGTCTTAAAATTACATTTGTAACAGCCTCGGCCAGCTGATCAGTTTGAGTACGCCGTCACCAACAATGCTGCTCAAATATGGATTGTCGATATGAGCGAAAGGACATGTACTTGCAGACGATTTCAGGTCGATCAAATTCCTTGCCCTCATGCAATGGCCGTATGTAACCACCGTCGAATTGATTCTTATAATTATTGCTCTAATTACTACACAAAAGACTATCTGTATGCTTGCTATGCACATGTAGTCCACCCTATTGGCAGCCCCGAGGGCTGGGACGTATCTGAAGAAGTAAGATTGCGAATTGTTAATCCTCCCACTACAAAGCGTGGGCCCGGAAGGCCACGGGTTCGTAGGATACCGTCCCAAGGTGAAGAACAAGAGCCTAATCGGTTGTGGTAGATGTAATGGTTACGGACACAACCGTCAAACATGTTCCAACTCAGTACCCTTACGAAAACGTCCAACCACAAGGCCAGATACATAGTTCATACCACCAATTTCATAAATGTGCTTTTTTTTTTAATTTAAATTGTTGTATAACAATTTACTTTACTTTTTTTTTTATCATTGTTGTATAACAATTTAGCTCAATTTATCACACTTCATGTTGTATAACAATTTACTTTACTTTTTTTTTTTATCATTGTTGTATAAACAATTTAGCTCAATTTATCACACTTCACATTAAACATGACCAATATTTTTATGATAAGTACAAAGTGAAATTTTTAGTGATGTCTAGATTGCTATAACACGCTTTTATTATGTAAAAAAAAACATTAACTGTTAAGCAAACATTTTTTAGGTGGATTTAAGACCAGAGGTAATAAAAGTTATTACCGTCTGGTCATAATTATTATGACCGATAATATAACACAGAGGTCATAACGGTTATGACCAGACGGTCATAACCGTTATGACCGTGGTATAAACCAGTGGTCATAACGATTATGACCATCTGGTAATAATTGTTATGACCGCTACGTTATACTATCGGTCATAACCGTTATGACCGTGGTATAAACCAGTGGTCATAACGGGTATGACCATCTGGTAATAATTGTTATGACCGCTACGTTATACTATCGGTCATAACGGTTATGACCAGACGGTCATTACCGTTATGACCACTGGTTTATACCACGGTCATAACGGTTATGACCGTCTGGTCATAACCGTTATGACCGATAGTATAACGTAGCGGTCATAACAATTATTACCAGATGGTCATAACCGTTATGACCACTGGTTTATACCACGGTCATAACGGTTATGACCGTCTGGTCATAACCGTTATGACCGATAGTATAACGTAGCGGTCATAACAATTATTACCAGATGGTCATAACCGTTATGACCACTGGTTTATACTACGGTCATAACAGTTATTTCAACGTACCTTCCAAATTCGACGATTTTATAACCTTTTTTTCTCCGGATTTAAAGTTAATTAATGGGTTTTCGTTTTTATTATATGAATCCCATTTGTTTATATGGTTATTTTGAGGTATAGAGTGTTGATTTATTATGCTATTTCACCCTTTTTTTGTTTTTTTGGTACTAATATAGACTGAGATAAATTATTTTTGTACTAACTATTTAACCAATTTTTACATTGATTTATTTCAAATATTGGGGGGGTTCTTATGTATCAATTCGAATTGCAATAGTTTTTGGGTTCCAATGAAACAATTCTTAATCTTACCTTATATATAAATTCAAAAGGTTAAAAACGGGGCTTTGTGATAATTTGTAAAAGCCATGATTGTGACAAATAAGACAAGTCGACAAAAAGTTTGTAAGTTCTTATTATTAATATTAGAATTAGAAAGTGATTCTTTTATAGTCAAAATATAAATATTTTGATTTGTTTTATCAAAAATATTGCTGACAAATTAAAAGATTTAATGCCGCAAAATCTTTTTTGGTGATTCCACTATTTCATCATCATAACTCATTTTGTTATAACTAATATTTATATGTACTACGTTCAGGGTACTACAATAGGCCTTCTTACGTTAATTTTTGAACATAATTCGTTATCTGCCATTAATTTTGACCAATTTATTGACGTATTCCGTTAAAAAATCATTGTAGCAACAATTTATGCGATTAGTGGTATTATATGTTATTTTATTGTATTGTAGCAACATTTTATTTAATATTTTAGGATCATCCCAGCTACCAAAATTATATATTGTTGAGAGTTTAGGGACTAATTTAGCAATTTACCCCTTATTTTTTTTTTTTTTTTTTTCCATTGTCAATAAGGATTAATATCGCTTGTATAAAAAATATTCGTTACTTTTGTGATTAAACTTTAAAAACTACTCACCCCTTTAAAGTCCAAACTAGTGTCACTTAACCTTTTCTTGCTAGAATAATTGAAATTAAACCAGCGGTCATAACAGTTATTACCAGACAGTCATAACCGTTATGACCTCTGTGTCATACAGACGGTCATAACGGTTATGACCAGACGGTCATTACCGTTATGACCACTTGTTTATACTATCAGTCATAATTGTTATGACCGATAATATAACACAGAGGTCATAACGGTTATGACCGTCTGGTCATAACCGTTATGACTACTGACTTATACTATTAGTCATAACGGTTATGACCGTCTGGTCATAACCGTTATGACCGATAGTATTAGTATTGAAGATTTGCATTTAATGTATTATTATTATCATGTACAAAGATACATTCCATAAGATACATTCCATGTGATTATGAAACGTTTTATTCCCACCTGATCATCAATTTGATGAGTGTGTAATGTTACAATTAATTTTACAACGGTAGACCATAAAAAAACAATCAATCAATGGGGATTACAAAGAATTAAATAATAGTACTATTAACAGTCTGGTTAAGTTAGATTACAATATTGATAAAGTTAGTCTAAATGTTAAACGTCCTCATCCTCATCAGCATCACTTTTATAGGCATCGGCTAGCTTATTTTTGGCATGGGACCACATGTGACAGGCAAAATACTCCCTGAAGATTTGCATGCGTTCAGCAATCACCCAATACTTGACATCCCTCCCTTCTATCAAGCGCTCAGCATTCTTGATTGTAAACATTCCACAATCACCCCTGTTGTAAGAAAGATGGAAAAAAAGTTTATTAACTAAGCAACACACTCCAAACAGTTCATACATAGAATTAATTTGCAATGCTTGTACTAACCCATTGGCTTGTTTAGGGATGTCTTTCATTATGGTGACTGGTATTGGGTGATTTCCTGGAGGAACTCGTGGTTTGAACTCGAACAAGCTGTTTTTTTCAGCTAAAAATGGAATGAACTTTGACAGACCTTCCATTCCTTCGCGGACCCTGTTGTTATGCCGTCCTTTATGCTGAAGAGAGTCGTATACATCAAGGGTCCAGTTTGTTAAGTCGAGCTTTGCTAATGCCCAATGTTTCAGATCGCTGAAGTGCATTGGCATTAGCACCGTGTTAGGCATTAGCATTTTTATAGGCATCGGCTAGCTTATTTTTTGGCATGGGACCACATGTGACAGGCAAAATACTCCCTGAAGATTTGCATGCGTTCAGCAATCACCCAATACTTGACATCCCTCCCTTCTATCAAGCGCTCAGCATTCTTGATTGTAAACATTCCACAATCACCCCTGTTGTAAGAAAGATGGAAAAAAAGTTTATTAACTAAGCAACACACTCCAAACAGTTCATACATAGAATTAATTTGCAATGCTTGTACTAACCCATTGGCTTGTTTAGGGATGTCTTTCATTATGGTGACTGGTATTGGGTGATTTCCTGGAGGAACCCGTGGTTTGAACTCGAACAAGCTGTTTTTTTTCAGCTAAAAATGGAATGAACTTTGACAGACCTTCCATTCCTTCGCGGACCCTGTTGTTATGCCGTCCTTTATGCTGAAGAGAGTCGTATACATCAAGGGTCCAGTTTGTTAAGTCGAGCTTTGCTAATGCCCAATGTTTCAGATCGCTGAAGTGCATTGGCATTAGCACCGTGTTAACGTGAAACCACGAGGCCCCACTCTGGACACTCACGCCAAGCATTATCCTGAACACAGAATCACAGCAGGCCCAATCGAACTTATCGGGTGCTGCCTGGTAGACTGTCCACAACAAACGGACTTTTGCAGAAAAAAACGTGTCTACGGTTGTCACCTTTCGTTGTTCTAGTTCAGGGTACTGCCTGATCTTCTTCCTCAGGTAGTAGAATGCAACGTCAATGTGCTGAACAAACAAAAAAGATGCAAATGAATTGGAAAAAAATACTTACATAATAAACAATGTATCCTGCTAACTCAAATAAATACAATATGAAATACAGGATACTCAAATAAATTGACTATAAAATATTGAAGAAAGGTACTTACTTCATCCCATAGCCAAATAGGAGAGGTAGCTAACTCATAATACCAACTCTTTTTTTCCACCATCATGCAGCCGAGGTCATGTGGTTTGTCAAGAACATCATGCTTTGCAGTGTATCGGGGAGGACGTTTACTAAACATAATATACCGTCTGGTTAATAGGTGATGAAGTTGTTAATAAATTGTAGATTTCAAATCGAGCATAATCTGTATTATAAAAAAATTTACCCTGCAGGAGTCTTCTTCAATAATTCTTTTGGGAACCACTCCCTGAACTCCTCTAGCTTCTCCTTCGAAGGTTCATCTGCGAGACCCGGAGGGAGGGGAGTCAGCAGATTAGTCGGAGGCTTCGACGGCGAGGCAACATCAGTGATTGTTCCAGAGGGCCGTTGACCAATCCTTGATAGTCTGGCTCTCTTCTTCTTACGCATCTATAAGTGAAATATGTAAAAGAGTTAACATTGTACACAATGACAAGAATGACTATATAACTAAGTTACAGAGATTCGTAACAACCACGTCACCGAGGCTCTCATCGTCGTCTGGCTCCGAAACCTTCACGATATCCATGATAGTGTTTTTTGCCACGCTATCCTTCTCCGGTTCTTGCACTATCTGCTCAAAGGGCAAAGCCTGTTGTGGTTTCACAACATGTCATAAGAATAAATACAATGTTCTAGTTGTGGAACACAGTTGAGATAATCTACATTTAATGTAATACTCGACTAACAGCTAAATGAGTACCTTATTCTCGTCAACCTTGACGTCGACAGGAGGAACAATCACCTTTTCGGCGGTGAGGAACTCCATGGCTGCTTGAACACCCATATCAGCTGCGGCTCCGACGTCAGAGTCGAACATCACATCATCTTCGGTGCCGATGTGAGGTGAGGTAGGTTTGAGCTCATAATTATCAGCCGTGTGAACTTGGGGCTTCTAGCGGCTGCTGACAAATTCCTCGGTGTGTGCCTTCCCCTTCCCCTTCCCCTTCCCCTTCTCAGAAAAGTTGGCGGCCAACATTTTTATTACACTTCTCATTAGTTTGTTAGCCTTCTTCTGGCCCTTTTCAAGAGTCAACTGGCCCTTTTCAAGAGCCGCCAACTTTTCTTTAATGGAGACAACCTCTCCTCGGATTTCCTGTTGAAACTCCTGCCAATCAGAGTTTGTATCGGAGCTCGGTCGGGGTGCAGAAGGCTTGGGAGCTAATTTTGGCACAACACTTGGGTTTCTTCAAAAATAGCCGCGCAACCCATGGGTCCTTCAACTCTTCCTCGGTTGGCATCAGGACAAAACACTTACCCTGAACACATTTGATGTAATAAAAAAAATCAGTAGGGGTTACGGATTGTATCAATATGCTACTATAACCACTGTTATGGTAACAGGCTTGTGAAAATGATAAATTGACCAACATTTGTAATTGACACTGCATACATAATAAATATACGTAAGACATCCTATACAATAATACATGATCTTCGCCAACATCGGAAAAGGAATTTATGACATCATCGAACTTGACAAATTCCTCGGTGGTCCACGACAGCATTCGCGGACAGGCATGCTCGTACTTCTTGTTGAATTTCAATGCTATCGATGGGAGGGTCTCATAGGCCCAGACGAGCAAGGCATGAGGAAAGCCCGATACACTGTAATGCACTTTGTCGGCCCTTTTTGAAGCTCGTCTCTTCGTCGACAGCCTGTTCTCAACTGCATTACAGATTGCAGTCCGAGTTGTCTCCCATGACAGAACGCCCCAAGGAAAAGCATTGAAATCAGCAATGCTATCGGCCAGGGAAAAAAACTTAGCGTCTATCTTGACGGAGTTTTCATTTGATAAGGGAATGCAGAACATCAAGTATAGTAAACTAAGCTTCACAGCGTCGTCGTCGTTGTCAAAAGCCGCATTCGACATCTACAGCTCCAAATTTTCTCTCGACACGCCTCTCAAGGTCGAAAAATATCTTGTGATTAATCGGCTTTCGACCACTGGGAGATGGGTAGACCCTGCGCATTTCATGCCGGTGATGAGGCAGAACTCGTTGATGGAAAATCTGCCAAGTTCGCCTCCGATCTCGAACCAAAGAGCATCACCCATGTCTGAGTGATCCGTCAATCTCATCACAACGTTGTGGAAGACTTGGCCAGCCCAACCAAGATTGGTTAATCCCAGAAAATGCTTAATGCATGGCTGCTTGAGGACGGCCTCGTACTGTTGGGGAGACAACCACTGTCTCAGCTTCTTACAAGTTTCCGGAATGTTGATAAAAGTGTTTATTTTTGCCCTGGTAATGTCAGCATCCGATACCCATCGATTGTATTGAACCTGCGGTAATGTTAATCCTAACATAAAATGGTAAATATACTTATGACAGTGAAGTAATAACAAAAATTACCAGGCATAAAATAACAGCATTATGAAAACTAAAAAATTAAAAATTAATCACCATCAATTAAACAAAAATTGTCGGACTTAAATGACAAAGTCATTATGAAAATGACCAAGTAATAATTAAAATGACCATCCTAAAATAAGTTAAAACTCATAGTAATCATTATTATGACCAACAAGTCATAATGAAAATGACCACCGGACATACTAACAGAAAACTGAAACTGAGTAATAATTATTATGACCAGAGAGTCATAAAAAAATGACCACTCCATTTTTTTTCAAATAGCCGAGATCATCCACACTTAAACACAAACATCGACGAAAACCCTAATATAAAATATAAACCAAAACACATACTTGAGTTAACGAATGTTTTATGGTACAGAAACAGATAAAAATCTTAACTTTATGTACAATATGATAACATTGTTCAGTAAATAAACTGGAAAGTGGAATATCATCAAAAAAAAGCATATAAAAATGGAAACTTTGTTTTCAAAAATCAAAAAATACTGCATATTCTTACTGAAAAATACTAAAAGTGTAAACTTTTTAAACACAAAGACCAAAACAAATTTTTATTCGATCCAGCTTCCGATATCTTTTATTATACGGCACTTATATATATATATATATATAATAACAATGAAAATATTTTTCAAAATAAAAAAAAAACACGGAAAAATTTCATTACCTTTTCAGAGTCGGATATATTGTCGTCTTGTTTACTCATGAACATCTGGGAGACTTTTAGTTCGACTTCCCCCTGAGTAGCCTTCGGCACAGTTTCGGGAGTGTTCTTCTCTGACATTTTTGTTGGCGTCGACAAGGGTATTTTTTATATATTTTTCGACGTTAACAGACGTCCAACCAGTATATAAAGGGATACGGTGGTGGTTTAGAACGGTTTTCTGAGCGGTTTTAGAGCGGTTTCAAAGCTTTCTCTCTCTAGAATCGGAGTTTCTCTCTCTAAAATACTGTAGACGCTGGCTGAAAATTTTTGTGAGATTATTCGAGGGAGAATGCCTTTTGGGCGGGTGAGAGATGAGGGTAAATCTGTAATTCGACATTTAAATGACTCTTGGTATTTCCATTCTTTATTTTAAAATGCAGATTACAAGACGGTCAACTTCATAATGACCGTCCGGTAATTTTCATTTTGACCTCTATGTGCCTAAGGTTTTTCGCCAATACGTCACCGTATTGACCAATACATTAACGGTCATAACGGTTATGACCGTCTGGTCATAACCGTTATGACCGTATCGTGTTATACAGACGGTCATAACGGTTATGACCGTCTGGTCAAAACAATTATGACCGTATCGTATAACACAGAGGTCATAACGGTTATGACCGTCTGGTCATAACCGTTATGACCGTATCGTGTTATACAGACGGTCATAACGGTTATGACCGTCTGGTCAAAACAATTATGACCGTATCGTATAACACAGACGGTCATAACGGTTATGACCGTCTGGTCAAAACAATTATGACCATATCGTATAACACAGAGGTCATAACGGTTATGACCGTCTGGTAATAACCGTTATGACCGCTGCTATAACACAGACGGTCATAACGGTTATGACCGTCTGGTCAAAACAATTATGACCGTATCGTATAACACAGAGGACATAACGGTTATGACCATCTAGTAATAACGGTTATGACCACTGGCTTATACAGACGGTCATAACGGTTATAACCGTCGGTCAAAACAATTATGACCGTATCGTATAACACAGACGGTCATAACGGTTATGACCGTCTGGTAAAAACCGTTATGACCGCTGCTATAACACAGACGGTCATAACGGTTATGACCGTCTGGTAATAACCGTTATGACCACTGGTTTACACAGACGGTCATAACGGTTATGACCGTCTGGTAATAACCGTTATGACCTCTGCCTTATAGCATCGGTCATAACGGTTATGACCGTCTGGTAATAACCGTTATGACCAATGGTCTAACACTTTGACCAATACGTCACCGTATTGAGCATTTACAGGGGTCACAACGATAATGACCATGGGGTCATTATGAAAATGACCGATCCTGTGGGAGGACGTCTGACAAAAAACTGGTCATTTTTATAATGACCACCTGGTCAATATCGTTGTGACCAAATTATACGCTAAGATTTAACAGTCACAGGGGTCACAACGAAAATTACCAGGCGGTCATTATGATAATGACCGTCCCTGTAAGAAGACCAACTGTTAAACAAGTTCAAAAAAAAAGAAATTTTTTCCCCCTCTGCAATCAAATCGTTAAACGCAAATTTTTTTAGACATTGAAACCAGATTTTGTAATTTTTCCAACTTTCGACTTCTTTTATTCTGCAGCTTATCTTTAATTAGTTTTTAAATTTTTTCTGCCTTGTATATCACGAAGCTGTTTATAGATGCCTTTCGTGGTGGTTTCGGACGGTTTCCGAGCTTTTCCGAGCGACTGCAACTGTTTCTCTCTCTAGAATTCGTTCTCTCTCTAAAAACTGTAGATGCTGGTTTCGGGGGCCATGCGAGGGAGATGAGGATAAACCAGTAATTTGACATACAATTAATCCTCCTGGGCCCCACATATCAGAATGAAGAGTGACGTGGCAGTGCTAGAAGTGAAGGGGAAAAAAAGCGGTGCTGATTTTAATATTAAATATTCCACAGGTGCTAAAAGTGAAATTTACCCCCTTTTTTTTGCTGTTTGGGTTTTCTTATTTTCTATCTCCACCTTCGGTTTTTTCTTGCTTTTCTCATTTTGTGGACTACCTTTTGGTATTAATTGTTATTTTGGTCGATCATGTCTCATTTTTTATTTTCTTGATCTACTCTTCACGTCTTTTGTTTTTGGTTTTTTTTTTTTTTTTTTTGGTGTGTTTGGTTTCTCCGAATTTAAAGGTTTGATTTTGGGGTTTTTGTTTTCGGTGTTATTTGAATTAGGGTGTGCATTATTTTCTTTTTTCTTTTTTCTTTTTTTTGTTGTTGTTCGATTTGTGTTTTGGAGGTTTAGGTTTAGATTTTGTTCTGTATTGTTTTGTTTCAATTTTTTGTTTTTCTTTTCTCCCTTTTTTCTTAATCCCAGGTATAATCGAAGAATTGTGTCGGTTTCTCTGTTTTCTCATTTTTCGGATCTATGTACCGTAGTTTGTGGGTGTTTCGATTGTCTGTTGGGATCTAAATGTGCCCTAAGGATAGAAAATCAATAGTAGGGATTTTCTGTAAATATGACATTTAGATATTAATAAGAGGAGGTTATTCATGTTTAATAAATTGTGTCCTTTTTACTTTCATTTGTTGATTGTATGGTTATTTTGAGCAAACATAAAATACTCCTTGACTGTTGGTAATATATCGGATTACCATATGTATATGGGGTATACATAGAAGACGTGTTAATTTGATAACAGTCTATATAAATAGTCCGCAATCGATGGAATAAGATTTGGGGATCTTATTCATGATAAGATTGTAAAGGTTGTCTTGACCATCGGATAGGTTCCGAGTAGAAACTTTAATGTATACCAGTATTGAGGTATGACATTGGACTGGACCTAAAGTGTTAATTGATTCGGTTTAATAATTCCATTTATAAGAATCAATGACACTTTGATTATCATCCTGCATTAATCTTAATCCTGAAATGATTACTTGAGTTCGCATCCATGACTTATGTATTTTAATGCACTACAGGTGAGACACTGTTAATTCATGGTCAATATACTTGTGTTTTGGGTGCATGACTTATGGATGGAGAAATCAAGATTCATAGACACGGAATCCATAACTATCTTAACGATAGTAAATGTTATCTACTTAAAGGCATTATTCGGGATTGAAATATAGTATAACAAGATCTTGGCCATCGGTTTACTTTGTGTTCTCTGGTGATTTACCATACAATTGGTGATTCTTTCAATAGAGAATAATGGAACTTTAAGCTAAAATGATTGAAAAGGTAAAATGGAAAAAGTCCTTAATTCAATCATGGATAACATATGGGGATTAAGCAAGCGATGAATAAATCATGGAAGAAGCACTACGTAAGAGAGCTTTCGTAATACGGTATGTAAACAGGAGTTCAGCTTCAAATTTTTAGTGGAATAGTTTTGAAGTTGATAATTGATGAATAATTAATCTGGGATTAATTTTTCACAATTATAGGAGCCTCTCTACGTATTTCCATCGGGTCCCTCTATTAGCTCACATAGTTCCATATAGCATCTCGGGATTTATTCCTAATGAGATCGGTAAATTTAAAAGGAATTTAGTAATGTCTATTAAGACATGGTACTCTCTAACATGCAATCTAGAAAGGATTGGACATATGAAATTTGTCGACAAATGATTTGTCAACATGTGATTGGTTAATTTGAATTTTGGAAATAAGATTATGTTTTGAATTATTTAATTTTTCTCTCCTAATCTAAATGTGGTACACGGTTTTTAGATAGGTGGAGGGAAAAAAATTTTGTTTCAAAATTGTTCAAATATATTCCTAACATTAAATTATTAATTGATTTAAATAATGGAGATTATTTGATGGATTTTTTCTGTCCTTTAAAATGTTGTGGACGGTTTTGAGAGGAGAAAATTTTCAAATATTCCATTTATTTAAATTAATAAATATGGTTGATGTTTGAGGAAAATATTTAATTCAAATAAGTGAATCTTATTTAAATTCAAAAAGGTTTAAAATGAATTTGAATCTAGATAGGACTAGGATCTTTTGACTAGTCTTGATTTAAAATTTGAACCATCAATCTAGCTTAAATTTCAAGTTGTGGCCGAAATTTTTTAAGCATCCCGTTGGAAAAATGTTTTTAGGTTCAATGAATCTAGCTCTAAAGTTGTATGATCTTTTGGTTCAAAATTTATCCGGAAAAATAATTATTAATTTTTTAAAGGAGATAAATTTTGAAAAAGGATTGGACTTCTATATAAAGGCTAGGGATTCTTGAAAACCCAATTTTTGGTAATTCACAAGAGGAAAAAAGTTTTTGGGAGTGAGAGAAAAACCAATAAGGGTTTCTTCTACTTCAATAAAATTCGGCTATCTTGTGAGAGAGAAAAAGAGAGAAAATTCCATTGAATCAAAACTGTGAGGAAGGTTAAACCGAATGATAATTTTCATAGGAGGTTAACTGGTTCCTGTTTTGTAGTTTTGAAGAAAGAAGCTGGATCATATTCTCAACGAGGAACATCGGAATTGAGAATGAGGGATCTAGGCTTCGGAAAGCATTACCGGTCGCTTGGATTCATAGAACGTGTGCCCACACACACTCTGAGACGTGGAACTCGAGAATAGTAGAGAAGACACGTTGGTCAAACGCTCTAGTAATTCCGGAATCCAAGAATTAAGGTACGCTTGATCATGAATTTAATTTATTGTTATATGCATCATGAGCTTCTTTTCCGAATCGGCATAAAAATTTTAAAACTTCCGCTGCGCCGTAAGTCTGATACCGGATCCGATTTTTCCAACAAGAACAATATGGAAAAGGAAAAGGTCCTCACCACACTCCTCACATGTTTCACTCAAAGAATAATTCACTCGAATCCACTCATGTTTCACTCAATCTAATTTGGCTTCTACCCTCTAATATACTCACACACTCTGCCTTTTACCACTCGTATTCTTCTTTAAGTTCTTTCAAAACTAATCAAACAAAAATAAGAAGAATTCAAGTAGTAAATTAAGATGAGAAGTAAACCAAATGGATCAAATTTGTCACGGATTCTGATGATTTTTAACACTCAAGCATTTTGGCAAAAAGGGTCTAGGACGTAAGAAACAAGATTAAACACAAAAAGAAAAAAAAAAAAAAATTTAAGAAGGGTTCCCAAACTTTTTTTTTTTTTTTTTGGATCCTCTAGATTTTCTTTTCGGATTCTTTTCTTTGATAGAAACGAGTAGCAAGGAACAAGAAGCAAGAGAATCGGATTTAGAAACACTAGCAAGTAATTCAACTTTGAATCAAGCACTAATATCACAGATTTAAGGAGAGAACAAACAGATTTAGTGCAACAAATTTTTTTTTTAATTTACAGATTGAAAATGAAAAACAAGAAGAGGATAGGCAAACCGGAGGAACCTGGCTCTGATACCAACTGATACGAACCACACCAACAAGTGATGAAATCCGATACCAAATATGAAAACAACAACCCAAAATCTTTCAAGTTTGATGAAAACCACAACCCGTTGCTTAGCAAAGCAAGAAACATTGGTATGATGAAGATGCCACAAACGGTTATGGTAAGTCTGTTTCATAAGTCAATTTGAACGCCACAAGGAATCCTTGATAAGTTCAGATAAGTTTCTTGAAGAACTCAAGAAGAATAACTCACAATATAAATAAACATCAAAAACTGCCTTCCATTAACTAAAAATTAGCCTTATATAGCCAAAATCACAATTTGTAAATTTCCTAATCTACCCTTTAAGATAAACACACCTATATTATAATATAATCTAGATAAAGATACAAAAATTCAAATTTTAAATTGAAACTTAAAACTAAAATAAGATTACAAAGAAATCAAATCTTGATCAGATCTTCTAAACTTCTAGAATCTTGTTTTGAATCTTGAACTTCTTGAAATCTTGAAAATGCAATCTTGACTTGATTCTTTGTTGGAAAACAAACGTCCACATCAACCTTGGCTCTCTTCCGGATTAACTTTGATGAGTAAAATCAATCTTTGTTCACCATCATTAGTAAACACATTCTCTTCTTATTGTAGAACTCTTCGGACTAAGTTATTCAGTTCTTCTTTGAATCTTTTAGCTCGAGCCCTCGTCACCGGACCAACTGGAACTTGAATTGGTTCGTGAGTATTGACGAATTTTACTAATGTGTTTTACTAAAAGTGACAACATGTCTCAATACTCTAATGTGTTTTACTAAAAGTGACAAGAATTGAAATTTATTAAAAAATATTGGCGAATTTTGGAATATTATGTATTATGTTTATTTTATCTCTTAAATCGTCATATTATTTTAATTAAACCCCTCCACGTTACCATACCCAATTTTGGGTCATGACAAGCTTATGATAAATCTTGAAAAATTAAATAAATAAGAAAATAAAAGATAGAAGAGAAGACAAAAGATTAATGTGGTGTCATCAGCCAATTAGGAATAAAAAGAAGATTTATTAATAAGAAGCACTACAAAACTATACATTATCTATTCATAATAAATAGTTACCTTATGTCGAGGGGTTTCAGGGAAAAAACAAAAAAACAAAAAACAAAAAACAAAAAAAAAAAAAACAATTGCCTCGCATTTCCGAGAAAATGTGGTTTATAACATAAAGCATGTTCCAAGTTTAATCAACAAGAGTGATCAAAAAAAATCAAAAAAAATCAAAAAAAACACGAAGAGAACTACAGAAACGATACAATCAAGTCATACTATTGCCTGCGAAACCAAAGTTCGATTCAAATCTCCCGATGAAGGAAGCAACTCAAATTCTACAGTTTTTCCAGCGATAAGATTCTTACAGAGTCAACTTTTGCCATCAGGAAACTAAATCACTTGCTATTTCACCTGCAAAGGATCGGGGGCTGAGCATCAGAAAAGGATAACATGCGAACATCACACCGAGAAATTCTTATCAAGACAGAAAATGAATGCCATGTTGGATCAATATATTTGCTACACTGTCCCAAAGCCAAAACAAAAAGATTCCGAAGTACATTAGTTTAGCGAGTTCAAACTAAAATAAATATTTTGTTTAGCACCCAAGTAATTCCAGGCTTCGACAAATATGCCCACACTTCTAATATGGAATCCTTCATGCAATGCTCACCAAAACGCATTTAGATTCAAAAACTGGCAAACCCTTACCATGCATGGACTTTATTAAGTACTCCAGCTCTGAGAAGAACATTGTTCCTTGAACTAGTGGAGACGGCTGTTGATATACAAAGAATGAGAAATGGCGAAGATCGGGATCATTTCTCGGTTTTGCCATCTCAACTATTCTAATGAACCCTTCTCTGTCATGACAGGACAGTGCATTTTCACCAGCTATGGTCAATCCTCGATTCCAAGCAGAATTGAAAACCTGTAACTACCGCATTATTACTATATCTGTGTATTTCAACACATAATATTCACTGCACTGCAACCCTAATACTACAGAAACTTCAGGATTCACTTGGCAATCAGCATTAACCAAAAGCTACTAGCCTGCAAGTAATACCCATGAAAGTAAAACACCTAACATAGCCTCGAGACAAAAGATGCAAAATTGGTCATTACCTGCCAACTCAAACCTTCTGGATCGGCCAAAAATTCATTACTATCTTGGTTAGACATCTGCAAGCCTGTGCAAACAAACTTCACCGTCACTCCATGTTTCTTCAGAACCTCAAAAACTGGAGAGTATCCATCCCGGTTTGTGGGGTTATAGTATCCAGAAGTTAGCTCTGCTGCATGACTAGGTGTCTTGTACCACCAGTAAACTGCAGGAACCTGCAAATTCGTATCTCTCGATTATTCATTAGTGGACATTAGCGGACCTTAACTATACCCCACACTAGACAGGTCAAAGGATGGGTAGTAGATAAATCAGGAAATAATTTAATTGTGCAACTGAGGAAAAATTCCCCTGCATCTTCATGCTCAACAATTATCACACAACTTTGCATCAAGAGATAGACAACCTGATAAAGGCCGTTTAGGGGTTTCAGAGATTAGAACTCATCATTTAAAGGGTTGAGTTTGAAAAATAACAAAGCATGAAATATGATCAAGTGTTCGAATATTAAAAAGAAAAAAATTGGCTATTTCCAGAGACAACCAGCTACAGGATATTCTGGGCAGAAAAGTTGGTATCATCCAAATAACCTGACAAAAACGAGCAGAGAAGTTGGTTGAAAATGATAATGGTGGTCCGAGTTTTTATTGAAGACAGCAGCAAATACAAACAAAGAGCATTTATTCGAGAGACTTGCTAGCTCTCCCCTGACCAGAAGCTCTACAATTTCCCAGTGATAGCCCACCCTCTATCCTATGCATTTTCTTCCTTCTATTCACTCACGAAGCTAGGCTAAACGAGACCATCTAACAGACAAATAACAAACTAACAAACTCCACACTGCTCTTACAGCATCATTCCTCACTCGGTAGGACCAATTTGCCGCTGCTTCTTAGCATGCCTCACATATGTGAAGCGAATGGGAGGTTTATCATATAGTCACCAGAGTTACTGGACCTATCTTGTTCTGACAGTTGAGTCCAAAATTGGCGACTGATTATTTCGGCAAATTTTCAACCACAGTGCATCCTCACCATATGAATTTACCACTATCACTGAAATCAATCCCTTGGGTAGCCACCAAAAAAAAAAAAGGAAATGCAAGAAACGCCAAAATCTGAGATCAATTTGATATGATTCCTCGACATGAAATAATTCACTTAGTGGAAATGGTTGTCCATTATGGATAAGAGAATTTGCGTAACTGTGTTCAACTAATGAAAGACTGAAATTTCCATAAACTCATACTTCAATTCCACTGCAACAAACATTAATAGATTGTGGAGTTGCCTTTTGACTTGGAAAATGCAGCTAGATGGGGTGTGGATAGTAAATACAGGACAAAACCAGTAGGGTAATAAATAAATAATCTAGGAAGCATAAAGAGGGAACAAAATAAGAAACTAATTCAGGGGGAGTTGATCATATTCAAAAACATTACCTTAACAACAATTTGTGTTTCCTCAAATGCATGGTTGGCAAGAGATAAAACATTGTTTGCGTGGTCTATTAATGACTGAGCATACCAATGGAGGAAAAAGCGCCCATAATAGCTATCATAGTCGCCCCTTTCACAAAAGAAGCCAGTTTCATGTGGTCGAGAATTGTATTGACCACCATTATCAGGTCCCCTACCCCAGAACAGGTGTCCACGCAATTTAGCTGCTTTTCGCAGACTTTGTTGTAGGTATTTATCATAGCACTGTAAAAATATGATAAAAGTTGATCAAAGGAGTTTTAATCCATAAATAAATCTCCTAAAATGATACAAAGAAACCCAAGCTTGGAGTGAGTATTCAGTAGTTTCAATAAGATAGACACACAAATATGTAGTACTTTGAGTTTCAAAGTGACCACAATCTTCTAATCAATAAGAAGGTAAAGATAATGGCGTTCAAAATATAAACAGGGTGTTGTAACAAATACCTGGAACTCACCGATACCAGGATACCTCCATCCCATTCTCTCCGAAAACGACGGATACTTAAGCTCGCCAGATGCACCAAGTCCAATCTCTACGGCACAAATGATGCCCTCAGCAAATAAGTCATCAAATTCTGTGCGGAAGCTTCTCATTAAGTCGAAATAGACCTGCATATTGACCGCTGCTCAGTGAAAGAAGCAAAATAAAACTACAGATAGGTCTCAGATGTAGAAAATGGGACTAGTCCATGTCAGGAAAGTAAAATAAACAGAATTAAACTCATTTATTATTCAAAAGGACAACAAGACTTTCTTTGTATGAGCTTTTCATACTTCGATACCAGTTCTTCCTTGCAGGACACGTTCTTTGTCAATGCCCCAAGATAGACACTCAGTATTCCTCCTTCCTTCACGATCAGTGAAGAATATATCTTGATTTTCCTTTCCAATCTCCATAACCCACTGAGGAAGACTGATAGATGTTTCACCAGATTCACTTGCTCCATCCTCATGGAATGCCATTACAACCTTCAAAGAGTAGACTTTAGAAACGAGTCACCAGCTGTGAAATAGAAGCTTTAACATTCAATTAGATACTAAAAACCCGAAACTATTCTATTCCAGGAATCAAGAATGCTTCTTATTTCTCCATCATTTGAAAAATAAATAAACAAAGTTGTTACGGTCGAAGAAAACCACAGATATAACACAAACATACTATGAATTTCACCAAATATGATCAAAGGATGGACAATGGAGCTTATGCTTGAGATGCTTGTGACAACATGGACAAGACAAGGATTTCCAAAATAAAATTACCATTTTCTTTCCCTTCGATATTTGTACAACTCAATAAGAGAGAGAGAGAGCCCATAAATTCAATTTAGACATGTGATGAAACATTAAAAAGAAAATCCACTTTAAAATCGCATAGGTTGTCGTCTATTTGCATTTGTTGCATCATCGATGCATGTATAATCAACAAGTTCATCTTATTGTGCTTTGATGCCTCAAACAGCTAGAAAAAGAAGGCAACAAACAAATATGTGAGTAGTACTTCGAATGTTAAATGAGGAAGGAGAAGTTAGTTACCTGCAACTTGAGCTTCAAGTGTCGGATGATGTTGAAAAGATCCCGATAACCAGACCAAATGTAATTCCGAGGGGTCCAGGTCTCAACAATTCCCCACCAACATTGGACAACAACGCCGTCGACGTTCAGAGACTGCAAAAAGGTTAGGTCTTGTCTTACACCTTCAGGGTCAACCAGCTGACAGAACTTGTTGACAATACCACTCTGCCAAATAGTTATGATAACAACTAGTATTCATTCATGTTGTTGAGAGTAAAAAACTAGTATTTGATAGATTTTGAAGCACTGAGTAAACAAGTAAAACATGATTAGGATGATGAATAGAGACAGAGAAATTTACGGAGAGCTCGACAAACATAGGGACATAGGGTGTGGGTGTAAAATCGGTAGCATGTTCACCCGAAGTTGAAGGAAAATCTTGCATAAGCTGCTGTTGCATTATCAGATTCAGTCACAAAAACCAAACCAAACCAAACCAAACAAAAACAAAAGAAAACAGTTAGTTTGTGAGAAAATAAAGTCTGACAAAATAGAATAAATTGGTTGGAGAAAGAGGCTGACATTTGGAGGAGGGGAATGCATAGAGGCGGAAGCAGAGGCGGAGGCGGAGGCGGAGGCAATGGTGGAGTAGTTTGGAGTATGATGAATTTGAGGAGGATGGGTGTCTGCAGATGCAGCAATAACAACAGAATCAAGACTGGTGGGAGACAATGAAGACAAGCAATTGTTGGTGGTGGAGTCTGCCAAAACTGAATCAACAATGGACGAGCAGTTGTTGTTGTAAGAAGTATCACCATCACCATCACCATCACCATCACCATCACCATCACCATCACCATTATCATTATCATTATGTCCAATATGATGATGAGGAGGAGGATTATTAGGATTTGAATGAGGGCGGTAAGTGGTGCCGTCGGGCTCGACGAGCCAGCCGGCCTGGCGGGCGAGGGCAGCAAGGACGTCGTTCATGTCGGCACGTGCAGGGAGAGGGAAGTTGCCAAACTGGCGAAGCCCTGCCAACATGCGGCTGGTGATGGCTCGCCGGTGCCTCTCGCGAAGCTTGGTCCGCTCCTTCTCCTTCTCCCTCTCTCTCTTCCCACTCCCAATCCCACCCTTAGAAACAGAAGGAGGAGTGATGGTTTGGGACTGGGTGGCGGCAAACCCCCTGGGCCTTCGAGGCTGAGGCTGAGGCTGAGGCTCAAAAAGTAGAGGCTGAACCCGAGATTGAGAATGAGGGAAGTCGGAACCCTCACCCTCGGGGTCGTCACTTTGGGTTTGAGAATGAGAACCCTCAACATCCACCTCCGAGTTCATCTTTCTTTCTCTCAATTTGATCTCCTTCACTCTCACTCTCACTCCTTCCTCAACTTTCGCCTTCTTCTCTCAGATTTGTTTACACGTTGGTGTTTCAAAGTTGCTAAGCCTAATATCTCTCTGCAACTCGTCTTCATATATTCTGAATAAGAGAGCTGTATAATTCGCAAAAAATAACTTGTCAGAAGTAATGTGTTTTCATGAACTAAACAAAAATATTTTATTTTATTTTGTACTTTTCCCTTATTAAGATGTTATGGCCAAGTAAATAACTCGTAAACCTTGGAGACTGTTTCACTTCGATTCCCGTACTACTGCTTAATTTGAGTTTTTTTTTTTTATATATATATAAAGGATATCAGAGCTAATAGCCTTCTCAGGATTAAGGTCCATCCAATATTGCAAAGCTAGGATGTGTGTTTTGCATATACCTATCTAGTTGTAACATAAAACCATAGTTGATAAACTTCAGTTTTCCTAGTATGCACAAGACAAGACACATGTAGTTTCGATTTTGAATTTTTCCTTGATCTTAATCTAAAATTCGTAGAAGCAATGAAATACGAAAGGGCCAAACCTACATGCCATCCTGTAGTGCTAATAGCTTTGCAGTTTCAACAGCTTCGTCATTGGATATCTCTCAATTGCCAAATTCAGAAAATATGAGAACTGATAAGTCAAATAGAGTAATGGGCGGTTAATCAAAAAGATGAAGATGCATGCTTTGCTACAAAAGGCAATGAAGTAGTTGGTGTCATCTCAATGACTTGGTTAAATTAGAGATTTAAGAACGTAGAACATTTTTCTTTTTTTTTTCTTTTTTTTTTTTTTTTTTTTTAAGAAAAAAGGATTACAAATCATTGACTTCATCAACAATCTCTTGGTCACAATTTCTCTCCAACCAAGAAGAAATACCAACTCTTTCAGAGGATGGGAAAAGCCCTGAAAACTCTTTTTATGCAAGTTTTATTAGACTTCAAGTAGTATTGCTTATTTATTTATTTATTTAATTTTTCACATCAACATATCCTTTTCTCTTTTTTGGGCATAGTGGCTCGACTATTAATCAAACTTTTCTGAATAATAGTTTCATGTAAATAGTTTAATTTTCCACAATTTAAGAGCCAAAGTAGATATCCAAATATTTCATGTAATCAACGAAGCCCACACATTCTTTTTTCTAGTCACCCAATCATGTGGCTGCCATCAGCAGCCAACAAGTACAAAGACGACTCTGAAGTGATGAAAAAAGACATTGGAATCGAAAAATTCTAAAGGAAAACGATAAGAGAAGAAAAATATCAGAAAGTGAAAGAAAAAACTACATAAATATATATATATATATATATATAAATTGAAATTCATTTGGAAAAAGAGGAACAAAAACTGATGAAAGAACAGGAGGCAAGAGAATGAAATGTAGCGACTTGTTCGAGGCCATAATCAAAACGGAATAGGGAAATTTGATAGGCACGGAGAATCGCTTTCAGTAAATGATATTGCCAACCTTCAATGCAATTTGTGCCATCTTTTTCTTAATCGACACCTTTGCTCTGCTAATTGGCTTATAATTAATTTCCATTCATTTATATTATATATACATATTACAAAAACAAACACACAACAATAAAAATTTAGAAATCGAAGAAAGAAAGAAAGAAAGAAAAAAAAAAAAGATGAGATAAGAAGAAGCCGCACGCAATGCAAGAGAAAGAGCAGAGACAGAGACAGAGACAGAGACGAGGTCAGTCGTGAATATGATTGCAGAAAATGGGTGCTTATTTTATGGGCCTTGCAGATGCAGAGGTCATTCAACAACCATAATTTGTTCAAAGGACAACCTCTCATTAACCCCAAGGGGTTTGGCACAGTGGTGAAGGTGAATCACTTGGATTTGAAGTAATAGGTCTAAGGTTCGAAGAAGGCCCATTTTTTAAGATTCCAAAAGAAGGGCTTTTTTGGTTGTGTAAAAACTAAAAAGGGAGTAGGCCTCCTCTCTTTCTAACTTCTATGGAGATAGTAAGTAAGAAACAACATGAGAAACGAAAGAGTTAAACATTATTGGACTGGACTAAAAAAAATAATAATAATAATAATAACATCAAATAAAGAAGAAATCAAACGCCTCTTTCTTGCCTTTTATGGTGCTCTCCTCACCTCAAACTTGTCAAAATTGCCATTTGCAGCTCTCAATGGTTTGTAGAACACGAACACAAACTCGAACACGACCTCGAACTCGAAGTCGAACACCAACGCCTGTCAATCCACCTCCCTGGAAACTACCAAAACTTAAATTATTTTTGTCTTAGGTGTGCAAGATTCCGATTATGCTTTCAATTTGCAACCACGTATAAAAAATAAATTTAAAAAAATAAATTAAAAAAGACAAGTCCGTGACCATGAGCAAGGAATTTTATCAAATATATATTAGGGTTTATTTCAACAATTTTTGAATATAGGTGGATCCGGTTCTTCGAAGTGAAATTGAAAGTAGAAAATTTTACATTTCTAATCAAACTAACTGAAAACAATTCAAAATTTAAAAAAAAAAATTAAGAACAACTAAACTAACAAACAAAAATAACTAGGTTTTTCTCCAACTATTTTCAATCATTTTCATGGTCCTCCTTATATT
This sequence comes from Ficus erecta, assembly GCA_008635985.1. Classification (NCBI taxonomy): domain Eukaryota; kingdom Viridiplantae; phylum Streptophyta; class Magnoliopsida; order Rosales; family Moraceae; genus Ficus; species Ficus erecta. The sequence continues at coordinate 17,380 of BKCH01002115.1, read as the reverse complement.
CACGTACTGTCTTCCTTCTTCCTCATGAATTTCATTGATTATGCAGTAGGAAAGGAAAAGATTTGGTTGGGTAATTTCTGAAATTCGTCAATTATCTAATTTTAATCAACTAAACCGAGAACTTTAATCAAATAAAAAATTTCATATATATATATATATATAGAGAGAGAGAGAGAGAGAGAATGATTAAAAATAACCTTTGATCGTGAAATCAGAAATGGCCGCCGGAGATCGGACGACGTGGATGGCGACGCAAGTCTGTGGCGGCCAGGAGCTTCGCCAGAGAGAGTGAGTGAGTGAGTGAGTGAGTGAGAGAGAGAGATATTTTGGGGGAGATGGAGAGTGAAAGAGAGAGGGAAATGAGAAAACAAATTAGCATTTCATTTTGATAATCAATAAAGTATCAAGCATACACGCGATTAAAACTATTTAGAGGTAATTTTTGGGTAATTCGTTCCTTGAATCTCTTAAATAGGGTTATTTTTATTTCAAAAGTATATGCTATATTTTTAACTTTTACATTTGTCTTATCATATTACACTTAGTAAATAAATTTATATCTTTTCTCGATCAATACTTAATTTTGACATTAAAATACCTAAATTACCCTTAAAAAAATACTACAGGGGTGTTTAGTGTATAAGTTTGAGTTAAGATTTGTAAGTTTAAATAGTAAATTTTTTTGAATTTTTTTGAATTTTCAGAAAAGACAAACAACTTTTTGGAAAAAAAGACAAAAAACATGATGAAAAAAATACAGTTTAATTTAAACTAAACTCATAGCCAAACAAGCCCTACAATTATGTATTATCAAAGAAATTATAAAAGCATAAATAATACATATTGTAATATTTCTTTTTAATAGTACTTTGGGTATTTTAAGGTCAAAATTAAGTGTTGACTGAGAAATAATATAAATTTGTATATTAGGTGTAATTTGATATTATACAAATATAAAAGTTCAATACGCAAGGTATACTTTCTAAATAAAAGTAAAATACAGGTACAAAAAACGTAAATAACCCTCTAAATTATGTAAAGGGTGGGTCTATTAATATCCTCATTTTATTTTTCCCGCTCTCTTTTTAAAACCACTTATCATATTAGTTTTACTATTAAATAACTACTTGTTCCACCTCTTAATTTTTCTATTAAAAAAACCCCCTTATAAATGAATTATTTACTTTTTTTTTCTCCTCCAGTTACAGTCTAAATCCATGTACATTTTTTCCTTACTTTTTTTTTAAATGTTCTATTTTGTTTTTTTTTTTTTTTTTAAAGAGAAGATTCTTTTATTTTGTTTGTTATTATTCCTATTTTTCAATAGTTTTTGTAGTTTCATGTTATAACTAGTTTTTTGTTTTTTAGGAAATAACAAGTAAATGGAAAACACATATGTATGATGTGGATATATAAAAAATATATCGATTCGATTGATTATTCATTTTATAAATAATTGAGAAAAATGGTAAACTCTAAATTCTCAAAATGGAAAGGAGAAATGCTATCCATGGCTGGAAGACTCACTTTGATAAACTCAGTGGTCGCGAAGCTGATTAAAGCACCGTTTTATGATATACAAATGGCCAGCAAATTTAATTCGGAAGATTGACACGATACAGCAATGAGAAATTTTCTTTGGACTGGGAATGTTGGAAAAAGAAAGTAAGTCGTGGTTGCTTGGAAAAAAATGTTGCCTTCCCAAAACTGAAGGAGGTCTTGGAATTCGTTCCTTGGAGGCTACTAATGCAGTGTTTTTGAAAAAACTTGCTTGGCGGATGATGAAAGATGAATCAGTTGCTTGTGATTTCCTGAGACAAAAATATATCAAGGATTTTCGTGTCATTAAAAGCAGCCCTGTCACTTCGTCTGTTTGGCCAGCCGTAAGAATTTTTACTCTCAGCTCAATGGAGGAGATTATTTGGCTTGTGGGGAATAATTCCAAGGTTAACTTTATGGTTGAATAATTGGATTGGTTATCCGATTGATTCTAAAATCCGTATGAATGAGGATGTTGATCTTAGCATTCCTGTGGAAAGTTTTATTGTTGAGGGTCACTGGGCAGTTTTTGGATGCTTTTCCTAACATTGCTCGTGATATAGAGAGGGTTACTATTGCTACTGATTTCATTGATGCTTTGCGCTGGAAATCCTCCTCTTCGGGACTTCCTAAGATGAAGGATTTTTATGACAATTTGCTTGCGGCCACCGAGCAAATAAAAGCTTGGGGAGATAAAATCTGGAGATGCTCTATTCAACCAAGACGATCTCTCACTGTTTCGAAGGCAACTCATGGTCGGTTGGTGACGGAGCAGACTTTCAAAAGGAAGGGATTCGTCATGCCTTCTTGCTGTCGTTTTTGCTACAGTGCTGAAGAAGACAATAATCACATTTTTCTTCCATGTGATTCGCTATCTCAAATCTGGAACATTTTACAGTCCACTTTCAAATTTCAGATCAACAGGTCAAGAGATCTTAAGGACCTTTTAATCTCAACTTCTAAAGCCCGTATGAGCTCTCAGGTTTATAATCTTTGGATTAGTGAAATTATTTCCACTATGTGGATAATATGGAAATTGCGTAACGAGGCAGTTTTTGAAGATAAGATCCTCAATAAACATGGCGCTCTTGTTTTGATATGGAACAGTATTAGAGAGGCAGATCGTATTGATTCTGGTATTATAAATAATTCTCTTGTTGATCTCTTAATTTTGAAGACTTTCAAACTCCAACATAGAGTTTCCAAAGCTCCCTAAATCATTGAGATTGAATGGAAAAGGCCAATCATAAGGTGGATCAAGGTCAATACAAATGGAGCTGGAAATGGTTCGCTGGGTATTGCTAGATATGGAGGTATTTTTCGAACCTATAGAGGATTCTGTAAAGGTTGGCCTTTGGGGGTTCTCTATGCTTTTAAAGCCAAGCGTTGGAGTGTCATCACGGCCGTAGAATGTGCCATCAGATTTCAATGGACTCACCTATGGTTCGAATGTGATGCAACGTATCTGGTAGATCTTCTTCAAAACAAAAGCAAGAATGTACCTTGGAAGTTTCTTACAATGGGTGCGTGTGTTGAACTATCTTCAAGTAAACATCTATTATGTTTCTCATGTATTTAGGGAAGGAAACCATGTGGCATATAAATTGGCTTCTCATGCAATGCGCTTGGAAAAAGAAAATTGGTGGTTAACTTGTCCGGATTTTATTTCGTCAACGGTCAACAAAGACATTATCGGTCTTCTACTATATAGATTTTCAAGATAGCCGACATTTAGTAAACATGTACTCTTTTTTCCTTTTGGTCTTATTCTCACAAGGTTTTGGTTAAAAAGTTTTTAACAAGGCATTTTTGAGATTGAATCACAATATGCAAGTTCACGCTTAATTCTTTGGGACCAATCTCCGACTAGCTTTTGAGTTCATAGGACTTTTTATTTTTTGTTTCGATGCCCTATTTGGTGCTTGCTTGTTTTATTTTCCCTCTTTCAACATTATTCTCTTTTTTTATTATTATTATTAATAATTTGGGACATGTAAATTAAAAAGGGTCCTAGAGGGGTGCCAACCTAATTGGGATATCTTGGTATACCTACTGATACTTATTACCATCATTTATCTACAAAAGAAAAAAAAAGGAGAGAGAAATGGTTAGGAATTTATGCAAACTCTGAATTGTGAGTTTTTTTTTTAATTATCTAATAAAAGTATTAACAAAATTCATAACATTTTCAATCATACTTGTGGAATACTCAACTTCATCAGTAAATTATCCTCAAGTTTTTATCGTCTCAAGAAAAAGTATACCAAAGAATAAGTTCATAGATTTTTATCTCAAAATATAAACTGATGAAGAATTTTTATTGGATATCTAAAAAGAAAAAAGAAATCTCATGAGAAAAAAATTTAAATATAAAATTAAAACAAAATATATTTTAAAAAAACTATATAGTGGTTTAGATTTAGTATGCGGAGAAAGAAGAAAAAAAGAAGAAAAAAAAATATTTTAGTTATAAGAGCTTTTTTGGGAAAACTAAAGAGTAGAACAAATAATTTTTAATTCTAAAATTAATTTGTTGTTGATTTTCAAAAGTGAGTGGGAAAAGCAAAATGGGGGGTGTCAATAGACCTACCTTTTGTAAATTATGTCACTTTAGTCTTTAAACTTTTGATTTTGATAAAATAGTCCTTGAATTTTTAATCTTTGACAGTTTTTGTCCCTGACATAGAAATCAATTAAATATCTTTTTAATTTAGTATATATAGGGCCCATTTAGGATAACATCTGGATATAGTACTTTAGAGGTTGAATTGGAAATGTGCATTTGGAAGGAAAACTTTTGAAAAAAGTTTTGTAATATAGAAAATAGTGCAAAAATCTTAAATGTATTCGGAAAAAAAATACAAAATATATCTTGTCTTGTTTATCTCATTGTTACAAGCATTTTGACATAAAAATCATCTTATTCTGATTTAAAATGAGAACGTTACGGAACATTAAAATAAAAAAATAAGAATATAAGGAAAATAAAAAATAACATTAAAAAATAAACCATACCTTAAAACAAAAAAGGAACATCAAATCTGGAAAAATAACAACAACAACAAAAACACTAATAAAAAAAAATCATACATTAACTAATTTTTGTTTTGGAATTTTATTTTTTTTCTACTTTTTTTTCTCTGAATTTTTGTATTTATTAGTTCGTCTTCTTATTTATTATAATTCTAAATTTTAAATTAGTTTTTTTTAATTTCATAAGTTCTAAAGATGAGGATTTTCTAAAATGCCCCTGATTTTTATATTATAAGTTAACCACAAGTCAATTTGTGATTGAAAAAAAAAAAAACAAATAGAAGGACTAAATTTGTTAATGAAACATAACTTGGAGGACATGTTGTTACATTTTGAAATTCGAGAGGTAAAGTGTTAGAAGTGATATAATTTAGAATAAATTTTTATATTAATCCTTTATAAAATTAACCCTAATTTTAAAATTACTAAATTTACTTATAACACACTCTTGTAAATTCCAAAATTACCCTGACTACTTTCGTAAAATAAATATTATTCTATCATTTCAAATCTTTTTTCACATCCATCATTTTTATTTTTGATATTTACTTTATTGTGCTCCTTTTTTTATTTATAATTCTCTTTTTATTTTATTTTATTTTGTTTTTTTGTTCTTGAAGCTTGAGGCGTGAAACCTTTTTCTTTCATTGTTGAAGTAAATTGGAAATTTTATATATTTACTATTCATTTTTTAAATGGATATATTTACCAAGTACACTTGTTAAGTTAAGAATTTTCAAGGGAAAAAATAGCTTTCAAAAATAAAAGAAAAGAAAGAAAGAAAGAAAGAAGGAAAGAAAGAAAAAAAAAAAAAACGTGGTATTGTTGTAGACTTCAAATTGTAAGCATGGTTTTCTTCTTGTTTATTTGGGGATATGACATATGTGTGTACGTGGAGAGAAAAATGAGTATCATTGAGTTTTTTTTTTTTATCACATAATTTAATTGTTTAGATAAGTCTATTTAATTGTATTTTTATTAGTTAAGGGTTTTTTAAATAATAAAATTTTATTAAAAAATGTGCCAAAAATCATATAAAATGTATAAGTAGAACCTTTTTTAAATATTTAAATATCTATTTATATATTTTATAAACAATGGAAGTAGCCTTAAAAATAAGATATTAAAGCTTGAAAAAAGAAGAGTAAAATCTGCTAATGTTAACATATATATAATGCTAATACATACATGTAACGTTGTATGATAATGTATATGATGCGTTGTTACTAGCTTAAGGGATGGAATCTTTGCCTGTACTTTGAATCTTTACTTGCTCATCAAAACTTTTATTGACTTAAGTATCGGAAAGTCCTTAATAGACATCTCATTTATAACGACCCAATTTTTTGGACCGTTAACTACTTTACTTATTTTTAATTAATATAGTCTTAACACTTATTTATATTTGGTTACAAAAATACATTTTTTTTTTACTTTTTAAAACAAATCATTATTGTAATTGAAGAGTTAAATAAACTAAAATTTTAACTGAGAAAATTGAAATTTCTAGATAATAAATATCACATTTAAATTCATACTTAGATAATATTTAAAAAGCTATAACACCGTGTGAGTTAAAAGAAAAGACCCTTAAGTCTTTTTCGTAAAGTACTCATATTAGTTTAGTAGTACCAAAATATTGAAACATAGTTATAAAGATAATCGATACAAAATAATTTAAAAAATCTAAATGCAGAAATTAAATTCGTGATAGTATCCCAATTCCCTTCCTTCATTGCCTCCGCACCGCTTCACCAGTCTAAAAAATATCTAAGTGGCAAGCTGCTTACATGCGTTATCTATAGTACGAACACACGCATATGAGCTTTTGCTCAGCAAGTACAAACTACAACTCACAAAATATTTTCATAGATCATATCATCACGCGTCATAACATGAATATTCAAAAATGCATGTGATTTATGTGCATTCAATTATGCTTTATTATACGTATCTTGTCTATTTAAGGGCTTTTGTGTATGTACGCATATACTTACAACCAATGGGGAGTAAGGGGGAAAAACCCTCCAACAACCTACAAGGTCATAACTTATAACTTTCGTTCTTATCATATCATCTCACTAATTGGAGGTTGGTACGATACTTAATCCTATCTTTCATTAGCCTCATTCTTATTAATTATGACAATGTATAGATTTACATGTTACGATGCATCTATCATTATGGCATAATTATCTATTAAACATGCTGATCATATTAGTGCAAAAGAAATTATACACGCCAAATGCTTAATCAAAGTAATACATTTCACTTATATATTCATCACATCATAAAGGTAAATCATAGCAAATATAGAACATCAACAAGGAAAACAATTTGTTTCATATTGTAGGTGAGATTTGTACTTACTTGTCTTTTGTGCTTAGACTTCTGAAGTGGTAGCTTCTACTATGTAAGTTCAAAAAATTGTCCTAATTTAACAATACCTCATCATTAGATAGAATCATGGTTATATATATTTTTTTATAAATTAAGGTGAACTTAATTGCACCATAACTAACCCTAATAATTAATTTCTATTAATCATTAAGTGTTAAACAAATTTTTTTTTTTAAAATGGCGATTATCATTTAAGATAAAACGAGATACACTACTACAAAAGTTGGCTTACACGACGGAAATTACACGACAGTTTTTGTGAAACCGACGTCTTAAACAAGATCACACGACGGTTTGACAAAACAGTCGTGTAAACAAAGGATTACACGACGGTTTTGATGAACCATCGTGTAATCCGCCGGATTACACGACGGTTTTGTTGGAACCGTCGTGTAATCCGACAGCATTTGAAAAAAAAAAAGGAAGGATTACACGACGGTTTTATATAACCGTCGTGTAATAATCCTCCGAAAATTTTCAAAATTTCAAAATTTCAAAATTTAAAATTTTCAAAAAAAATAATAATAATAAAAGAGAAGGATTACACGACGGTTCTCAGAACCGTTTTGTCGATGTGAGATCTTAATTTATAACGTTTAATAATTTGTGTATAATTCCGTTTTAAATACTTGATGACTCGTTGAAAAGCTTGAAGTATCTAGTTTCTGTCCTTATAATTTATTTTTCTAAATTTCAAGGATTTCAAACTTTAATAAGGGCATTTTTCTTAGTAACTCGTAGTAAAATCCCAGTTTACGGGACTATAATACAATCTTGTGTGATTTATTAAAAATTATGTACATATCTGTTTTAAACGTATGATATCTCATTTCAAAGCTTGGAATGTCTACTTTACAATCATAAGTTATTTTTTTTGAATTTTTTGAGTTTTACATGCTGTACAATGAGATTTTGTTATTGTTAGTCTCACGTATGTACCATATACCCAGATTTATGGTTAAATTTAGAAAAATCATAACAATTCATTCACAAGTCCAAATAAGACAAAGGATATGTCCTTGGAAAGCTTATAATGTCTAGTATATACATCAACAACAATTTTGTAAAATGTTATGATTTACTAACTCAAAACATACAAAACCCGTGGTTGGTACAAGATTCTAGCAAAATCTCTCGGTTCGTAGTCTAAATTTGAAACATTCACCAAAAATTGTATATTTGTCCGTTTGTGGTGTATGATACCATGATGTAAAGCTTAAGGAATTTAGTTTTTAGATCTATAACAAATGATCCAAAGTTTGAGTTTAATAGGTTCGGACTTCACAAAATCTGTGGCTATACTATACCCCAGGGGTTCCTTTTCTTTTTAGTTTTGTGTCACAACTTCAAATACACATAACTTAAGACATACATAAGTAAACTAAGTGATTCCAAAGCCTAAAATGAATCTTACTCTCTGTAGAATCTTACCATATACTTTATTTTTCATGTCGAAGTTTCTAATTTATGCCATATCATCACAACAACCAAATGCTCTAACAAAGTTCGTAGATCTTACCGAAATACTCCGTAGATCCTCTAAGACTTCAAACCTTCAAAGTTCTTCTCAAAACCTTTTCCGAGGTAAGAAGAAGTCTAACATTAAGATTCTAACTAAACAACATACTTTAGTTCTCCAAAAGTGACAAAAACACAAAGAAAACTACTAGGTTATCTCTAGTAACAAGTCCTCTAAATCCGCTTCACACTTCTTCAAACTTGGTAATGGGGTTGCTTAGAGCTTGAAAATGGAAGGAGGATGGTTTTAAAGAGGTGTTGGAGATGGAGAGTAGTGTGGTAGGGGTAAAAGTGTCAAAAATGTGCTGAATTACCCCTTGATATGGAAGAGAAATTGTCCCTTTCATCTTATACGTTCAGGTCATTTTCAAGTACTTGTTTTTTGTCATTTTTGCCTAAACTAACCATGCCAATTCTTATTTGTGTTTGCATGCATGAACCACACACTACTTTCATCTTGATTCAAACCTCCTCTTGCTTTGTTGACTAGAGAATCCGATCCTCTCTAGATCTCTCATGATTCCCCATTTTTTTTTCTTCTTCTAATTTTTCCACCAATGATCAAAGGTTGTCATTTTTGATCTTATCCATTAGATCTTCAACCATATCAATCATTATCTTAAGTTCTCATTAGTCACTTATCATCCAAAGTTTAGCCATTAATTTTCCTAAGATCCCTTAACATAAAATCTATACCATTGATTTCAAATCTAATCATAACTCTTGATCAATCCTCCACCATTGGATTTACTCATAGTTAATCCTAACCATTCCTTTCCTATCTATGTGGCACATTAATTTTCCCAATCATACTCTCATACTTAAACATTGAAATGACCAAAATAGATACTGAGGTCATCAAATCAACATACTAATAGTAATTTGGATCCCTTCCCAAAACTTGACATTTATACCAATAGCACGACATAATAAATTCATCATATAAATTATATGTTGTTCGGCCTATTTCCTCGTTTCTATAATTTACCATTAAAAAAGAAAAATTCAACATTGTTAGAGTATCAATATCATCATATGGATGATACATATAAAATAATTCATGATCTTGAAATTTAGTTTTCATCAAAATAATTTTATTAGAAGTATATTAATAAATTAAATCCATGATAATAGTTAATGAAATCAAGTTTCAAAATTTCTAGGACGTCACATCATTGGTGTCACCTTGGTTTCGAGATGCTAATCTCCATTTTGCAGGCGACTAGACAGACCGAAAAAGCATTAGACCAATAACACCAAGTGATTCCATTTAGAATTGTGTCTGTAATTTTTGACATCAACATTAACGAGATTAGAAGATTCAAAGATGGATTGGTTTTTCTTGATTACATGATTAGAGGTTTAAGTTGGGGATTTTCTTTACCTTTCATTGGTCGTTGTGTTTTATTTATGTCCAGTTTATAATTTATCAGTAAGTATGTATTACGCATCTCGGTTACAAATTTTAATTGCCAAATTAAGGATTCCATCGCACCAAGAGAGACTACATTGACGCTCGTTCTCCTCTCATTTATCCCCTGATTTGAGTTCCATTCGGCCGAGTAAGCCGCCTAAGCTAATTCCATACATCTAACCAAAAACTCCTTTATTCTTCTAACTTTTTGATCCTCCCATTCATTACCTGTAGGTCTTTCTTCGCTTAATTATTTCCCTTCTACAATGAATACTCTATAATAACTCGCAAATCTAGATTGGCTAATTATTCCCGAATAACACCTGCTTCAGTAGAAATTTCTTGACTTTGAAATGTACCAAAACCTTGGGAAGTAAAAAATAACAAATAGGCCATTTAAAAACAAAAAAAAAAAAAACATTTACGGTAAGTATCATAGTTCAAAATAGTTGAGGTAAATTGCATATTTACAATAAATCATTTATTTATGAAAATATTTTTATGGTAATTTTAACCGTAAATATGCTTTGTAAATAAATAATTACCGTAAACATGTTATTTACCTTATGAAAAATATTAAGGATACCAACTCTAATATCAACTTTTAAGTATTAATATATGTTGCATGTGAATTATCATTCTTTTATGGTAATACTTAAAATATTATCACATCAATTTATTACATTTACAAATAACAAGATAACAACTCACAGTCATATGAATTAATTCCTAAATTTTGAAATTAGAATTGGTATTCTTGGTACTCTTATCTTATTTATTTATTTATTTATTTTTTGAAAATATGCCATTTACTAGAAGTAATTTTTCAAAAATACAATTTACCTCTTACTACATTCTTCTTGCTAATCAAAACATTGGGAGTATTACTTGAAGGCCCATTTTACTTCTCTTAATTTTTTTGGAGAAAGTACTTCAATGACATAAATTTAAATATTATTGCACCAACATGACACAAAAATTTGACACTAGATCAATATGACAAAAAAATCTATTGTAGTCAAGATAATGGAGTTTGTGTCATGTTGGTCAATTAATGAAAAAAATGTGACTATTTAAGTAATTTTCTCTAATTTTTTAAATTGAAGGCTCATTTGACAGACAAAAGAAGGGGGGGGGGGGGGGGAATGAAAAATAACAAATCAACAAACGTTAGAAGAAGTAAATAACCTATTTACAAAGTTATTACAGTAAACAATATATTTACGAGTAACTAAGTTTTTTTTTAAACTAAAAATTACTATAACAGATTAGTAAATATATGATTTATTTATAAAAAATGTTAGGAACATCAAATCTAATCCTAATATTTAAATACATGCGAGTTATTATTTTATATTGATATGTATTTAAATGATTGTCACATCAAATATTATATCTATTAATAAAAATATAATAACTCACCGTCATATTGAGTAGGACTAAAAAATTTGTTATTTACCTTATATTTTCAATAAAAAAAAGGGCAAATTAAACTTTTTCCTCTCGAACTTTAGGCCTTGTCACAAAATGATACTTGAACTTCAATTTGTAATATTATTTCCCCTTAATTTCCCCCATCAATTAAATTTTTGATGAAAAAAATGCATATAACACTCGTTGAAAGCCTAAGTTGGGGTTGTTAAGCGTAAAATTATGAAGTGACACACATTGGTAGCACTCGTGACACCCGTTATCTTTATCAAATGTGAAATTATGAGATTACCTATAAGAGAGGTATGAGGAAAAATGACAATTAATTATAAATATTTACTCTTTTAACCTAATTATAAGGGTAACTTCACAGTTTCACATTTAATATCCGAAATTCATGCTTCCAACACGTGTCATGTGCATTTTTTGTCAAAAATTTAATTGAGAAGGGAAATTCGCAAACTTTTTCAAAGTTCATGGAAAAAGAATGTTACAAATTGAAGTTCAGGGGGCATTTTGTAATTATGCCTAAAGTTTGGGAGGAAAAAGTGTGATTTGTTAAAAAAAAAAAAGTATAAATTTCATTTTTGCTTCCTGAACTTTGATGCTTTTGTAACTTTGCTTCATAAACTTTAAAAACTAGTAGAAATGCTCACTAAATTATGAAATGGTTTCATCTTTACTCCTTCTGTCAGTTAAATAGATGGAATTGTTAGCAAAATACCCCCGAACTTTAAACCATTAGTAAAAATATCCATTGTTTCATATTTTAGCTATGCAAGAAGCCTAAATTTTAATACATTTGTAACTTTATCTCCAAACATAAGAACTAATACTTATACATCTCGACATTTATACTATTAGGAAAATAACTTATATTTCGTCCACTTAAAACCGATGTAGCACTAATATAATAAAAAGTTAATTTAAATTAAAAATCTTTATAATTATAAAAATAACCTTAAAATCTAAAAAAAATTCAAGGGATCTAAATATACAAGTTCCTTTAATTTTTGTTTTGTTTTGTTTTTGTTTTTTTCTTTTGTAATGACTTTAATTTTAAAAATAAACATTATGAAAGCTAACAACATCATAAATGATAAGAGACATAAAACAAACACAAAATCAATACACGGAAACCTAAAAAAGATTAATGTGTTCATAAGATTTGTTTAAAATTGAAGTCATTAAAAAAAAAAAAGGATAATAGAAAAACTTGTATATTTAGATCCCATGAATTTTGATAGATTTTTAAGATTATTTTTATAAATAAAAATATTTTAATTTAAATAAATGAACTTTTTAGTAAACTTGTGTCACGTCAGTTTTAAGTGAACAAAATATAAGTGAGTTTTCTAACAGTGTACAAGTCAAGAGTTATAAGCACTAGTTTTTTAATGTTCGGGAGTAAAGTTACAAATATAATAAAATTTAAGGGATAAAAACAAAGTTTTTTTAAATTCTTATATGGTCAAAATATGAAACAATAGATATTTTTACTAATGATTTAAAGTTCGAAAGATATTCTTTTAACTGTTTAAAATTTGAGGGATATAAACATCCGCTTTCATAGTTTTAGAGTAAAGTTATAAGAATATTAAAGTTTTGGAGATAAAAATAAAATTTGTTATTATTAAGTTACATTTTAGTTGTTGGTATGTCAACAATCCTATTAATTTAACTCATAGAAAGAGTAATGATGAAATAATTTCATATTGTAAGAAGTATTTTTATCAGTTTTTAAAGTTTAGAGAGTAAAGTTATAAAAGCATAAAAGTTGAGTGAAGAAAAATAAAATTTGTAAATGCAAAAAAAAAAAAAAAAAAAAAAAAAAAAAAACTGGAAGGGAATAAAAAGTTAATTTGGCATCTGGGAAGTCCTCTGAAAGATTGCAGACAGGAAGTGTTGCCGTCCGTATTGGACGAACACAGAGGGGGAGAAAACTACAAATCAATTACGACCTTCATCAATCACCTCCACAAGTATGACTTCTTCTTCTCATTCAGCTTAGGTTTGGTTTTGTCATTCTTACATTCTATCATTATTGCCATTTTTTTTTTTTTTTTTAATTTACTTATTATTTATGGTTTCAATTTTCTTTTTCCTCATGTCGGAGAGTTCAGAGAGGGAGAGGACTAAGGGAGAGATATTTAGGCAGGCAGAGAGGTTATTCATTTTCATAATTAGTAGAAAATTAAAGAATTGTTTTGTTGTTAACCAAAAAAAAAAAAAAAAAAAAGAAGAAGAAGATGGCGGAGACGGAGCAGGTGATGAAGGAGAGGGGAGGAGCAGTGCTGGGGAAGAAGACGATTCTGAAGAGTGACCACTTTCCCGGCTGCCACAACAAACGCCTCTCTCCCAACATCGACGGCGCTCCCAACTACCGTCAGGTCCTCCTCCTTTCATTTCTCTCTCGTTCGTTCTTTCTTTCTTTTTCATTCTTATTTGGAGAAAAATAATAATTATTATTATTAATTAATAATGGGAATTAGGCGGATTCACTACATGTTCATGGAGTTGCAATTCCGACCATTGATGGGATCCGCAATGTTCTGAACCACATCGGAAAGTCTGCCCATCTTCTTTGGATTAATCTCCGCGAAGAACCTGTACACCCTCCTTTACTCCTTTTCATTCTATGTCACACTTTTTTTTTTTTTTTTTTAATTAAAATAGTGGTTACCCCTTGATGATTGTTTTGTTTCCCTAATTTTAAGTTAAAAAATTTGTTTTTATTAAATAATAATCTGCTCCAGTTATACCAACGCCGCGTTTTGGGGTTTCCAACGGACAAGGTCAAAGCATTTACATTACTTGTGCTACTTGTTTTTGCATAAAATTATATTATATTAGGCCATGTGTGTGTGTGTATCTCCTTCAACCTTCATTAAAAATACGAATGAATGAATGAATGATGGTGACTGGGATTACTAAACTCTTTTTCAATATTCATTCAAACAACCCAAGGGCCAAATGCCAATGCTTAAAAGTCCTATTAACTAACTGATTATCAACAACAAAAATAAAATCTGGATTGGGATGCTGTGTATGCTTATTTATATTTCTAGGCATGGCCTTAACCTGGAATATTCCCTTCTCTCCCTCTTGCGTTTCCTTTTTGTCAAATGTAGCGCTTTTGAGGGCCTTTTGCTCCTTATTCCTACATTTTCCTGCGAATGTGCAAAACAAATCTCGCTTTTAATTAATTTTAGTCCTCGTACAAACATAAACTAGTAGCATTCAAATGAGTATGACATTCAAAATTTGTTCTCACTTCACTTGAGAGTTGACTATGGCTTGGTTTGGGGTTTATGTGCTTTTGCCATAATTTCTACTTTTACTTATGACCAAAAAAAAAAAAAAAAAAAAAAAAAAGGTGACGTAGAAGAAGCTAAAAACAAAAGTTAGAAGTTCTAGTTTCTCCAAATAACTATTAAAATGCATTTGTATTTGTACAAATGACTTTTGAATACTCTTACCAAACACAATATTTGTATCGTGGTTTGTGTAAAGGACTTTTGGAAAAGCCAAAAACATTGCCAAAGTAGCCCTAGTTCTTTAATTAAGCTTGTCAGGCACCTTGGCATTTGTTTCTTTAACCATTAACCACATACACACTTGTCTTGCAGTTTCTTATTTGCATCCAAAGCTCCGTTTCAAGAGTATTCAATAAAATTAAACTCTTAACAATAAACTTTTAAGAGTAAACTGGTGGGGACAAGTCATTGAAAGAGGGGGGGGGGGGACAAAGAGTGGGGATAACGATAATGCCTACATTGATTAAACTCTTTAAGTTAAGATCCCTTTTGAACATGCATTATTGATTAGGCAGACATTGCTTTTCTTTCCACCAAACAGGTAGTCTACATTAATGGACGTCCTTTTGTTTTGCGTGATGTGGAAAGGCCTTTCTCAAACCTTGAATATACGGTATGCCATATGTTCTCAACTCTAAACCCTATATGCCTCTTTGATCCCATGCAATTCCTGCATAGCATTTCAATATTTACAAGTTCAAGGCTTATACCGTTTTCTTTCTTTTTTTCCTTTTCATATTTGGCAGGATTAACTATATATTCTGCAAATATTTCTACTTTCATCCCAGTTCTTTAGTAATGTGGATATTATAGTTATTTTTCGATCTCAAAAGGAGTTGGGTTTATATTCTCTAAAAATTGTAGGTCAGCTTTCAAAACTTTTGCCAAACCTGGTCAATTCATATTTCATTCAGTTGGGAGGATTTTCGGCTTTCTAGTTTCAATAAACACATTCATGATTTTTCTAAGAGTTTACATAAATGCGTCCTAATATCCTATCTATTTTGTAATTGATCATGGCCCTTGTACAAATAAGGGAATCAACAGGGCCAGGGTTGAACAAATGGAATCACGGCTGAGAGAAGATATCCTAACGGAAGCTGCGAGGTATCTTTCATTGTATTATCCATAGCCTCGTCCAAATATATAATTCTTATTATTATTATTATCATTATTTATTGTTACCATATATTTCATTTATTAATGAGGTATAAACATTCTTTTTGTTCTTGTTGAGGATATGTCATATCCTCCCTTCCTTGTAACATTATCAATGAAAGTGTTCTTTTTTTTTTCTTATTATAAAAAGAAAAAAATAAAAAAGAAGGTTTTATTTGCAAATCTGACATCACAGGTATGAAAATAAGATCCTTGTCACCGACGAACTACCAGACGGTCAGATGGTGGACCAGTGGGAACCAGTGTCTCATGATTCTGTGAAGACGCCACTAGAGGTATCTCAAATGGAATCTATTTCATATAAGGGGAATAAGAACAAACCCAACCTTATATTCTTCTCCTTAGGTGTACGAGGAATTGCAAGTAGAAGGATACCTTGTTGACTATGAGCGTGTTCCAATTACTGATGAAAAATCTCCGAAGGAGTTGGATTTTGATATTTTGGTGAGTTTAATCTGTTGGCTAGTTTTACAATTTTCATAGTACATTTGGCTGAATCAAATCAAGTACATTATTCGCGTCTTAAGTCCTTGAACACCTTGAAGAAACCAAGCACAATACCGTTGTGTTCTTGTGTTGTAATCCTGCCTTAGGGTTTACTGATCATGAACAAAGAGGTTCTTTTTTGGTTTTCCTTGAGAGAAATCAGGTGTTCTATCACATTGCTTTAATACCTATTGTTACGAACCCATTGGGCAGAAGTTAACTCCCCTTGGAACCAGCTTGCAAGGGGAAGGACCCAATGGGGCTTATGAACTCCCTAATTATCTTATAATTATTCCATGCGGGACTTTCGGTACATAACACTTCACTATAAAGTATACTTCTGTTTTGGGAGTGGAGTACTTGGAGACTCTCTTCTTGAGATTGCCTTCATAAACTAGGCTTAGGTTTATCTCAAAACTTAGGGCAAGACTTTGAAGAAGATTCTTAGAAACTAGCCATGGATTCTTTTATTGAAGGCAGTGAATAGAAAAAAGGGAGACCGATGTGGGATGTTCCTTTTCTTTTGCTTTTCCTCTCAATATGGTATTGTTTAATATTGCTGCTTTGTTCTTTGAGTTACTTTTTGGATGGCATGAATGTTTTGGTGAAGGCTATGGAACTACTTTGTATTGTGAGGATATTGAACTTATTGTAATATATTGTTTCTTTTTGTCCTTTTTTTTTCCCCCATATATATATGATTCTTCCAGGAAAAAAAAAAGGGACACCCTCCTTTTCACTTTCATGCATTCGTATTCTATACTTATTCTTGGCTTAGAAGAGCGATGGTAAAACTAAAGACCTACAAATCATGTCAAAAATTTTCAAAATTTTTTGTACTTGAACAGAAAATCGAAAAAATGCGATAAGCACCCCATTTGCTTTACTTATTCCGGAAAGGTGAAGTAGAGTAAGTAGAGGCTGGGAGACTTGTTTTAGTTGGCTGTTAGTCGTCTGTGAGATTGTATGAGGTAGGAGTAGGTGACATTAGCTTAACTCAATACAATAACTCATTGTGGGTTGTATATGGGATCAGTCAGAAGAGTGGGGATTTTATTGATTG
>BKCH01002114.1:0-140168 GCA_008635985.1 Ficus erecta | reverse complement strand
TGGTCGACATCAGAGGGGTGACAGATCTGGTTGGGGGGTCCATCGCCAATGTCGTCAGGGAAGTTGCCGGCGTCGAGGAAGGGAAATGGTGGGTTTTTTTTAATTTTGTTTATTAATCTATATTAATATGAGGTAAGGTGTATGATAATTATGATACACAAACAACATCTCAACCGTTTGATTACATTTTAACGTTGAAAATGAACTCTATCGATAAGGTATATAAAAGGGGTTTTATCGCAGTTTGACCCTAAAAAAACATAAAAACAAAAAAAATCTTTTTCCCTTATTAATCTCTCAATCTTATTTTTGCATGTTTACTTATCACGAGCAAGTAATGTGAGTGAGAAATAAAAGTCAATTTCTTGTTCACTTGCTTTTTTTTTTTCCTGAAATGTGAGTGAGAAGGGTGAGCCCCACATTAATTTGAGATTGAACAGTGGAGTTGACAATCTTATGCTCCCGTCCGAATTATGACATCCAATCCTTGTATTAACATTAAATTATAATATTATCCTTAGTTTACTTATAAAATATTTTATTAAGAAAACAATAAAAACCTCTATAATTATTTTATTATCCAAATATAATTAATTTTATTAACTTAATATTATATAATTATCCTAATTATTATTAACTTTATTAGAATAAATAAAGAACTTATTTCATCATAATCTATATTATTATGTATCTATTTTTTATTTTACTTACTTTTAATTCTTTTTTTTTGTTTACTCTTTTTAACTCTTTAAACAAAAAAAATTACACAATTTATATTTTATTATCTTAATATTATATGATTAATTTATTTTTGATTAATAGTAATGATAATAAATAAACAAATTAATCATTTTTTAATTTTGAAATTTCAATAAATGAAAGGGTAAACAAGTAAATTTATAATAATTCATTTTAATTCTAGGTTCAAGTAAACGTGTGAATGAAGTTCGTAATGACTCTGATTTCGAAGAACCAAGTAAATAAATTATTCGGATTTCGAATCCTCACCTCCGAATCATGTCCACTATGAATCTTACCCACTCCGATTCATGCCAACTCCGATTATACGTAAGTAAAATCCTCTTCTCGTCCTTTTTTTTTCCCAACCCTTTCGGTTGGGGGTAGTAAGTAGGTAAAGTTTAATATTCAAAGATATTAATTTATTTTTAATAATGTAATATTTATAGTTAAGATTTTTGGGTATAATGATTAAGTTTTAGCGTAAAGAGTGAGTCAATATATCTATAATCTATCTTAAGTAAGTAATCCAATTTTCCCCCACTAACAAATCCCATATCCTTTTGTCCAAAATCAATATCTTAAAAATAATAGCATGTGAACGGTTTTATTTTTATTTTTATTTTTTTAAACATATATTAGGGTTATGAATATCCTCAATTATCACGTTAGAGGCCAGACAGATAGAGTAAAAAATCGCCTAAATTTTTGTTGGATTTAGAGGGTGTTTGGTGTGTAAGTTTGAGTTAAGATTTGTAAGTTTAAATTGTAAATTTTTTTGAATTTTTTTGAATTTTCAGAAAAGACAAACAACTTTTTAGGGAAAAAAACAAAAAATATTATGAAAAAAGTACAGTTTAGTTTAAACTAAACTCATGGCCAAACAAGCCCTTAGATTTCTTTTTGCCATTTTTTTTGTACGGAGTCAATTATGATATAATGAGCTAAAATAGCATATTTGTAAGAAAGGTTTAAAATATTTTTTTTTTTATGAAAAGAAAAATTATAGCATAATTGGAATTTTTAAAATTCTGAAAATATCCCCATTGGCCCCTTTGTCATCATGCCCATCGCAAGCTCCTCTTCCTTAGGAAAAATGGTTACCCTCCGTCGCACACCAGATCCAACCCAGATGTCACCAAAGATTTCCCAAGAGCGCTTATCATAAAACGGACAGAACTCTAGATCCGTCGCAAGATCTCCAAAGCGCCACGTCTTTATCTTCCTCTTTGCGAGCATGACAACGCTCGTTGTCGGAGTTGAACCTCGCTCTAACTCTCACTCTCACTCTCACTCTCTCAAGTGCTTTAGTAAAATAGCCTTTCAACTTTTTTTAATTAGTAAAATAACCTTTAAAAAAAGGGTAAATTTCACTTTTAGCACCTGTGGAATATTTAATATTAAAATCAGCACCACTTTTTTTCCCCTTCACTTCTAGCACTGCCACGTCATTCTTCAGCCTGATATGTGGGGCCCAGACGGATTAATTGTATGTCAAATTACTGGTTTATCCTCATCTCCCTCACATGGCCCCCGAAACCAGCATCTACAGTTTTTAGAGAGAGAAAACGAAATCTAGAGAGAGAAACAGTTGCAGTCGCTCGGAAAAGCTCGGAAACCGTCCGAAACCACCACGAAAGACATCTACAAACAGCTTCGTGATATACAAGGCAGAATATTTTAAAAACTAATTAAAGATAAGCTGCAGAATCAAAGAAGTCGAAAGTTGGAAAAATTACAAAATCTGGTTTCAATGTCTAAAAAGTTTGCGTTTAACGATTTGTTTGTAGAGGGGAAAAAATTTTCATTTTTTTGAATTTGTTTAACAGTTGGTCTTCTTACAGGGACGGTCATTATCATAATGACCGCCTGGTAATTTTCGTTGTGACCCCTGTAACTGTTAAATCTTAGCGTATAATTTTGGTCACAACGATATTGACCAGGTGGTCATTATAAAAATGATCAGTTTTTTGTCAGACGTCCTCTAACAGGATCGGTCATTTTCATAATGACCCCATGGTCATTATCGTTGTGACCCATGTAAATGCTCAATACGGTGACGTATTGGTCAAAGTGTTAGACCATTGGTCATAACGGTTATGACCAGACGGTCATAACCGTTATGACCGTTAGTATAACGTAGAGGTCATAACCGTTATTACCAGACGGTCATAACCGTTATGACCGATAGTATAAACCAGTGGTCATAACGGTTATTACCAGACGGTCATAACCGTTACTACCGTTAGTATAACGTAGAGGTCATAACGGTTATTACCAGACAGTCATAACCGTTATGACCGATAGTATAAACCAGTGGTCATAACGGTTATTACCAGACGGTCATAACCGTTATGACCGTCTGTATAAGCCAGTGGTCATAACCGTTATTACCAGACGGTCATAACCGTTATGACCGTCTGTATAAGCCAGTGGTCATAACCGTTATTACCAGACGGTCATAACCGTTATGACCTCTGTGTTATAGCAGCGGTCATAACGGTTATGACCGCCTGGTCATAACCGTTATGACCGTTAGTATAACACGATAGGGTAATAACGGTTATGACCAGACGGTCATAACCGTTATGACCGTTAGTATAACACGATATGGTCATAATGTTTATGACCAGACGGTCATAACCGTTATGACCGTTAGTGTTTTGGTCAATACGGTGACGTATTGGCGAAAAAACCCTAACAAAATTTTTCGTTACATCTCCCGCCCATTTCAATCGCGACATTACCTTATATATACAGTAACCAAAATTTTTGAAAACTTTTTCTTTCCTCTTTTGGTTCGTTATTCTCTCTGTGAAGCCTCACGATTCTTATCTGCACCATTACCCACTGATCGAATCTCACTCTAAGTCCAACAAATCTGAACACATCTTTGTGCACTCTGTTAATTCGAGATCTGACCATCCTCGTCACAGTTATCGGCAGAATCTTCCAGATCTTCACACTTCCAATCAGCCAATCTGAGGTAATGGTGCTTCTTATTTGGTTTTATTTGTTAATTTATGATTTAATGGGCGTGCGTTTTGAAATATATAGTATAAACAAAATCTCTGTTACCAGTTTTGAGATATAATGGTGCTTGTTATTCGGGTCTCCTGTAGCATATAACATAATCTTAGATAACAGAAGAAAACCAAATTATTGGATAACTTGATTCTGTATCATTCAGGAATGGATGCGGTTTGTGTTTTCGTAAAGTATAATGGTCAATGGGACGCCACAATGAGATATGTTGGTGGCGAAATGAAGGGAATATTGGTGCCCGAGAACTCAACATATGTTGGTCTTGTTGAATTGGTGAGAAGTGTGCTTGGAATTAGGGGCCCAGACAAGAATATAGTCATGAGATACGGTGTTAAACCTGGATTGCCTCTTGTGAGGATACAGTGTGATGCTGATGTTAAATTCTACATACAACTAAAGAAGAAGGATGTTTATGTGCTTAGCAAATTTCCAGTTACAATCGATGTATTAGATGAGTCCTCTGCGAAAGCCATGGCACCAGAGGTAGGGGCAAGCAACCACATAGACATTCAACGTTCTAGGGAGGGGGGACAGAGTGATGAAGCCGTGCAACATGTAAATGACATTAATATCATCCTAACCCCTCCTCCCCCTCCTCCTCCTCATATCAATTCTCCAACAGTCGGTCTGGATTTGCACACCGACTATGGAATTGAAAATCAACATGAAACATTGAACAATGACTTAGGCACGGATCACGATGATTGTAATGCCGGGAAATTTAATGTTTCGGCTGATACTCATCGTTCAAACGAGAAGAGTATCGCAGCAAGCATTGGAGGCCATTCTATTGTCAACAATACTGGATCTCAATATGACAAAGTATCAAGTAGTGACAGTGTTTCCGAAGGAGTCGTTGTTGCTGATTATACACCTATCACGCTGCGCGTAAACTGTATTTTTGATAACAAAAAGTTACTGCAATACCATTTTCATCATGATGCCATGAGTAAACACTACCAATTCAAGGTGAAGAGGTCGAACTCTACTCTATTACACGTTATATGTATAGATAATGAGGCTTGTCCATGGCAATTGCGTGCGACTAGGATGAAAGGTAGTGAACTGTTGTTGTGAAGAGGTTCGACGACGTCCATACTTGTTCAATTGAAATCGTTCAAGGGCATCATCGTCAAGCGAAGAGTTGGATGATTGGGGAGTGTGTTAAGGCAAAATACTTGAATCCGACCAATTCCTTATATAGACCATCTGAAATAATGCGAGACATGCAGGCCGAATTTGGAGTGTCTTTCAACTATCTTAGAGCATGACGAGGGAAGGAAGCTGCACTAACAAGCCTGAGGGGCAATGATGCTGAGTCATACAAAGGTAATTTCCCTTGTCTGGTTATACGTTCGTTATTGTCCTTATAACTATTATACTTAAAGCATGGTGTTGATAATTTAATATTTACAGTTCTGCCAGCGTGGATTGAAATGGTGAAGCGAAAAAATCCTGGATCCGACGTTGACATTGAGACTGACTCAGCAAATTGTTTCAAATTCTTTTACATGTGCTTAGCTGCTTCGAAGCATGGTTGGCCTTATTGTTATCCAGTAATTGTGGTTGATGGATCAGCACTAAAGGCCAAGTTTGGAGGTATGTTGCTTGCAGCCTGCGGACACGACGCAAATGGCCTCCATATTTCCCCTTGCATTTGGTATCGTTCCGTCGGAGAGCAATGAATCATGGACATGGTTCTTCGAGAAACTAAGGGATTCAATTGGCACGCGAGAGTCTCTTGCTATTGTGGCCGATAGGCATAAGGGTATCGAATATGCAGCCAACCTTGTGTATCCAGATGCTGCATTCGGGATATGCGTCCAACACTTGGCTACAAACTTGAAGACTAGATACAAAGATTTCAAAGGCCCTTTGAAGACCTATTTTGACGGTGCCTCGAGAACGTATCTTTTAAGTGAGTACTATCGTCATATGGAATCCATCCATGTTCGTAACGCCGACATGCATCGTTACCTTCTTCAGGCCGATCCTATAAAGTGGTCGCGAGCATACTTCAACGGTCGGAGATATGCAATCATGACAACCAACATTGCAGAGTCATTAAACAATGTGGATCGGAAAGCCAGGTTAATGCCAATTGGATTCTTGGTGGAATGGCTTAGGGGACTACTACAACGATGGTTTGTCGAAAGACGTGAAGAGGCCCTTAAAATAATATCTAAACTGGCCCCGAAGGCAGAGAAATTGATTCGCACAAACTTCGCTTTAGACCTAACAGTAACGGTTTGTGATAACAACCCCATTTTTAAATTTTATTATTATGGCTTCTCCTTAATGCGATCGCTTAAACTAATGTCTTAAAATTACATTTGTTACAGCCTCGGCCAGCTGATCAGTTTGAGTACGCCGTCACCAACAATGCTGCCCAAATATAGATTGTCGATATGAGCGAAAGGACATGTACTTGCAGACGATTTCAGGTCGATCAAATTCCTTGCCCTCATGCAATGGCCGTATGTAACCACCGTCGAATTGATCCTTATAATTATTGCTCTGATTACTACACAAAAGACTATCTGTATGCTTGCTATGCACATGTAGTCCACCCTATTGGCAGCCCCGAGGACTGGGACGTATCTGAAGAAGTAAGATTGCGAATTGTTAATCCTCCCACTACAAAGCGTGGGCCCGGAAGGCCACGGGTTCGTAGGATTCTGTCCCAAGGTGAAGAACAAGAGCCTAATCGGTGTGGTAGATGTACTGGTTACGGACACAACCGTCAAACATGTACCAACTCAGTACCCTTACGAAAACGTCCAACCACAAGGCCAGATACAGAGTTCATAACCCCAATTTCATAAATGTGATGATAGTGTATGATCATTTTACTTTACTTTTTTTTTTTTAATCATTGTTGTATAACAATTTAGCTCAATTTATCACACTTCACATTAAACATGACCAATATTTTTATGATAAGTACAAATTGTAATTTTTAGTACAATAGATTACTATAACACGCTTTTATTATATAAAAAAACATTAACTGTTAAGCCAAACAATTTTTAGGTGGATTTAAGACCAGAGGTAATAACAGTTATTGCCGTATGGTCATAACCGTTATAACCGTCTGTATAACACAGAGGTCATAACGGTTATGACTAGACGGTCATAACCGTTATTACCTCTATGTCTTGCCTCTGTGTTAGACCAGCGGTCATAACAGTTATGACCGTCTGGTAATAACCGTTATGACCGCTACGTTATAGTATCGGTCATAACGGTTATGACCAGATGGTCATTACCGTTATGACCACTGGTTTATACTACGGTCATAACGGTTATGACCGTTTGGTAATTATCGTTATGACCACTGGTTTATACTAACGGTCATAACGGTTATGACCGTCTGGTAATAACCGTTATGACCACTAGTTTATACTATCGATCATAACGGTTATGACCGTCTGGTAATAACCGTTATGACCCCTACGTTATACTAACGGTCATAACGGTTATGACCGTCTGGTCATTACCGTTATGACCTCTGTGTTATTGAAATGAAGTGAATTTGCTTTCCTGCCAAGCAAACACAGACGTGAATTTGCTTTTCTACTAGCATGCCATTGAAATGAAGATTTTGGGCATGAATCAAATAAAACGAGAAGCTAAAAACAAACCACAAAACGATTTTCAAATCTTAAAAAAAAAAGACGAGAAAAATAAAAAAGAACTAGCTATTTCAACGTACCTTCCAAATTCGACGAGGTTATAACTTTTTTTTTCCCGGATTTAAAGTTAATTAATAGGTTTTCTTTTTCTTTATATGAATCTCATTTGTTTAAATGGTTATTTTGAGGTATAGAGTGTTGATTTATGATGCTATTTCACCATTTTTTTTTTTTTTTGTACTAATCTAGACTGAGATAAATTATTTTGGTACTAACTATTTAACCAATTTTTACATTGATTTATTTCAAAATTGGGGGGGTTCTTATGTATCAATTCGAAATGAAATAGTTTTTGGTTTCCAATGAAACAATTCTTTATTTCATTCTTAAGAAACAGAGTTGACATATATATTAGATTGAAAGACAGATCTTGTTCTTAACTTATATATAAATTCAAAAGGTTAAAAACCGGGTTTTGTGATAATTTGTAAAAGTCATATGATTGTGACAAATAAGATAAGTCACAAAAAGTTTGTAAGTTCTTATTATTAATATTAGAATTAGAAAGTGACTCTTTTATAGTCGAAATAAACTGCGTTATATTTTGATTTGTTTTATCAATTTCTCTTGATTTATTTCATTATTGTAAATATAGTTATTATAGGAATTATAGGAGCTATATTTATTAACGTCTTTTTTATCTTGATTCAAAAAAATATAAAAAATTTGTCCATTTATTCTAGGAATATTACTGATAAATGAAAAGATATTTATAGCCGCAAAATTTGTCCATGTATTAGTCTAATATTTATTTTTTTTAATAGCCCCAAAATCTTTTTTGGTGATTCCACTCTTTTATCATCATAACTCATTTTGTTATAACTAATATTTATATGTACTACGTTCAGGGTACTACAATAGGCCTTCTCACGTTAATTTTTGAACATAATTCGTTATGTGCCATTACTTTTGACCAAATTATTGACGTATTCCGTTAAAAAATCATTGTAGCAACAATTTATGGGATTAGTGGTATTTTTTGGTATTTTATTATATGTTATTGTATTGTAGCAACATTTTAATATTTTAGGATCATCCCAGCTACCAAAATTATATATTGTTGAGAGTTTAGGGACTAATTGAGCAATTTATCCCTTTTTTTTTTTTTTTTTTTTTCCATTGTCAATAAGGATTAATATCGCTTGTATAAAAAATAATTCATATTTTGTGATTAAACTTTAAAAACTATTCACCCCTTAAATACTATCGGTCATAACGGTAATGACCGTCTGGTAATAACCGTTATGACCTCTGTGTCATACAGACGGTCATAACGGTTATGACCAGACAGTCATTACCGTTATGACCACTTGTTTATACTATCAGTCATAACCGTTATGACCGATATTATAACACAGAGGTCATAACGGTTATTATCAGTGGTCATTAACCACTTGTTTATACTATCAGTCATAACCGTTATGACCGATATTATAACACAGAGGTCATAACGGTTATTACCAGACGGTCATTACCGTTATGACCACTGGTTTATACTATCAGTCATAACGGTTATGACTGTCTGGTCATAACCGTTATGACTTCTGTATTAGTATTGAAGATTTGCATGCTTTTTATTATTATCATGTACAAAGATACATTCCATAAGATACATTCCATTGATAATGAAACGTTTTATTCCCACCTGATCATCAATTTGATGAGTGTGTAATGTTACAATTAATTTTACAACGGTAGACAATAAAAAAACAATCAATCAATGGGGATTACAAATAATTAAATAACAATCAATGAGGATTACAAAGAATTAAATAACGGTAGACCATAAAAAAACAATCAAACAATCAATCTAACAGTCTGGTTAAGTTAGATAACAAGATTGAAAAAGTTAGTTTAAATGTTAAACGTCCTCCTCCTCATCAGCATCACTTTTATAGGCATCGACTAGCTTATTATTGGCATGGGACCACATGTGACAGGCAAAATACTCCCTGAAGATTTGCATGCGTTCAGCAATCACCCAATATTTTACATCCCTCCCTTCTATCAAGCACTCAGCATACTTGATTGTAAACATTCCACAGTCACCCCTGTTGCAAGAAAGATGGAAAAAAAATTTATTAAATAATCAACACACTCCAAACAGTTCATACATATAAATAATTTGCAATGCTTGTACTAACCCATTGGCTTGTTTAGGGATGTCTTTCATTATGGTGACTGGTATTGGGTGATTTCCTGGAGGAACCCGTGGTTTGAACTCGAACAAACTGTTTTTTTCAGCTAGAAATGGAATGAACTTTGACAGACCTTACATTCCTTCGCGGACCTTATTGTTATGACGTCCTTCATGCTGAAGAGAGTCGTATACCTCAAGGGTCTAGTTTGTTAGGTCGAGCTTTGCTAATGCCCAATGTTTCAGATCGCTAAAGTGCATTGGCATTAGCACCGTGTTAACGTGAAACCACGAGGCCCCACTCTGGGCTCGCACGCCAAGCATTATTTTGAACACAGAATCACAGCAGGCCCAATCGAACTTATCAGGTGCTGCCTGGTAGACGGTCCACAACGAACGGACTTTTACAGCAAAAAACGTGTCTACGGTTGTCACCTTTCGTTGTTCCAGTTCAGGGTACTGCCTGATCTTCTTCCTCAGGTAGTAGAATGCAACGTCAATGTGCTGCACAAACAAAAAAGATGCAAATGAATTGGGAAAAAAATACATACATAACAAACAATGTATCCTGCTAACTCAAATAAATACAGTCTGAAATACAGGATACTCAAATAAATTGAGTATAAAATATTGAAGAAAGGTACTTACTTCATCCCATAGCCAAATAGGAGAGGTAGCTAACTCATAATACCAACTCTTTTTTTCCACCATCATGCAGCCGAGGTCTTGTGGTTTGTCAAGAGCATCATGCTTTGCAGTGTATCGGGGAGGACGTTTACTAAACATAATGTACCGTCTGGTTAATTGGTGATGAAGTTGTTAATAAATTGTAAATTTCAAATCGAGCATAATCTGTATTATAAAAAAACTTACCCTGCAGGAGTCTTCTTCAATAATCCTTTTGGGAACCACTCCCTGAACTCCTCTAGCTTCTCCTTCGAAGGTTCATCTGCGAGACCCGGAGGGAGGGGAGTAAGCAGATTAGTCGAAGGTTTCGACGGCGAGGCAACATCAGTGATTGATCCAGAGGGCCGTTGACCAATCCTTGATAGTCTGGCCCTCTTCTTCTTACGGATCTATAAGTGATATTTGTAAAACGAGTTCACATTGTACACAATTACCATAATGACTATATAACTAAGTTACAGAGATTCGTAACAACCACGTCACCGAGGCTCTCATCGTCTTCTGGCTCCTCAACCTTCACGATATCCATGATAGTGTTTTTTGCTTGACTATCCTTCTCCGGGTCTTGCACTATCTGCTCCTTTATTCCAACTCATTGAGCAGATTTTGCCTTATTTTGTAGATCGGTTGCTGGTAAATCAGAGGGCAAAGTCTGTGTGGTTTCACAACATGGCATAAGAATAAATACAATGTTCTAGTTGTGGAACACAGTTGAGATAATCTACATTTAATGTTATACTCGGCTAACAGCTAAATGAGTACCTCATTCTCGTCAACCTGGACGTCTTCCAGAGAAAGAATCACCTTTTCGGCGGTGAGGAACTCCATGGCTGCTTGAACACCCATATCAGCAGCGGCTCCGACGTCAGAGTCGAATATCACATCATCTCCAGAGCCGATGCCGATGTGAGGTGAGGTAGGTTTGAGCTCATAGTTATCAGCCGTGTGAACTTGAGGCTTCTGGCGGCTGCTGACGAATTCCTCGGTGTGTGCCTTCCCCTTCCCCTTCTCAGAAAAGTTGGCGGCCAACATTTTTATTACACTTCTCATGAGTTTGTTAGCCTTCTTCTGGCCCTTTTCAAGAGCCAACTGGCCCTTTTCAAAAGCCACCAACTTTTCTTTAATGGAGACAACCTCTCCTCGGATTTCTTTTTGAAACTCCAGCCAATCAGAGTTTGTATCGGAGCTCGGTCGGGGTGCAGAAGGCTTGGGAGGCTTGGGAGGCTTGGGAGCTAATTTTGGCACAACACTTGGGTTCTTCATAAACAGCCGCGCAACCCATGGGTCCTTCAACTCTTCTTCGGTTGGCATCAGGACAAAACACTTACCTTGAACACATTTGATGTTAATAAAAAAAATCAGTACGGGTTACGGATTGTATCAATATGCTACTATAACCACTGTTAGTATAACAGGCTTGTGAAAATGTTAAGTTGCCCAACATTTATAATTGACACTGGATACATAATAAATATACGTAAGACATCCTATACAATAATACCTGATCTTCACCAACATCGGTAAAGGAATTTATGACATCATCGAACTTGACATTGTCCTCGGTGGTCCACGACAGCATACGCGGACAGGCATGCTCTTACTTCTTGCTGAATTTCAATGCTATCGATGGGAGGGTCTCATAGGCTCAGACGAGCAAGGCATGAGGAAAGCCCGATACACTGTAATGTACTTTGTCGGGCCTTTTTGAAGCTCGTCTCTTCGTCGACAGCCTGTTCTCAACTGCATTACAGATTGCAGTCCGAGTTGCCTCCAATGACAGAACGCCCCAAGGAAAATCATTGAAATCAGCAATGTTATCGGCCAGGAAAAAAAACTTAGCGTCTATCTTGACGGAGTTGCATTTGATAAGGGAATGCAGAACATCAAGTATAGTAAACTAAGCTTCACAGCATCGTCGTCGTTGTCAAAAGCCGCATTCGACATCTGCAGCTCCAAATTTTCTCTCGACACGCCTCTCAAGGTCGAAAAATATCTTGTTATTAATCGGCTTTCGACCACTGGGAGATGGGTAGACCCTGCGCATTTCATGCCGGTGATGAGGCAGAAATCGTTGATGGAAAATCTACCAAGTTCGCCTCCGATCTCGAACCAAAGAGCATCACTCATTTCTGAGTGATCAGTCAATCTCATCACAACGTTGTGAAAGACCTGGCCAGCCCAACCAAGATTGGTTAATCGCAGAAAATGCTTAATGCATGGCTGCTTGAGGACGGCCTCGTACTGTTGGGGAGACAACCACTGTCTCAGTTTCTTATAAGTTTCCAGAATGTTGATAAAAGTGTTTATTTTTGCCCTGGTAATGTCAGTATCCGATACCCGTCGATTATATTGAACCTGCGGTAATGTTAATTGTAACATAAAAGGGTAAGTATACTTATTACAGTGAAGTAATAACAAAAATTACCAGGCATAAAATAACAGCATTATGAAAACTAAAAAATTAAAAATTGATCACCACCAATTAAACAAAAATTGTCGGCCTAAAATGACCAAGTAATTATGAAAATGACAGTCTCCAACCAACAAAAAACCTAGTAATTTTTTTGACCAACAAGCCATAACAACATGAAAAAGAGAAAACACTGAGTAATTATTATTATGACCAAGTCATAATTAAAATGACCATCCTAAAATAAGTTAAAACTCATAGTAATAATTAATATGACCAACAAGTCATAATGAAAATGACCACCGGACATACTAACAGAAAACTGAAATTGAGTAATAATTATTATGACCAGAGAATCATAAAAAAAAATGACCACTCCATTTTGTTTCAAATAGCCGAGATCATCTACACTTAAACACAAACATCGACGAAAACCCTAATATAAAATATAAACCAAAACACATACTTGAGTTAACGGATGTTTTATGGTACAGAAATAGATAAAAATCTTAACTTTATGTACAATATGATAACATTGTTCAGTAAATCAACTGGAAAGTGGAATATCATCAAAAAACGCATATAAAAATGGAAACTTTGTTTTCAAAAATCAAAAAATACTGCATATTCTTACTGAAAAATACTAAAAGTGTAAACTTTTTAAACACAGACCAGAACAAATTTTTATTCGATCCAGCTTCCGATATCTTTTATTATACGGCACTTATATATATATATATATATATAATAACAATGAAAATATTTTTCAAAATAAAAAAAAAAACACAAAAAAATTTCATTACCTTTTCAGAGTCGGATATATTGTCGTCTTGTTCACTCATGAACATCTGGGAGACTTTTAGTTCGACTTCCCCCTGAGTAGCCTTCGGCGCAGTTTCGGGAGTGTTCTTCTCTGACATTTTTGTTGGCGTCGACAAGGGTATTTTTTAAATATTTTTCGACGTTAACAGACGTCCAACCAGTATATAAAGGGCTACGGTGGTGGTTTAGGACGATTTCCGAGCGGTTTTAGAGCGGTTACAAAGCTTTCTCTTTCTAGAATCGGAGTTTCTCTCTCTAAAACACTGTAGACGCTCGTTGAAAATTTTTGTTAGATTATTCGAGGGAGAATGCCTTTTGGGCGGGTGAGAGATGAGGGTAAATCTGTAATTCGACATTTAAATGACTCTTGTTATTTCCATTTATTTTATTTTAAAATGCAGATTACAAGACGGTCAACTTCATAATGACCGCCTGGTAATTTTCATTGTGACCTCTTTGTGCCTAAGGTTTTTCGCCAATACGTCACTGTATCGTATAACACTAACGGTCATAACGGTTATGACCACGCGGTCATAAACGTTATGACCGTATCGTGTAACACTATATCGGTCATAACGGTTATGACCAGGCGGTCATAACCGAGGCGGTCATAACCGTTATGACCGCTACTATAACACAGACGGTCATAACGGTTATAACCGTCTGGTAATAACCGTTATGACCACTGGTTTATACAGACGGTCATAACGGTTATGACCATCTGGTAATAACTGTTATGACCACTGGCTTATACAGACGGTCATAACGGTTATGACCGTCTGGTAATAACCGTTATGACCACTGTTTATACAGACGGTCATAACGGTTATGACCGTCTGGTAATAACCGTTATGACCACTGGTTTATACTATCGGTCATAACGGTTATGACCGTCTGGTCATAACGATTATGACCGTCTGGTAATAACCGTTATGACCTCTACATTATACTAACGGTAATAACGGTTATGACCGTCTGGTAATAACCGTTATAACCACTGGTTTATACTATCGGTCATAACGGTTATGACCGTCTGATAATAACGGTTATGACCTCTACGTTATACTAACGGTCATAACGGTTATAACGGTCTGGTCATAACCGTTATGACCAATGGTCTAACACTTTGACCAATACGTCACCGTATTGAGCATTTACAGGAGTCACAACGATAATGACCATGGGGTCATTATGAAAATGACCGATCCTGTTGGAGGACGTCTGACAAAAAACTGGTCATTTTTATAGTGACCACCTGGTCAATATCGTTGTGACCAAAATTATACGCTAAGATTTAACAGTTACAGGGGTCACAACGAAAATTACCAGGCGGTCATTATGATAATGACCGTCCCTGTAAGAAGACCAACTGTTAAACAAATTCAAAAAAATGAAATTTTTTCCCCTCTGCAAACAAATCGTTAAACGCAAAGTTTTTAGACATTGAAACCAGATTTTGTAATTTTTTCAACTTTCGACTTCTTTGATTCTGCAGCTTATCTTTAATTAGTTTTTAAAATATTCTGCCTTGTATATCACGAAGCTGTTTGTAGATGCCTTTCGTGGTGGTTTCGGACGGTTTCCGAGCTTTTCCGAGCGACTGCAACTGTTTCTCTCTCTAGATTTCGTTTTCTCTCTCTAAAAACTGTAGATGCTGGTTTCGGGGGCCATGCGAGGGAGATGAGGATAAACCAGTAATTTGACATACAATTAATCCGTCTGGGCCCCACATATCAGGCTGAAGAATGACGTGGTAGTGCTAGAAGTGAAGGGGAAAAAAAGTGGTGCTGATTTTAATATTAAATATTCCACAGGTGCTAAAAGTGAAATTTACCCTTAAAAAAATTTAATTAGCAAAATAACTTTCCTTGAAAAAAAATAATGTAAAAAGAAAAGAAATTAATATAAGGGTTAAAAAAAAACTTAAAAAGGAAAAAAAAAAAAATCTTGGGCATTCATTGCTCTGTTTGTAAACGTTCGAAGGAGTCTCTGCTTATTAGCTTTGGTTCCTTCTTCTTCTTCGTCCTTCCCTCCCCCCAAAAGAGTCTCCTCAAATCCGCCGCCTCCACCTCCGGCGGCACCGCCGACGCCGTCGAAGATCCGGAGACCACGCCACAAGCTCTCTGACCACGCCTTCTTCTTCCTCTTCTTCCCCTCCGACCAGCAGAAGCTCCGCCGCCACCTCCACCACGCCCTCTCCTTGACCGAAAACGACGACCCTGCTCTTCGCGCCAATTTTCTCGCCGGCCTCTCCTCTTACATTTAGATCCCTTCTTGAATTCAGATCAAGTAATATTCTTGAGTTCAAATATGTATTTTCTCTATATATATATATATATATATATTTGTTATATATATATTTAGCTTGCTCGTAGAATTAGGGGAGAGAGGGATTAGATTTGTGAAAAAGGAAATCTCTGTGATTTTGCGTGTTGGAATTTTGAGGGATTTCTTATTAACATCATGTTATTGTAAAATCTTGTGGAAGTCAAAATGGCTAATTCGGTTAATTTGAGATTTCTGTTGCTTTTTCAACAAGAAAAAGAAAAAAATAAAATTGAAAAGCTTTTGTAGAAAGAAATCAAAATGATTGGAATTAAAATTACTAAATCCCTTGGAAAAAAAAAAACAGTACTATTTAATTCAAAATCTAAAGTTATTGATTTGAAGTTTATGAGTATGAAATCTTAGATATGAGGTTCAACAAGTTCAAGAGAGCTATTTGAGAAGCCGTTAGACATGATTTCATTAACATGATTTCGTAAAAAATCAAGACTTCATGATTAAAGAACAAAACAATAATCAAGAACCCAACGAGGGATAATATATATATTATATGTGTGTGTATATATATATAGTTATGTACAAGAATTGTACTTGATCTGAATTCAAGAAGGGATCAAGAATAGTACTTTCGTAGTCTACATGGGAGAAAAATAATTCTGAGTTTGTGGGGATTGATTTGAAATTGTGGTAGTGGGTTTCATGTTTTGAGAACAATGTTGAAAGAATAGTCTTGCCATCGCAATTACATTGTTTATATGACTTTTCAAATTCAAACTTCAGTTGTATTTGGCCTTCACACACCACACTATACAATAATCCGTTGACATTGTTATTGATTGTTGATATATTTATATAGTAAGCCCATGTGGATTACCGTTGAAGAATGTAAACTTGGGCTAATTTTTTGGATTCATTTATGTTCCTTTGATTGAGTTATCCATCAAAGGAGAAATAAGATTTTTGGCTAATAATGATTTTTGTTCCTTTGATTGAGTATTCCTTATATTTATAGTGTGAAATAATAACGAATGTTCTTACATGATTCTTATTTGATTTTTTTTTTTAATGTTGATTGATGTAAAATTTTTTTAATGTTCCATTCTTTTTTGCGGGTGGTTTGACGTATTTTAGGCAAATCATACATGAACAAATACGTATATGGTTATTTTTGCGTTTCGTTAAAGGGAAAAAATAAAAAAATTGTAACTGTGTAGAAGAAACGACCGTATGGTTGTTCCTGAAATTTTAGTGATCGTTCCTTATCTTTTGTGGTCGTTCCGTGGGTTTTGAGGCAAAGCGTACATGACAAAAGTCACAAATCCGGTTATTTTTGCATTTCGTAAAAGGTAAAAAATTAAAAAACTCAAAGTTTAGACGAAAAATGAGTGATCGTTCCTTAACTTTTGTGGCCGTTCCGTGGGATTGGAGGCCAACAATACATAACATGAGGTGATGGAATGATTTTTTTTTTTTTTTCGCTTAAGTGAAAAAAATAAAAATAAAAAAGTCTAAGTTTGGACGGAACGACCACACGGTCGTTCCGCCAAAAAACGTGGTCGTTCCTGAAATTTTGTGGTCGTTCCGTGGTATTTAAGTCTAATAATATATATATTGAGGGGATGGTGTGGTTATCTTTCCAATTCGCTTGAGAAAAAAAATTAAAAAAAAAAAGTCTTAGTTTGGACGGAACGACCACACGGTCGTTCCGCCAAAAAACATGGTCGTTCCAGAAATTTTGTGGTCGTTCTGTGGTATTTAAGTTTAATAATATATATGTTGAGGGGATGGTGTGGTTATCTTTCCAATTCGCTTGAGAAAAAAAATTAAAAAAAGGTCTTAGTTTGGACGGAACGACCACACGGTCGTTCCGTAAAAAAACATGGTCGTTCCTGAAATTTTGTGGTCGTTTCGTGACATTTAAGTCTACTAAGACATGTATTCAGGTGATGGTATGGTTTTTTTTCCATTTCGGAAAAAATTTGTTTTTTTAACTCTATGTTTGGACGGAACGACCACACGGTCGTTCCGTAAAAAAACGTGGTCGTTCCTGAAATTTTGTGGTCGTTCCTTGGCATTTAAGTCTAATAATAAATGTATTCAGGTGATGGTATGATTTTTTTTTTTCATTTCAGAAAAAAAAAAATTTAACTCTATGTTTGGACGGAACGACCACACGGTCGTTCCGACCAAAAGCGTGGTCGTTCCTGAACTTCAGTGGTCGTTCCGTGGCATTTAAGTCCAATAATACATGTCTGGAGGTGATGTTACAGTTATTTTTCCATTTCAGACGCAAAAATAAAACGTGTAGTATTTACCCCACGGTTAGTTCATATATGGGATTTTCTTTGGGATGTTGTGTTTGTATGGTTAGTGAGTTTAAAGCAATACTCCAATATTTTTTTCCCCTCAAACTAAAAATTAACTATACCATCACCTGAAAACATGTATTATTAGACTTAAATGCCACGGAACGACCACAAAATATCAGGAACGACCACATTTTTTTACAGAACGACCGTGTGGTCGTTCCGTCCAAACATAAAGTTAAAATTTTTTTTTTCTGAAATGAAAAAAAAAAATCATACCATCACCTGAATACATTTATTATTCGACTTAAATGCCAAGGAACGACCACAAAATATCAGGAACGACCACGTTTTTTTACAGAACGACCGTGTGGTCGTTCCGTCCAAACATAGAGTTAATTTTTTTTTTCTGAAATGAAAAAAAAATCATACAATCACCTGAATACATTTATTATTAGACTTAAATGCCAAGGAACGACCACGTTTTTTTACGGAACGACCGTGTGGTCGTTCCGTCCAAACATAGAGTTAAAAATTTTTTTTTTTTCTAAAATGGAAAAAAAACCATACCATCAGCTGAATACATTTATTATTAGACTTAAATGCCAAGGAACGACCACAAAATTTCAGGAACGACCACGTTTTTTGGCGGAACGACCGTGTGGTCGTTCCGTCCAAACTTAGATTTTTTTTTTAATTTTTTTCTCAAGCGAATTGGAAAGATTACCACACCATCCCCTCAATATATATATTATTAGACTTAAATACCACGGAATGACCACAAAATTTCAGGAACGACCACATTTTTTGGCGGAACGACCGTGTGGTCGTTCCGTCCAAGCTAAGACTTTTTTTTAATTTTTTTCTCAAGCGAATTGGAAAGATAACCACACCATCCCGTCAATATATATATTATTAGACTTAAATACCACGGAACGGCCATAAAATTTCAGAAACGACCACGTTTTTTGGCGGAACGACCGTGTGGTCGTTCCGTCCAAGCTAAGACTTTTTTTTTAATTTTTTTTCTCAAGCGAATTGGAAAGATAACCACACCATCCCGTCAATATATATATTATTAGACTTAAATACCACGGAACGACCACAAAATTTCAGAAACGACCACGTTTTTTGGCGGAACGAGTCGTTCCGTCCAAACTTAGACTTTTTTTAAATTTTTTTTCTCAAGCGAATTGGAAAGATAACCACACCATCCCCTCAATATATATATTATTAGACTTAAATACCACGGGACGACCACAAAATTTCAGGAACGACCACGTTTTTTGGCGGAACGACCGTGTGGTCGTTCCGTCCAAACTTAGACTTTTTTTTATTTTTTTTCTTAAGCGAATTGGAAAGATAACCACACCATCCCCTCAATATATATATATTATTAGACTTAAATACCACGGAACGACCACAAAATTTCAGGAACGACCACGTTTTGGGCGGAATGACCGTGTGGTCGTTCCGTCCAAACTTAGACTTTTTTTTTAATGTTTTCCCTTAAGCGAATAGCAAAGATAATCACACCATCACCTCACTACATGTATTATTGGACTTTAATGCCATGGAACGACTACAAAAGTTTAGGAACAACCACGATGTTTTACGGAACGACCACACGGTCGTTCCGTCCAAACAGTACGTGAATTTTTTTTAATTATTATGGTTGTTCCAAGTGTTTTTAGGCCAATAATACATGACATATCATCACTGTACATGTTTTTTTCCTTTTCACTTAATGGGAAATTTTTTTTAAAAAGTCACTGCTTCGACGAAACGGCTGTATGGCCGTTCATGCAATTTTGTATGGGCGTTTCTTATAATTTTTTTTTCGTTCCAATGTTTTTCAGTCAAATCATACATGGCCAAAGACTCTCATAAGGTGATTTGCGTTTATCCTTTACGGGAAGAAACCACAACGTCAATGTTTACAATGAACGACTAAAGATATACTTTGGTATGGTGCATCAAGATTTAATAAGAACAATCAGATGTTTGTTCCAAAAAATTCAGTGATTGTTCCTATTTTCATTGTGATAGATCCTGATTATACACTTGTAATTTTTCAAAACAAAATAACGACAGTTAACATTAACACGTTAAAAACCAAAATAATATCAAAATATTGTCTTTACATATTCATATATAACCATATTGTTACTCAAAGTACTGATAAACTAAATTTCTTCATTACTCAAAGTGTTTTTGTGGGCTTACAATCAGGTGGCAAATTTTTTTAAGCATCGGAACTCGAGGGTTTAGACTTTTTTTGTAACTTTACCACATAAGGTGATAGTAAGACTGCCGCTCTTTTCCGCTGCCTCTCCAGCCGGCCCTCTTTATGTTTTACATTTTCGATATTGGCATCGGCTTGTATAGCAACTACCCTATCATGGGTATAATCGCCACCATCTCTTATTTGATCGTCTTGTAAGGGATGTTGTTGGCATTCGAAACTATCACCCCCACTGTATCTAGTATCAACACCTCGTGAGAACTCCCGTTCGAACTCAACATTCACCCCTCCACTACATGCCTCCTTGTGCATGGCCATAGCAGCCTCGATTTTTTCCATAATTGCCTTATTATTTGAGAGCCAAGCTGATTTTTTGCTTTTCTCTTGCGGGAGGTCAACGGCGAGGGAAGATGAAGGAAGAATGAACAATTTCTGGTGGTGGGGTTTCGAGTTTGGCAGAGAACAATGGGGGCGCAGAACAGGGGTGAATTTTGGCTTTTCTCTTGCGGGAGGTCGACGGCGAGGGAAGATGAAGGAAGAATGAATAATTTCTGGTGGTGGGGTTTCGGGTTTGGCAGAGAACAATGGGAGTGAAGAACAAGGGTGATTTTTTGCTTTTCTCTTGCGGCAGGGAAGACTTAGATGAAGGAAGAAGGACAAGCGCAGGAAGGAGGAACAGGTGAAGTTGAAGTCGAAGTTGAAGTTGAAGACTGAGAGCAGAAGTTGAAGTTGAAGGTTGAAGTTCGAGGAAGACAGAGAAGAAGAAGGAGAACAGGAGTTCGATGGAAGGCCAATCCCATTTCTCTTCTTTTATTCTTTGATTTTAATTAAATTTTTTATTTTAAAAATTTTTTATTTACACAATCAGCATTTTTTGAAATAAAAAAAATAAAAAAGAAATAGGAAAGTCATTTTCCTAATTTCAGTTTGTTGTTAAGTCATTTTGGCAATTTCTTCACTAAGCCTATGACCTACCGTCACCGGAGAAGAAGCCTCGCAATGCCGGAGAAGCGCTTCGTCTGCAATGAGTTGCGATGGAGTTTCGATCTCCTGCGAACAAAGCACGGAGCTCCACCGGTAAGACATCTCCATAAATCTTCTAGAAATTGTGACGTGCTCACATCAACGCGACATCTCCTCCACAACTTATCCGAATTTCGAGCTCCACATATTCTCATCCCCACAATTCCGTCAATCTTCGTCCATGATGCTCGAGGGGAGAGAGAGAGAGAGAGAGATGTTGATCTTGGAAGATATTAAAGAATCACACCGAATTACCCCCACCAATAAACAATTGTGAGAGATGGAAGGAAAAAAAAAAAAAAAAAAAAAAGCCTGTTTTTGCTTTTGCTTTTGCCTGTGAAAGAATGCAGAAAAGGTGGGACCCAATGAACAACTCCAATTCCCTGAATTTTTTTTTTACTAATTAATAATAAGTGAAAATTACACAGATAGCCACCATTTGTCCCTCTATGGAAAACTGTGCCACCTTTTTTCCCTTCTTTACTTCTTTGACTTGCTTTTGAGTTTTTTGTTTTCTAAATTTATGATTTTATTTGTCCCTCTATTTTGATGATCGGCGCCAGCAGTTAGAGTCAGGGAGGTCTGATTATCTATATTGAAAATATAAAATATTTTAGTAGAATAATAAAAATATTCTTCTAAAATATTCTAAGGACCGGCGCCTGCAGCTGGAGTCAGAGGCATTCGATTATCCATGTTAAAAATAAAAAATATTTCAGTTGAATACTCATAATATTCTACTAAAATATTCCGGTAATCGGAGCCAACAGCTGGAGTCTGAGATACCTGACCATCTATATTGAAAACATAATATATTCTAATAGAATAATGAAAATACTTTACTAGAATATTTCAAAAACCGAAGTCGAGGTCGAAGTCGAAGGCATTCAATCATCTATGTTAAAAATAAAAATTATTTTAATAGAACATCCAAAATATTTTACTATAATATTCTAATGACCAGTGTTGGTAGCTTTTCTCAGAGATGTTCGGTTATCAATGTTGAAAACACAAAATATTCTTCTAGAATTTTTACAATATAGGTAATTTGGTGTCTGGTAGATTTTTTTTTTTATTATTAATATAAATAATTTGGGTAAAGCATATCATTTGACCTTTTGACCAGTATCATTTGAACTTTGACAAGTACTCATGGGTGGCAAAGAAGTAAAGTGTCCAAAAACCATGTCAAGCGGTTCTGAAATAGTGGCATTTGTGACATTCCCCCCCAATGGTCATTTCCATACCAAATAATAATCTCACGATCCTTTCCCAAAAATAAAAATAAAAATAAAAATGATTGTCATTTCTGTTTTGTAAATTGTAATTGTGATATAAAACAGAGTGGATATTTTCCCAAAAAAAAAAAGAAAAGAAAAGGATTATATCTTTAAGCATTGACTTAACTTTTTATTGATATAATTTATTAATATATATGTTAAAAATTTACGGGACGAGACATAAATTAACAATATGTAAAATGTGATTTTTTTTCGTCTTCCAATATGATCCTTTTTGCAACAATAACAAACAACTTAAAGAAACATTAGTGAGGGAAAAAAAAAAAAAAAAAACTTATAGAACATGAATAAGAAATACATATTTCTTTTCTCAAAAAAAAAAAAAAAAAACATATTTCTAACATTGAATCTGATCATATCACATCAAAAATGAAAAAAAAAAAAAAAAAAAAAAAAAAAAAACATGCAAAACAAAACGAACATAGTAATGATTTAACGATTAAAAACAATTTCCTACTATTAAGGTGTATTTTCATACTTACCACAGAATTTTCATTTTCTTTTTAGCTAATAGTTTCATTGACTAATAATACATGACTCATTTAAA
This sequence comes from Ficus erecta, assembly GCA_008635985.1. Classification (NCBI taxonomy): domain Eukaryota; kingdom Viridiplantae; phylum Streptophyta; class Magnoliopsida; order Rosales; family Moraceae; genus Ficus; species Ficus erecta. The sequence goes on along the minus strand of BKCH01002114.1, from coordinate 116,926 downwards.
AAAAGAAAGAAAGAAAGAAAGAAAAAGAAAAGTGTCAATCAAACCAAGTTCTATTTGAGACTTGAGCAAAATTAGAGTATTCTGATTGATGAGCAATGTTTTTTCCTCTCTAGTGTTGCCTCTATTCCATCATGGAATGAAACCAATCTTTTCCATTAAAAAAACACAACAAAGGGAAAAAAAAATTGAAAAAAATCCAATGTGTATTAATCGATAAATAATCCCAGCTTTTTCAATCCTAGTTGTGTTTCCTATTGAACTCTTGACTAGAATCGATTATCTAAATGTCCCCTTTTGACTTATTTAATTCCTATTGAGTGATATAGCTTAGTAGTAATTTTATATACAATTTCACTCTAAACTATAGAGTTCAAATATCTCTCCTTAAATAATGGCAAAGCCATAATTTTTTTTTTTCAAGAGGCGGTGAGAGTTAAACAAAAATTTAAACCAAAACTACAATGCTAAAATCTTTTTTCATAGTATCATTTTTTTCCTAAATGAAGTAAGCTTATAATACAGTTTAATTTTCTTTTAAAGTTTAAGGTTCAAAAGTGAACTTATGTAATAGTTAATTGATTTTTGATTCATTTGGGATACTAAATTTTAAATATTATTTAAAATAAATAATTTAGGTTAAATATAAAGTTATTATACAATGCTTATGTAAATTTAGTAATTAAAAAAATTTCAGAGGGGCAGATAAGGGATAAAGTTGTAAAAATATTTTAGGGGAGAAAATATAAAGAAACATTAAATTTACGTGGCCAAAAAGGAAATTTTAAAAATCCAAATTTTTAAAGAAGATTAAAAAAAAAAAAAGGGAGTGTCACGACCAAAGCTTTGGCACCACCTTTAGGCTTTGTTTGGTTGGATAGATGGAGAGGAGGAAGGAGGGAGAGGTTTGGAAGGATGTGGAATGTAAAAGATGAAGAAGATTATACAAATCCCTTACGTTGTTGTTTGGTAAGATGGAAAGAGAGTTGAAAGAATATATAATAGTTTTTTAAATAATTACTATATTATCCCTTTTATAATTTATTAATAAGTTATTTTGAACGTTTAAATGGTCTTTTCACCATTATTTGGCGGGATTATTGAATCATTCTATTAGTAGAAGGATCCAAAATGGTGGGCCCAAGGGGAGAGGCTCTCCCTTCATCTTTCCTCTCCTTCCACTTCTCCCTCCAACCAAACCAAGGATTTATCATCTCCCTCCTCCTCTCTCCCACCACCCCTCTCCATCCCTCCATCTCTTCCTCCAACCAAACATACCCTTTGGCGTGACGTTGGCTCCCAACCTTGTGTTTTCATTTAGGAGTTCACAATGAAGAGGTTGATATGGGTGTTTTGAGGCTTTAGAGGTGTTTAATTTGAAAAATTGGCCACTTTTTCGAGAACCCTTTTCTCTTGAGATCTCGTCTTGGTTGTGTGGCGTATGGTATTTGTTTTGCGCTTCCGTTAAGCTGCGCATGTCGTGCACATATGTGGTTCAGTGATGCATCAACGCCTTTTTCCTCATTCGGTAGCCGACTATTTATTTATTTATTTTTTTTTGCCCCCCACAAAAAAAAAGGGCCATATCATTGTTTCAATTATAAGCACCTTATTTAGCCCAAAAAAAAAAAACATTTCAAATAGTAACAATATTACTTCTCAAAGATGTCTTATAATCTATTTTCCAAAAAAAAAAAAAAAAGGTAAATAAATAAATAGCCTTAATAATTAAAAGTTTATCTAATAAGACTACTACTCATATTTAGAGTTAATTAACAACCTTAATAATTAAAAGTTTCTATTTAATCCCACTACTGAAATCTGCTTCAACACAATAATTAAAAGTTTCTATTTAACATATGTAACCTAATATAGCTAAACATAACTTACAATCTTGTACATAAACATTAACTTATATAACCATTATTCTATCATACTTTCTTCCTTACTTATACATTAATTAACATTAGAAGTCTAATATGTATTCTTCATAGTTCCAACTCCATACCATAATATATATAATAATTCCCATATATATATATATATATCATAACATAATTCATATATATAACAGTTCCCAGATATATATATATATATATATACACACACATATAAACTTATCCATATGCATATATAAATCAAAATAAGTTTGTGGAAATATCTTACGCAGTGGTATCCCACACTCCATTCCCTTCGTTTACTGTATGCATTACCCTCCATCAATTATGATGCAGGCTTCTTACCTACAGTATAAATATATATCTGATAAACTTTCAATCAGTAAGTAAAAATATAATCTCACAGAAAAAACAACATAGCACACACGACATATAAGGATGCATGATCCGATTATTTTTCATTATGGAAAATAAGTGTAATCCGATTGTACTCACTTATGGAGGTCTTATCTTCCATTATGAACTTATTATCTTGACTTACATTTGGGCTCCTATGTATAAGTACCGGATACGCATGTTCCATAGAAAGTTAAAATTTACAAGGTCCTAACAAATCTAAGAATTATAAGAACATACTTTAATCCTTCACGCTCTATAAAGAGGTTGATACGACACCTTACTATTCTGATTTAGCCTTAGTTGTACTTAACTAAATTGAGGATGCCTAACATCATACTCCTATTTTCCCTCAAAAAAAAAAAATCATTATCCTATTAGATGTCTTATTCAAAGACTTGGTCTAGGACTAAGGTTTATGAGTTGTGATCTTATTAGTCATGGTACAGATGCAATGTCATGACATTAGATCAATAACATAAATTAAATAAAAATGTGGCATTTTGTAAGAGTGTCATACTTATAAACCACGACATAAGTGTAGGAAGTGGCATATTATGAAAGTGTGGCATATTTATAAAAGTGACACAACTATGCATGGCATGGCATCATGTGAAACATGGCATATTCATAACATCACATACTTGTGACATGGCATACTAATAACATGATAAAATTGTAACGACATAATCATGGATTCAAGAAACATCATCCTACATGGCATGTGCCTAATCCTTACACTAGAAAAATATATATTACTTTGATACTTTAGGTGAGGTTTATACTTATCTTACTCAAAGCGTTTCCGTGTGTTTAAACTATATCCGGTACGAGTATAAATTTTAATACCCTCATGACATAACTTTATCTATATTTTTTTTTTAGAAAAAGGAAATTAAAAATTAATCTAAATTAATTCCTTACTAATGATGGTTGCATGATTATGGTGTCTTTTAATCTAAAAATAATTTTCCACTAACTTTGTGAAAATTTGTAATTAAGATTCCAACTTCATTTTCTTAATTAAATATCAAAACTTTCATTTTGATAATATACTTTAAAACCCACATTTTTCTAAAATGCGTCTTACTTTAGAAAAATATCCTATACTTTTAAATATCACAACTATATTTAAAATCTTTTTTCTTTTTTCATCTCTGGTCCGCTGGGCATCGCAACCCTGGTCACCGAGGCTGCGGTGCCTGCAACCGATCCAACAACGTTGTGGCGGCGCCAAAATAGTGTCGTGGCGTTGCGGCTCACTGGGCAGCCCTGGTCAAGGCCTTAGCCATGCACTGTAGCTTCCGAGATCGGGGCTGCAACGCCTAGGCTAGCTGGGCTGCTTAGGCTAGTTTTTCCAAAACTTCCTTTTTTGTGTGTTTAGTTCAAAAAATCGTATTTTTAAATCTGCAAGGATTTATGACAGAACTTCACAACGAAAAATGTTTGTTTTTATGTTATCTAAAACTTTCATGTTTATGATGGTGTCCGGTTTAGTCATTAAGAGCTCCGTTTTCTCATAAATCCGGAAGTCACCGTTAAAAAAACCAGTTTTTGATTATTTCCACAAAAACGTCAAAATCTTTACTTAGAAAACATAATTTCATGCTTGTGAAAACTTATATTACTTATAAACACCATAATCCATGTTCCAACATATTTTTCCTAAAATTTTTCTTAGTGGTTTTTATCTTGTAAAAACCCGTTCTAGCATAAACTTTTTAACAAACCTAAAAGTCATCGCCTTTAGTCTACTTTCAAAACTTTTTCCATTCAACAACCACAAAAACATAAGTAACCATAATAAATCATGTCCATAACATATTCATAACAAAAACATGGAGATCTACAACTATTGTCAAATCACCAACATAAAAATCGTACTAAAGGTTCTCACAACCCTAGCAAAACCGGGTCTAGAGATTATACCTCAACGTGTACTCCAATGAGACTCTAAAAACGCTCCGACAACTAGACAATAAAAAGATAACTTTTCTTAGTAATGGAACCTAAAGGAAACAAGATTCCAAGAGAACAAAGCATAAGGATGAGTGGAGGAATTACCACTTCCGTGCTCGATTAGTTAACTTAATGAAAATCCAAACTTTTGGTCAAAATACCTATGCAAGATTATGTCATGGCATGGTTTAGTCTAATCCCCCTTGACTCTTGCACAGTTTCATCTATGTTAATGGAAGAAGCAAGGCTTCCTTGTAGACTAGAAGTGGCGCCTATTATGGTAAGATAAGACCACATGGTCTTGCAAACTTCTAGCCATTGATCTCTGGATCTTATCTCCTCTCAACCGTTAGATCGGAAATTTCATTTTTCTTAAATTTTAAAAATAGAGATTCCTTTAGATATTATCTGTGACAGTCATTAGTCTCTACAAGGAAAAATATAAGATGTGCAGTCGCATGTCGATTGAGAATGAATATATATGATGGTTCATAAAGATATTTTGGGATTGAACCCAAAAGCAAAACCATGCGGGTACGAAACCTAAAACGAACAATATCATACGAAAAGGAGATATGGGTTGTTACATTATCTTAAGCAGATAACATTTTGATCTGCATATGATTCCTAATAGTATTTCCTCTATCTTCCACTATGAATCCCAATGTCCTATACTGTTGGAAATCGACAAAGTACAGATTTGTACTGATTTTAAAACTTGACCTTCAAGTTCTTCTACTAATAAAGTATATCAGTTAAATTTTGATCTGTGGACAAAACTTGGGTTTGTTTGGTAAATGAGTTTGAGTTGAAATTTTTTAGTTTCAATAGTAAATTTTTTTGAATTTTCAGAAAAGACAAAAAAATTTTTGAGAAAAAGATAAAAACTTTTTTAAAAAAGATAAAAACTGAGTTGAAATATTTTAATTTGAGTGAAACTCCCAAACTCCCCCCTTAATCTTCAAGTTTCTATACTGCTAAAGGTATTTTATCCAATTTTTATTTATAAAAAGGTGGATAGTATAAAACTTAATACTGTTATTCCTCTCTTGTTATACTGCTAAATTGCTTATTGCAGTAAAAGGTGATAAGATAATTGACTATTACAACGACCGCTTGCATCAGTCGGTCAGTCTTACTTTCTTCCTTTCTTAGACAAATAAGGTCTTGTTTGGCAAAAAATTCTGTTTAAACTAAACTGTACTTTTTTTATTATGTTTTTTATCTTTTTTCTCAAAAAGTTGTTTGTCTTTTCTGAAAATTCAAAAAAATTTACTATTTAAACTTACAAACCTTAACTCAAACTTACACACCAAACACCCCCTAAGATGATCAATTCTTTGTGACAGTTTTTTAATTATCACATCATGATTCTTTCTTAGCTTATTCTACATATAATAATGTTATTTCACCGTTTACAAAAAAATAGTGAAACTTTATTTTATGTGACAACAATTGTCACACATAAAATCACATCTATCGAATATATCATAGGTTTTGATCACATTATTTAAAAAATATGACATCTATAATTATGACATCACATATGAATATCACATCAAATGACAAATATAATTTCATTCATAATTTTAGGTTAAAATTATAACATAAGCTTTTAATTATATAGGGAATTTCAGTGAATTTTAATATTAATTTACAAAAATTCTCTAATAAAAAAATTGGTTAATACAAAATATCTTTTTGCTGAAGTTTGGACAAATAAAGGCCAAAAAAAAAAAAAAAAAAAAAAAAAAAAAAGCCTGGCAAATGTCATGAAACTATCCAGGGAGACTCCAAAGTATATTAGAGGAGAGAAAAAGATTTTGCAATAAGTAAAGAAAAGAAATGAAAAGAAAAGTAGATGATTAAGGATGAGAATGTTTTGATTAGTAAAATAAGAGAATGCTGAGTTTTCTCATCTAAAATATTGCTTCAAGGTTCCCCAGTTAATCTCATCTACTTTCAGAAGAAATGGTGCCAACATGTAGAAAAAGGAAAATAAAATAAAATAAAATAAAAGCTGGGAATCTGGTCAAGAGAAAGCTAATGAAGACCTCAAAGATGAGAATTCAATGAGACGAATCGAGAGTATTTCAACAAGACGAGCAAAAAATCCCTCAACACCAACAAAAACTTCAACTTCAACAGCCAGATTTTTCCTGAGAACCAAAAGTGCAAAAAAAAAAAAAAGAAAAAGAAAAAGAAAAAAAGCTACACATGAAATCACTATTTACAAAAAGAGAGATTTTATTTACATCCATAATATTGATAAATACACCCACAAAATAATGAAAGATTTTTATTGTATTTTTACTCTATAATAAAATGAAAAAATTAGAGAAAGAACCCTTTTTAAACACCTCATTATAATTTTACCGACCTTAATTTAATTGGTAATGATTTTGCTATTTTCATTTTTTTTTTTTCATTTTTTTTAATGCATGATGAATTCTTCTTTTTACCCCTACGGCTTACCTTTTTTTTTTCAATGACAATAGTTTTTTTCTTCTTTCTTCAACAAAACCAACTCCATCTCTCTCTCTCTCTTCCTTCTTTCTCTTTCTCCGCCGCCGATTCACGGTGCTAGAGTCGCGACGCTCACGCGAGAAGATCCAACCGATGCTTGTGTCCCCGGCACCGGCCAGGAGCATGACGATCTTCGTCGCCATTTGCTCGACTCCGACAAAAGGGTCGGGAACATTTTCGATCTCCTCCTCTGAAGCTCTAACAATACTTCATCGACGATCTCCTCCTCTAGAGATTTTGTTGGACTTCCACTCACAGATCTCGGGCTTCCGTCACCAAAAACATGTAGAAGTTGTCGGATTTCCGTAGACGTCCATGGATCTAGCCAGATTTCCATAGATCTCGCTTGGATCAGGCCGATCTCCTAACCTACTCGCTGCTACAATGACGATTTTTCGCTCGCCCTTTCATCCTACCTCACCATTGCAGATCGGAGGAAGTCGATCTTCCTCGGAGTTCATTATCTCGCTGGCGAGGAGATCCTGGAGTTGCTCGTCGAAGTCGCCGCCTTGAGGTCACCTTACATTACTCTCAAATTTCTCTTTTTTGTTTTTGTTTTTGTTTTGTTTTGTTTGTTTTTTTTTTTTTGGTAAAAATTCACTTCTTTAATTGGTCTCCTACAAATATTCAAAATGCTAGAACGAGTTTCACTAAGTAATCCAAATTAAAATATATATATATATATATATATTTGTTCCGACTTTAGCTAAAAAATTGGACAAAGAACAATTGGTTTGAAGTATTCGTCTGAAATTTTCTTTGCTTGTGATGCAGGGGATTAATAGTGCTTTATTTGAGTCTTCGTTGCTTATTTGTCGTTTATTGCTTATGTAATAATTCCAACAACTTGTGGTTTGGTTGGACTTTTACTTTTTACTTGTCGTTTGCTAGTAGTTGGCTGCCCTTAGACGACAGGGCATTTTGTTCTTTTGGTGGTCTCTTTTATTCATCGTGGTTGTTGTTGTATAACTCATCTGATTTTGGGAAGCTTTGGCTTCTTCTTCATTTTGGATCTCTCCGTAATTCAGATATAGAATTCAGGTTGTGCAGCAAGGTTCGTTGAATCCTTGACTCTGTTTATCTCTGCCATTTTTATGGTGTCTTACTGACTTAACCCATCAGATTGGCAGTGGATAAGGATAAGCCTTAACATGTTCCTGTGTGTGACTTACGCCAAAAATCATTCTTTTGGATTAAAATCATTCTGTTGGAATCCAAAAGGCTTTTTTTTTTTTTTTTTTCAAAAAGCATTCTTTTCAGTTTTTATTGGTGTAATTTTGTAGTGGAATATCAAAAGTATTTTAGTAGAATTTAACAGGCATTCTATTATAATTCAAATAGCTTTCTAGTAGAATTCAAAAAGTATTCTAGTAAAATTCAAAGGGCATTCTAGTAGAATTCAAAAAGCATTTAAAGAGAATTCAAAGAGCATTTTATTAGAATTCAAAGAGCATACTAAGAGAATTCAAAGAGCATTTTAGTAGAATTCAAAAAGTATTCTAGTAGAATTCAAAGAGCATTCATGTAGAATTCAAAATGCATACTATTAGAATTCAAAAAGTATACTAAGAGAATTTAAAGAACATTTTAATAGAATTCAAAAAGTATTTTAGTAAAATTTAAAAAGCATTCTCTTTTGATCTTTTTTTAACCTTTGGATTTCGGAATGCATACAAATTCAAAAAGCATTCTTTTTTTTTTTTTTTTTTTCAAGAAGCATTTTTTTTAATCCAAATTTTACAAAAAAATATGTACTTGAGGATCTTGTAGCCTTTGGATTTCGGAATACATTTTTTTTTATTTTTTATGATGCGGTTGTGGCATGTGAATAACAACTTGTTAATGGAGGCGAGGATGGCGGCAGCGGCTTGGATGAGGCTCCGACTCCGAGAGGGGGGTCCGTCAACTACTCCTACTTTGAAAAGTTTGGTTTGGTTTGGTTTGGTTTGTTTGTTTGTACAAGCTCAAGTTGGGAGAAATTGTCACTACGGTTCCCACCATTGGTATGCTATCTTTTTTTGTTTTTTTAATGTTCTAATTCTTCATTAAAAAGCATTCTATGAGAATTCAAAATGCAGACATAATCCAAAAGACATTATATAGAATCTAAAAAGTCTCTCTGATATCGGAGACGTCTAGCCATATTTATTAAAAATATGAATATATGTATATAATTTTCAACCAATTTGGTGGTTTGGTTTGTTTTTGGTGTTTTGTTTGTCGGTTTTCTCGGTTCCATTTGTTTGCCGATAAATTTTTGGTATTGTAAGGGGAAAATAAAAGCATTAATGATTTTGTATTTTAATCGGAGATGCAAAAAATATATATATATATATATATATCACAATCTGTTTTGGATTCTATCAGAATCCATTTTGTATTATATCAGAATCCATTTTGCATTCTATTGGAATCCGTTTTACATTCTATCAGAATGCGTTTTACCAATTTGGATTTTGGTAGAATCCGTTTTGTGTTATATCAGAATCCGTTTTGTATTCTATCATAATCCATTTTGCATTCTATCAGAATCCATTTTGCATTTTATAATAATGTATTTTGCCTTTTTGGATTCTGGTAGAATCTGTTTTGCATTATAATATAATCTGTTTTGTATTCTATCAGAATGCAAAATATTGACGTCCGGCGATCTGTCGTAGATCAGTGACCGACATCGACGCCGGTGACCAGAGCCGAATACATCCGGTCACCTTTGTTGAAATATGGGAACAAAAAAATTCCGACGATCGGCCAACGGTCGGTGACCTGTCGGCGGCCAACAAACGGAGTCGAAGATACATGAAAACTATTCCAATAAATTAAAAAGGGAAGAAAATAAAGAGATAGGGGTGCTTTTGTCTTTTTATTATTTTTTTCATTTAATTATTTAATTAAATATATATGAAATGTTAAAATTATCAATTTTACTTTTATCGAGGGTAAAATTATAAGGAGGTGTCAAATTTAAGATATTCTTATAAATCACCCCAATAAAATTATCTTAAAACCCACTAAAAATGCTCATACCCCATGTACCTATAAATAGAAGTATTCTTTTTTGTAAAATAATTAAAAAACACACAACACATTAATTATAAATGAATATCATATTTTTTAAAGAGACAAAAAAAAAAAATCTCTACAAATTTAATTAACGTTAATTTTTATTTTATAAACTCAAAATTGTTCTTCATTAATTTTTTTATTTTAATTTTAAGAAATCTTTATAACTACATGAAAATTTTCAATGGAGGATTCAAGTAAAATAAAAATAAAAGAAAACATATCTCTTGAAGGGTTAACAGCTAGGTGTTATGTGTTCTTTTCTTTGCCTTTAGTATTTGAAATGACTTTTTTTTTTTTTTTGTTGTTGTTTTTTTTTTTATATATATACATATATATATATATATATATATATATATACAATTCTTCTTTTTATTTATTTTTCTTGCTAGGTTCGTTTATGTGATTTTATACATACTTTTTTTTTTAAATGCAGGATGACACTCTTTGATTTTTATTGTAGACAGTTTTTGAGTTTTTATCCTTGCCTTAAATTTATTAGTAAGGAAAATTTTTTATTATTATTATTTTTTAAATAATAGCTTTGTTTTTACTGATCAAACTTTAAATCATTTTGTTGGAAATGATGTTGTCACAAATGAATTTTTTTTGCTTGCTCTTTTTTTTAGGTACTTTATGTTTCCTCTTTGAGAATGAAAAAATAATTTTTTCCTTAGCTAGATTTGTTTATTTATTTCAATAAAATAAATTTAAGTTAAAATGAAAGTGGGTGTATGAGAATATTAAATCTGGTAATATATAAAAAGTATCTTTAAAATGATATATTTACTATGTTTATATTAAGAACTATTTGTTAAGTGAGGATATTTATCAATAATTATAGGTACAAATATAAACACTGTTACAAAAAAAAAAAAAAAGAAAAAAAAAAAAGCAATGACTCTTTCGGAAGACAACTACGCGGTCCCCGTTTGGATCACATGATCCTTTTGAAAATAAGATGGTGTTTTAAATGAGTCATGACATACGGTTGAAACATGCTTTAGTAGACATCAATGGTCCATAAAATAATCAGATAAACCAAGTAAAAAGGAACATATTTTCATCACCTTGGTGTATTGAACACATTGCTGATAGATATTCTATTAAAATAGAATTTGTAACACAAATTCAATTGTAGATTTTATCTTCTACAGAGAACATGTTTGAAAAATAAGTATTGATGGTATCGCTATCTAATATTTAAAGTCAGTAAATCAAATTCTCCCTGTTGTAGCAATTCAAAATTCCAAACACAAAATCTGTACGTATACCCCGACATCCGAAAATAAAACAAAAATGTAGAATCATCTTTCCTTTCCCAATATCATTAAATTGTGAATGAATGCTAGATTAGATTCCTCTTTTGTTGCTTAGTCTGGAGCCAAGGGTGCCGAGGATGGCAAAGGCGAGGAGTGTCAAAGACGGGGAATGATGTTGCGGAAGAGGTTGGGGTAGGGATCACAAAGATCACGAATGGCAGAGAGGGGCTGGTGATCCAGGTTATGTTGGGGAACCCTAAGGAGCACCCTAACCATCAGAACACCGCTGTAGATGTCAAGCCACTTGGCCAGCCCTGCCGCCACCACTGTCAAAGGCGTGTTTTGGTATGTGTTTTACCGTGTCACCGCAAAGGATGCGGGGGACCCATGGAATCAAAGTTGAAGCTAACAGCCGAAGGTGGGGCGATGACGAATCATACCATTGCCACTACCATAGCTATTATTAGTCTTCCAAATCTGGATTACTAAAAATTCCGAAACTGTGAATAAACAAAGGGGAAGCAAAATGCAATTAGTTAAGGAAGTACCTTTCCCCAACTGCTCTGGTCTATCTTAACCACCTCTCTTTCTGTCTTGCTGACCTCTTTCATAATTAAAAGAAAAAATTGGAAAAAAAAAATCTCTTTAAAGTTAAACCTAACATAAATTAACAACTAATTACAACTAACTCGACCATATAAATTGTGTAACTAACAAAAACAAAAAATTTTCAAATCTTCATGATAGTTAACAAACACATTAAAACAATCTAAACACAAAGAATCACACCCAAGTGTCAAAACATAACAAACATTCAAATTTTCGTATCTAAATAAAACACCTAAAGCACATAACACAAATCAAACAATATTTGACGTTCTCATCTAAGCATGATAAATATCCTTTGGAAATAAATGTGCTAACTTGAAAACAATTTTACGAACTCAAAAATGAGCTACCAAAAGACAGAAATTACACCTACGCTCCACAAAATAAAAATTAAAAAAAATAAATAAAGAAAAAACCTTGACAGCCATAAGGAAATAATAGCAATGCTCTGGAAGGAAACAGATCAGAAAAGCACAAACCCTCAAGTACCAAGACAAGGAAATTGGAGTCAAGAGCTATTCTCGAGAAAACTTATGCTTCTGTTTCCACAAGAGGAAACTTCATAGTAATAAGCAAGAAATGCAGAGTTTGTTCCTCTGCAGAAGTGTTTGCATTCCCCAAAAATAAAAAAAATAAAAAAAAAATCGGACGAAAGTTTTTACACGTAACTTAGTGTAATTGAACTGAACTTGAAGCAAATATAGCATTTTCTGTTGCACTTGATTCTGATAGCATGCATACATAATATTTTCATAAGAAATGTTAATAAAGAATCCCTGAACTTGAAAAAAGCCAGAGAGAAAAACAAATTCTAAACCAACCATGTTTCAATCTGCAAACAAAATTGGTAAATTTCAGAGTAAAGGATATGAATATATGATTAGTCTCCAAGTAACTCACTATAAAAGCAAATTATTTTACTTCTTTTTTTTTTTTTTAATCTTCTTTGAGTTGATTGTATTTTTCTACGGTTAGCATTTTGACATTTCTGATAGTTGACACAAATTCAACTTAACTACAAAGGTTTGCCACTAGTCAGATTCTCAGCAGAAAAGAAAACAACAACAACAAAGACACTTTCAGATTGAACAAAGAATCAAACAAAAGAAAGAAAGTGTTCGCCACTGGCTAACGCATTTATTATCGAAATCCAAGAATCTAGTTGTTGTTTTTTTCTTTTCCCTCCCCTTCTCTCTCTCTTAAAGCAATAATCTAGTTATTATTGATGAATCAAGCTACTCATCATAAACAAGAAAAAATAATTTACAGCATCCAAACATATTATAAAGAAAAAAAATTTATATTGTAAAAATTCCTTCAAAAAAAAAAAACAAAAGAGGGAATCGAGAATCCAAAAATAAAACTCAAAATTCCGGTAATTAGTTACAGGAACTAACAATTAGCAAAAGGGAAATTTAAAAAGGTCAAAAGAAATAATGAAGGAAGGATGAAACAGTCGTATAGAAGTTTCATTTCATTTCATTTTCATTACTCAAATAAATATCTCACAACACAACTCATCAGCACATACAATTAATACAAGTCACTCAATTGGAGAATCACACAAATACAAGACCAAATAGTAACATATATAAATATATGTTCTGAGTAACCAAACACCAGAGTTGAAAGCTGCATAATTAATTAAAACAAGGAAAATGGTACGAGAAAATATTATAATATTCAGAGCAGAGGATAACAATAAGCAGAAGAGAAGGAAACAACCATTACCTTTATTAGCTCCAGCCGCTGACGCTGATTGCGCTGTGGCATGAGGGAGGGAGGGATGGAGAATTGAGAACGGGCAGAGACAGAGGTCGGCTGGATTTAGCTTAGCACACGGGGGTGTTTGGTGTTTGAGTTTGAGTTAAGATTTTTAAGGGGGTGTTTGGTGTGTAAGTTTGAGTTGAAATTGATAAGTTTAAATAGTAATTTTTGTTGACTTTTTCAGAAAAGACAAAAAACTTTTGGGGAAGAAGACAAAACTTGAGTTGATGGTGATGAGTTTAAACTAATGGGCCAAACACCCCCTTAAGTTTCAATAGTAAAACTTTTTCAGAAAAAGATAAAAATTAAGTTGAAAAATTTGGGTTTGAGTTGGTGAACCAAACTCACCAAAATTATCTATCTTTTTTTTTTCTTACATAAAAAGGGATTCACCGGTAAATGGTCCTTTTTTTTTTTGGTTGATAAATTTCATATTTCCTCTCTCATTTTTGGTGCTTTTCTAACTTTGCTCCCTTATAACGACTAGTGTCTTCTTTTTGTATGATATTATCCGCTTTGAACCTCATAATCACACGGTTTTGCTTTTAGACTCACTTTAAAATGCCTCATACCATTATGAACTATCTCATATATCTATTCTCAAGTATTGTGAGACTGTACAACTGACTGTCACATCCAGAACTTTGAAAACTGGTAGAAATGCTCTTTGAACTATGAAATAGTTTAATATTTGCTCCTTCCATCGGTAAAATGGATAGAATTGTTAGCCAAAAATGCCCCTCGAAATTTAAACCATTAGTAAAATAGTCCCTTGTTTCATGTTTTGGCCATATAAGTCCCTAAATTTTAGTACATTTATAACTTTACTTTTGAACACTTAAAAACTAATGCTTATACCTCTCGACTTTAAACGGTTAGCAAATCACTTATATTTCGTTCACTTAAAACTGATATAGCACTATTATAATAATAAGTTAATTTAAATTAAAGTCTTTATAATTACAAAAAAAAAATCTTAAAATCTATAAAAATTCATTGATCTAATATACAAGTTCCTTTAATTTTTGTTTTGTTTTGTTCCTTTTTTTATAATGATTTTAATTTTAAAAACAAATCTTATGAAAATTAACAACACCGGAAAGGATAAAATATATAAAACAAACACAAAGTCAATATACTGAAGCCCCAAAATGATTAACATGTTTATAATTTTTTTAAAATTGAAGTCATTAAAAAAAACAGATAATAAAAGAACTTGTATATTTAGGGAGCAAAAATTAAATTTGTCCTTTTTTTAAGGGGATTTTTGGAGATTGGTTTGGAAATGTGTGTTTGATTGAAGTATGAATTGGAAATGAACTATGATATAGAAAATAATGTAAAAATTTAAAATGTGTTTAAAAAAAATATGCAAATTAGATCTTGTTTTGTTTATCTCGTCATTATGAGCATTTTGACACAATAATTAACTTATTTCGATTTGAAATAAGAAAGTTATGTACTTTTAAAATTTGAGTTTTTTGAAAATAGAAAAGAAAGAAGATGAGTTATAAATTTGGGAGTTTTGAAGTCAAGATGTCAAAACTCCGTTTGAAGACGAAACCCCAAATGCCACCTTAAGAAGTGTTTTTTAATAACTGGTTGAAGTTTTACTAAATTAGGAAAATAACTGTTTTTCAAAAAATATCAATCAGTTAATCCAATCACTGATCGATTATAGTTAATCAATGATTGATAAATGTTAATATGTATTTTTTTCACTGATTTAATGATTAGTTTTATGAATATCCCGTGGACTATGTACCCTATTTCATTTTGCCCCCTGAATTATTAAAACCGTTCATTATGCCCCTGAACTATATAAATCATTCAATTTGTCCATTCCGTCTACTTCCGCTTATTTATTTAATGGAATGCCGACGTGACATGTAATTAAAAGTAAAATAAACATGTTTTAAAATATAAATTCTTATTATAAAGAAACAAATATGAATTTTTAATAAAAGAAAACATATAATTTTTATATAAATGATATTTTTTTCTCTGTCATTCTCTCTAGACTATAAATCTCCTTCCTAACCCTTTGTAGTTAGCTTCTTAATTGTAATTTCCTTAGCTTGGGGGCGAAAGGAAGAGACTAATAGAGGAGAATTGATCGAATAAAACGGTTGTGGCAGTGGTTTCGGGTGGGAGGTAGAGAAAGGAGAGAAAATGACAGTGAGAGGGGAGGGAGGAGAGAGATGGCAGTGTTGTGGGGTTGTGGAGAGAGAGGCAAAGAGAGAGAGAGAGATAGTGGAGTTGGAAACTTTGATTTGTTTTTTTGTTTTTGTTTTTGTTTTTTTTCTAATTAGGAATTAATATATGTCTCATAATAAAAATTTATATTTTAAAATAGATTTGTTTAATCTTTAAATTGTGTCACATCAGAATTCTGTTAAATAAATAATCAGAAATGGACGGAATGAGCAAATTGAATGATTTTATATAATTTATGCAGCATAATGAACGGTTTTAATAATTCATGGGGTAAAATAAAATAGGGTACATAGTCCATGAGGTATTTATAAAATTAATCTCTTATTTAATTAATCACTGATTGAATATGGTTAATCATTAATCAACGACCATTTTACTTAAATATAAAAAAAATTTAGAGCATTTATTTAAATTGGTATTTAAAAATTGCCTTTTTTTTTTTACATAAGAATTAAAATGGTAATTTACTTATTTATTTTGAAATAGCTTATTTACTTTTTAGGTTATCACGGCTTATGACTCACTTGAAATTGATTTGGAAACAGAAAACAGAAACGAAAACAAAAAATCTTTTTCATATTTTGTAAATGAATAAAAAAAATAAATAAAAACTGAGATGAAAAAGTACATTGTTATTACCCTTCTTTTCCCTAATGTACAGATATACTAATATATGTTTGTCTAACTAATACGATTCCGTAGCTACCATATATAATATGTACTAATTCCTTTTCGAGGACAAACATACGAACCACTTTTGCTTTGCCTTAGACTCTATTGGAACAAAGAAAGAAGGGGGCTGGTTAGCTTATCCATGTTCGTTTACACCTTGGCCTACCAAAGTGAAAGACAAGAAGTGGATTGGGGCAGAAAGAGGATGAATAGCTTTTCCCCCTATGATGGATTCAACAAAATTCCCAACTCCAAGTTGTTCACCTTTGCCTTAGGATTAGTCATTTCTATTTCTCCTGAGTCTTTCTTCTCAAGTAGCAGCTGTCTTCTCAACGTCCTTACGAGGTAGTGATGAGTTTCACGCGCTCTAAGCCTGGCCCGCGAGTTGATTGGGGCAGAAAGAGGATGAATAGCTTTTCCCCCTATGATGGATTCAACAAAATTCCCAACTCCAAGTTGTTCACCTTTGCCTTAGGATTAGTCATTTCTATTTCTCCTGAGTCTTTCTTCTCAAGTAGCAGCTGTCTTCTCAACGTCCTTACGAGGTAGTGATGAGTTTCACGCGCTCTAAGCCTGGCCCGCGAGCGGTTAGGAAGATTGACCGCAATCTGAGCGGTACCACCCACCCTACCCTACCACTTGAAGGAAGACTCTGAAGCCGATTATCCCATTGTAGCAGGAAAACAATAAAGTAATCAGGAAAGGCGGAAAGTCAGAAAGGCTAGTTGGAGTTGAATTGAAATGCTAAACAAAACAAAAGACTTAGCTTGTATTTGGTTCGCCGGTTAGAGATGAAATTTTTAAGTTGGAGTTAGTTGACTTTTCAAAAACCAGTTATAATTTTTGTTGACTTTTCAGAAAAAAACAAAAATTGAGATGAAAAAGTACAGAGTAGTTGGAATTGAGTTAAAATGCCAAACGAAGCATTAATACACCTAAAAAAAATATTTTTAAAAATATATCCAAACACAATTTTACTTTTTATTATATTCAAATCAATTTATCTAGAAACTTAAAAAAAAAAAAAAAAACACAAAACAGATTTACTTCGATACATGATCAAACATAATTTAAAAAAATATATCATAAAATTATTTTCAAAACATTTTATATTGAAAACAAAATCATTCGGTAAAATGCTCCCACACGGACCCCACCTTTTTCATTTTCTCATTTTTTAAAAGTGAATCTTGTATCAAGTGTTGCATATTTATGCAACCACATTATCTAAACATATATTAGATATAATTTGTGGAATTTAATATGGGGGATTTGAATTCAACTTATTGTGCTGAATATAAATGAAATTATCATCAGCTGTACCTCTAATCATAAATCTATATCTTCCATAGTTACTACTTTACATATATTATATTTCGCTTTTGTTTAAAAAAATATACTTCCGTATAAAAGTAATGGGATTGTAAAATGAAATGACAACAATTGCAAGAGTTAGGGGGTGTTTGGTGTATAAGTTGAGTTTGAGTTGAGTTGAGATTTTTAAGTTTGAATAGTAATTTTTGTTGACTTTTTCAGAAAAGACAAAATTTTTTTTCAGAAAAGACAAACAACATGATGAAAAAAGGACAGTTTAATTTGAGTTGAGTGTTAATGCCAAACGAACCCTTAGAAATTATTTTAGTTTTTTTTTTTAATTTATAAAAGAATAGATATCAAAATATTGCAAACATAATAATTTAGGTACTAATTAACAATTTATCTTTTTTAATTTAAGACGTGAGCAATCCATCCAACTTCTAGAACGGTTTCTTTTTTTTAGAAACTAAAAAATGACCCAAGATGAAAAATAAACAGTAATTCATATTGGATATCAGCTCTCTCTCTCTCTCTCTCTATTTTTATTTATGTGTGTGTGTGTGTGTTTGTGTGTTATCTCTGTTTCTTCTTTCTTATCCATTTCGCAAAACTTTCTTTGTTTGTGTTGAGGTGTGTGTAAATGGCAAGATCACTGTCCCAAACACTAACCCTAAGCCGACATCTCTCCCCAAAATCCGCTCAGATTCAGGCATCGCCACCGTCGTTGTCGCTGCTGGTCTCCCTCCGCACCCAATCGAACCTGCCGTCCTCCCACGGTGGCGATCTCTCGGATCTCTCGGACGCGTCGTCCTCAGCCTCCTCCGATCCGCTCCTTCGGAAGCTGGAGGACGCCATCCACCGCATCATCGTCCGTAAATCAGCCCCCGATTGGCTCCCCTTCCTCCCTGGCTCCTCCTACTGGGTCCCACCCCCTCGTGCCCGCAATTACGGCCTTAATCACCTCGTCGAGAAGCTCGCCAATCCCTTAACTCAGGAGGAGTCCATGTCCACCACCACCCTCCGTGGCTGGCCTTCCTCCGACTACTTCATTCATGGTCCCTTTCCTTTTTTCCTTATTTCAATTTTCCCTTTATACATATTCAATTTTGCAATAATTCAGCTTCTATAATCTTTCTTTCAATTTTGATTGGATTTTCTGCGGCGATTTTAATAAATTGACCTAATCCTTGTTTACCAGCGCATCAAATTCTGCGGGAATTTGCTAACTTCATAATTGCAGCTTCCTCTGAATATCTAAATTCAGAAATTACACATATATTTTCTTGTTCAAATCAGAAAATTTTCCTCTATATATAGATATGTGTGTGTATATATATATGTATTTGGGGATAAGTCACAGATTCTTATGTAGTGATTGATGTGTTGTGAATTTGTAGTTGAATTGTATGAGGCATTAGGCCTATGGCTCTTTTAAATAACACAAAAGCAAACAAAAACAAAACCTTACCTTCCATGGGCAGTGTCTATTTGTCCTTGATCAATTAGCTATTAACTTAACGAGCTTCTCTCTCTCTCTCTTTTTTTTTTTTTTTTGTTGGGCGATTGGCTTAAAGAACTTAGGTTGATTCTTTTGTTCTGTTTGGTCAAGATTGATAAAGGGAAAAGCTTATAATCTTTTGGAAAGTTAGTTGTCCTATTCTTTGGATAAAATTTATAAGTGCTTGATGTTTTTAAATTGTTCGCCAGTTTAAGCTACGAATCAAAATGGTGTTTTGTTTGGCAACGTGCCTTTGTCATTTAATCTTGCAATGGGCTTATTATGCCTTTTCATTTTCTTTTTTCTTGCAGGCGCATCTCCTCATCAAATAGAGTCCATAGACGAAAGTTCGAAATCTAATAGTTTGTCCCAGTTGGAGGATGACGAAGGATAAATCTTTTATTTCCTTGAAAATAGCATCTGGGGTGAGTTTTCTTTTTCCAACACTGTTAAAAATGTTCCAACTTGGAATTATGTTTACGTTCTCATTATTGGTTGCTTGTTAAATTATAATGATGCAAATTGTGATGAGTTCAATAACAGATATTGTGAGCATTGGTATAATCCTAGGTCTTCACTTGCAAATAGTAAAGTGAGATTAGACAAGTCCTAATCTTGAGGCATAAAAGTATCATGTTTAAGATGATTTGGATAAACTTGTGACCGTCTCTGCCATTAAGTTCTTTCAAAATGCGACCTCTTTCTTCTTGTTTTAAGGAATTAGTGACGAGTGATGAAGCTAGGTTAGGATTTGAAAGAACCTGAAGAAAGTAGTCTTATGTTCTCATTCTTTTACATCACCCAATTACCTCAACCGAAAACCGTTTGCTTCCGAAAACAGACTATGTTGATTTCTGTACTCTTGATGTTTAGAGTTATTTTTTTATTTTGAATGACAAATTCATTGTGCTAGTAATAGCTTTTAACTGCATGGGGGGAAATGTGCAGGCTCTTGTTCAACCAGACTTGTAAATATAATAATAAAATGATAATGTAGAAGGAAGGATTAAAGTTGAAAAACAAGATATTTTCCACCAAGGGAAGGGAGCTCTGTACAGATGTAAACCTTGTCGGTCGGTCGAAGCTGAGAAGAATGTTTCTGCGGATGAAATATTTGACTCTATTTACACCCTTTAAAAAAATAAAATAAAATGTTCAAATTTGAGTAGCCAAGCTGTTTACCCTTTTTTTTTTTTTTTTTTTTTCGGTTATTATGTTTCAATGTATTTATACTGGACTTGGTCTGTGGAATGGTTAATAATATACATATGTAATTATCATCTACTACTCTCTGACTTATTTATTTGTTTGTTAGTTATTTTTTTTAATGGTAATGTCACGTTTATTTAATTAATTCATGTCGACAAAGCTTACTATATCACAATCTTAATTATAATTCCATATGTTTACAAAAGCATTTGCATTTTTTGCATGAAACAAAAAATAAAAATAAAAATTGCTAGATACCACCGGGACTAATTGGTTTTTTTTAATTTTTATGATTCCACCAATCTGAAAATTAATCACGTGACTATACGTAGTTCTAAACTACCTGTGAGCGTCTAATAAAATTAAACAAATTAATGTTGCTTTTTATAATTTCTCTGGATAAATGAAGAGTTGCTTTTAAGATTGACGTGATAAATTTATGTTTTTTATTCTTAAGTTAACTGTAGCTTAATTTAAAATTTTTATCATATTAATATTAGATTCTATATTTAAAGAAATTGAGTATACTTGAAAATTAATTAGTTAGGAAGGTTCTCGAGTTGAATGTGAAAATGAAATGCGGAACTAGTACTAGTTTTGGATGAACAGGCATGTTCAATTATAATATAATTTTAATTATGGAGTTTTTTTTTTGGTAAATAGTTATAATTGTAAATATAACTACTCGTGCCTTCTTTTGATAAGATATTGTTCACTTTGGGTCTCGTACTCACACGGTTTTTTTCTCTGGGACTCACCCCAAAAGGCCTCATACATTAGGAGGTGGTTTTTTTACTTACGAACCATCACATATATCCATTCTCAAGGAATGTGGGACTGCACGGCTTACCCTTTCCTTGTAAGGACTGATGACTGTCACAATCACCCTTTTTTTTTTGGGCCCAACGTCCTCGTTGGTCACACTTCTGGTTGGATATAGCTCTGATACTATTTGTAACGACATGTGCCTTCCTTTGGTATAATATTGTCCGCTTTGAGCCTCGTGCCTTCACGGTTTTGCTTTTGGGCTCACCCCAAAAGGCTTCATACCATTAAGAGGTGATATAATTACTTATGAACCATCACATGTATCCATTCCCCCACTGTGACAGTCATCAGTCCCTATTAGGAATATGGTAAGTTATACAGTCCCACATCGTTTGGGAATGAATACATGTGATGGCTTATAAGTAAAGAGACCATCTCCTAATGGTATGAGGCTTTTTGGGGTGAGCTCAAGAGCAAAACCGTAGGGGTACAAGACTCAAAGTAAACAATATCATACTAAAAAAAGGCACGGGTCGTTACAGAAGATGTAGTATGAAAGCTGACAATAAAATATCTGCAATCAGTAGAAGCCAGGAGGAGGAGTGAGCATGTAAGACACTATTACATAACATAAACACTTGAGAATACCGTGACCATGCCGGATGGTAATCAACTGATGTCTGTCGGTTGGCTGGTAGTCTTATGAAAATAATTAGCAACTTAAAGCTATAATTGGTATTTTTAACAAATAAATCCAAAAAAGATTTTTTTTTTTTTGGTTGTAAAAATCAATCCAAAATATGAATTCATGGCATTTCTCTCAATCGGACTTCAATTTGGGCGAAGACATGCAACTCCGTTTTGTGTTTTTTGGTTTTGTTTTTTCAAGGGAAAGGGAGCAAAATAGCATAATTGATGAGGCGAATGATCATAAAGAACACAATTTTTTAAGGAATGTAGTTGAAGGTTTGTGGTTTTTGTGCTGGTTTGGAGCTTGTCGTTCAGGTGGGTGTTGACATTTCAGTGGCTGAATATGATGCTTTAAAGCTTGCGAATGATGTGAATGATAAGAATTTCAATGCTTTATCCGAGGATTAGGATTATGTTGTTGTCATATTCCGAAGTCTGTGTTTGCTAGTGGTGGTCTATGTCGCCAACTCGCCATATTTCTCAAAATGGGAACAGGCTAGCCCGTCTTTTGGCAACTTTTGTTTTATGTTATTCTGATTTAGCGTGGGATATTGAGTCTATTCCCTTTTTCTGTAGTCTCCATTGTTTTGGCTGATTTGGCCGACTAATATACCATATTTTTCCTTTCCCAAAAAAAAAAAAAACCCCCGACCAAAATTACTCTTAATTAAATCTTTAAACAAAATCCTAACATCTCGTCTCCTTTTTTTTTTTTTGGGAACTTGGAAATAGGGAGATTCGAATGCTATATCTTGAGGTGTAGTCAAATATGTAATTACTATTAGGATACGCCTAGAACCATCAACATCTCATCTCCTTTCTCCTCTCTCTACCTTGCAAACGCAATGTATTCTTCGATGAAAGAGATTCATGCAAAGCTCCATATTTATTTTATGTTAATAAAATTTTCAATTAAATCAGCAATTTATCAATAAATACTCTATCTTTGTAAGTATTTATGATGTAAATCATCTATTTACATAATAAATCATATATTTATTAACAAATCCTTTGTTTATCATGTTTGTTAAAATTTAAGTTTTAATCTAATAATTCTCGTATTAATCACATAAATCTAATATATGTAAACAATTCATTTACCAAGTGTTATTATTGTTAGCTATATATTTACTAGGTGAAAATGTATTTGCAAGTCCATTAAAAAATGTAATTTACAAATATTGTCTATATTTACTAGGTATAATAATTTAATTTATTAGGATTTGTGTCCTCTTATAATGTCAAATAAAAAAAAAATATCAATAGAGTAAAAATATGGGCTGGAGCAACCTCGGCCATCTCATTCTCAATCGAATTGGATGCATTTTGTGTGAAAACGAATTCGAGAGATTTATACAATACACACATTTTGATTGATGCCGCCTAATCTTTGAGAAATTTTTGGATCTTGTTTAATGTTCTTTTTTTATTTTTATTTTAAATTATTATTATTATTTTTTTTTTTGAAGTTAATATTGATATTGTCAAACTGAAGAGAAGAGGAGAAATAAATGGAGGATTGGGTTGGTGAATGGTAATACTGATACAGTGATAACAGTGAGACAGAGTGAGGCAGTGAGACAGTGATAACCCTTCTTCTTCTTCTTCCGATGACAAGTCTTTGCATGTCTCTTTTTCCGGTAATTCTCAATTCTCTTCAATATATGTATATACATTTTTTTTTCTTTTCATTTATATGATTTCTGGGTTTTAATATTTGGTACCCTTTTGATTATTCAAGATTTTCTTTTTTGGGGGGCATGAATTTTGAAGCCGTTGTTGCAAATCAACAAAGATTGATGTTTATAAACCACTTAAGAATATTGTTTGTTTGCTCTTTTATTGAAAATTTCAATGGTTATATATTTTCCTTTTTGAGGGAGGGAGGATAATTTTTATGGATATTTGGATACTAAGAAATAATAGTATTGAGGAGAATTCAGAAGGGCGCATTTGTGGTGGGGTAGGAATCTTTTTATTTTTTATTTTTTATTTTTTAATCATATGCTTGCTTGCTGTGTTTGGATTTTTCATATGAATATATGAATTATGGGCCTGGGTTACTTGTATTCTAATATATTATTTATCATATGTCTGGTTTTCATGTTGTGTGTTTTATGTTTTCTAGATTGGAAACCAATTTTATATTAATTGGGAAGGTTAAGATTTTATGTCGTCACATGCAAGTTTAATATGTATGTATTTATATATATATATATACACACACACACACACGTCACCTATTGGTTTGATGATTGTTATAGCAGCAGCAGTAGCTGAAAATTCAATAGTAGACAATTTATTGCGCAAGCAAATCATGCTACAAACAGTTCCTCATCTTTAGAAAATGTACATTTATAAAGATTTCCAGGTGAAAGAGAACTGAAATCATGCTTGAATGTTGCGCGATTAAAATAATAAAATATTCAAGAGTACGTTCTTGTTCTTCCCCAATGCAATGCAATGCAACGCAGCGCAATGCAATGCAATGCCGTTTGGTTACTTTGCTTTTATCACATCTTATGATCAAGTCCAAAGCAATGTGCCTTAGAATACAAAACTTGATTCATATTGATTCTCAGAGAAACGCTTCACTAACGCTCGCTTCACTCGCTTCTCCTGCTACAACCTTCTTACCATGATGCAAGTCAAATTCCAGGGATTTCTTCCTTTCAGTTGAGTTTCCAATCTTTTTTAATCCACGCCAAACTGTGGCGTTCGATGTTTATTCAGTGGTGTCCCATTTTAGCAAATGCTTGATTCTGAGGATGACATGACGATAACATCAATCTATAGTGATAAACTCGATTCATTCTTTTTTATTTTTTTTGGGGCCAAATCGTCCTGCTTGTAAACTTAAATTAGTGTGCAGACAATGGAAGAACCGGCACTTTCCTGCATCTCTATTGGATCTTCCTTGTGTTGTGGAATCCTACAAGACTTGCGATGACAGCGTCTTAATCAAGTCAGCAGATATCGCTCAGGTATATAGCCATACTATATTATCGATATCAAATCAGTCACATTAACACCTAATGAGGTGATTAGGTGTTATGAGCTCTTGTGTTTTTTTTTTTTTTCTCTCGACAGATGATTATGGTTCAAGAACCAGGTGATGCTGCTCCAGATGCAGTAGAGTACAGGCATGGTTTCACCCCTCCTAGAAAGCAAAGATTTCGTCGGGAGCCAGATCTAAATGTACAATGCCTTGTTACCTTCATTTATTTCCATTTTTTGAATTTTGTGCTTGCTAGCCTATTAAGATAATTTCCCGTCACTTTGGTGTAAGAATATCTTGATGAACAGAATTACGAAAATTTCTCAATGATCTGTTTAGGATATGGCTGCAATTTTCTTTTTCACGCTGAATTTTTTAAGTATTGAAATTTCCTTCATTTTTCAGCCTGAACTTGTGCGACGAGTTGAGGAAAATTTGCTTACTATCACAGCTGGTGGTACTGCCGAAACAATCGATATCCTTGCATTCAGTGTGTAATGTATGCCTTATTTATGTCTTCTTTATCTTGTCCTATTGTTCGTAAATTTCATAATTATTTAGTTTCTGTGCCAAGAATGTTCATGAATTGCTTTGATATGATGTATAGAGATTTGATGAATGGATGCAGATATTGTTATTATAGCAAAATAGATTGATTATTCCTTGACGAAGGTTCGTACGAGTTGAACCGACTGAGCAAGAGAAAGACAGAGATGCAAATAAGAAACCTGCGCTGGAGCCGGTTGCCAAACCCGACGATACAGTGCCTGTTGCAAATGCTGGGGAGCCTGAGAGAAGCGATTCTGATGAATCTGACAAAACCTCTTCTTGAGGCGCATAATAAGGAGCGAGGTCTAGTAATATAGCCGGCGAATTCGCCTTTTCAGCGACCACTATAGTGTATTCCATTGCTTCTCTTTCTTGTAAAGTAGTCACCACTTGAGCTATGGAAGATGCTTTTTGACCAATAGCTACATAAACACATATTACATTTTGCCCTTGTTGATTGAGAATCGTATTTGTAGCTACTGTTGTATGGGGATGCTATTTTTCCTGAGTTTTGTGCTCTCTACATTACCTATTCACATCGCCAAAAAATAAAATAAAAAAATAAAAAAAGAAGCAATTAATTAGAGAAACAATTTGGGTGGCCAATTCAGGGAAAACAATGTCGAGAATTGTGGATGCTATACGTATATATGGCATGGCTTCAAAGAAGAAAGATGTCAAAATCTGTACAGTAAATTTACACAAGTGAGAGTGTTTGGAACCCCCCTCATTTAGACTTAGTGGGGTAAAATTTCTCAAATAAAGATAAATAAATAATCTATGTGTTTAGAGGAGTCATTTTGCTCCATTTGAACATTCTATTTGGATTGCAATTTAAATATGCGTTAGGCAATCATCATTTAGATAGAGCATTTGAATGAACCATTTCAATTTATGTTTGGGGAAAACATATGTGCAATTTCATTTGAATTGCACATTCAAATATGCATTTGATAGTCACAATTGAAATGGATAGTCACAATTGGAATGGAGTATCTAAATGGTCCATTTTGTCGAAACATTCTTTCACTATAGAATTAGAGATGTTGAAATGATTTTATTCCCCTATATTTGCTTCATTTGAGTATATGTGCAATAGAAACTTTTGAGTTCTTTTTAATCAAAAACTCTCTTTCTTCTATCTAAATTTCAAAATGTCATAACTTTTTTGTATTAATTCTTCTTTATGTGTGTTCAAACTGAAAAGAGAAACAAAACCCCATTTATATATCCTATCAAAATTTTCCATCAACATTGAGGTTTTGTAAAATTTATTAAAACTGTTTTCAATATTTATCCAAACACACATTCAAAGGCTTTATTCACATTACAAACATCCAAAACAGTTGTAGAAATGATAATTTAAATATTTTTGTTGAATGCTTCTATTTAAATTATTTCCATTCAAATGACTTTGTCAAACGAATCTTGATCATTTGGAATTTTCGGGTAAATTTCACTTTTAGCACCTGTGGAATAAATTATATTAAAATCAGCACCACTTTTTTTCCCCTTCACTTCTAGCACTGCCACGTCACTCTTCAGTCTGATATGTGGGACCCAGAAGGATTAATTGTATGTCAAATTACTGGTTTATCCTCATCTCCCTCGCATGACCCCCAAAAACCAGCATCTACAGTTTTTAGAGGGAGAAAACGAAATCTAGAGAGAGAAACAGTTGCAGTCGCTCGGAAACGCTCGGAAACCGTCCGAAACCACCACGAAAGGCATCTATAAACAGCTTCGTGATATACAAGGCAGCATAGTTTAAAAACTAATTAAAGATAAGCCGCAGAATCAAAGAAGTCGAAAGTTGGAAAAATTACAAAATCTGGTTTCAATGTCTAAAAAGTTTGCGTCTAACGATTTGTTAATAAATTGGGGAAAAAAATTTCATTATTTTGAATTTGTTTAACAGTTGGTCTTCCCACAGGGACGGTTATTATCATAATGACCGGCTGGTAATTTTCGTTGTGACCCCTGTAACTGTTAAATCTTAGCGTATAATTTTGGTCACAACGATATTGACTAGGTGGTCATTATAAAAATGACCAGTTTTTTGTCAGACGTCCTTCCACAGGATCGGTCATTTTCATAATGACCCCATGGTCATTATCGTTGTGACCCCTGTAAATGCTCAATACGGTGACGTATTGGTCAAAGTGTTAGACCATTGGTCATAACGGTTATGACCAGACGGTCATAACCGTTATGACCGTTAGTATAACGTAGAGGTCATAACAGTTATTACCAGACGGTTATAACCGTTATGACCGATAGTATAAACCAGTGGTCAAAACGGTTATGACCAGACGGTCATAACCGTTATGACCGTTAGTATAACGTAGAGGTTATAACGGTTATTACCAGACGGTCATAACCGTTATGACCGTCTGTGTTATACGTCGGTCATAACCGTTATGACCAGACGGTCATAACCGTTATGACCGATAGTATAAACCAGTGGTCATAACGGTTATTACCAGACGGTCATAACCGTTATGACCGTCTGTGTTATACGTCGGTCATAACCGTTATGACCAGACGGTCATAACCGTTATGACCGTCTGTGTTATACGTCGGTCATAACCGTTATGACCGATAGTATAAACCAGTGGTCATAACGGTTATTACCAGACGGTCATAACCGTTATGACCGTCTGTGTTATAGCAGCGGTCATAACGGTTATGACCGCCTGGTCATAACCGTTATGACCGATAGTGTTACACGATACGGTCATAACGTTTATGACCAGACGGTCATAACCGTTATGACCGATAAA
Organism: Ficus erecta; assembly: GCA_008635985.1. Taxonomy (NCBI): domain Eukaryota; kingdom Viridiplantae; phylum Streptophyta; class Magnoliopsida; order Rosales; family Moraceae; genus Ficus; species Ficus erecta. The sequence goes on along the minus strand of BKCH01002114.1, from coordinate 88,748 downwards.
CCGTATTGGTCAAACCCTAACAAAATTTTTCGTTACATCTCCCGCCCATTTCAATCGCGACATTACCTTATATATACAGTAACCAAAATTTTTGAAAACTTTTTCTTTCCTCTTTTCATCGTTATTCTCTCAGTGAAGCCTCACGATTCTTCTCTACACCATTACCCACTGATCGAATCTCACTCTAAGTACAACAAATCTGAACACATCTTTGTGCACTCTGTTAATTCGACATCTGACCATCCTCGTCACAGTTATCGGCAGAATCTGCCAGATCTTCACACTTCCAATCAGCCAATCTGAGGTAATGGTACTTCTTATTTGGTTTTATTTGTTAATTTATGATTTAATGGGCGTGCGTTTTGAAATATATTATATAAACAAAATCTTTGTTACCAGTTTTGAGATATAATGGTGCTTGTTATTCGGTCTCCTGTAGCATATAACATAATCTTAGATAACAGAAGAAAACCAAATTATTGGATAACTTGATTCTGTATCATTCAGGAATGGATGCGGTTTGTGTTTTCGTAAAGTATAATGGTTAATGGGACGGCACAATGAGATATGTTGGTGGCGAAATGAAGGGAATATTGGTGCCCGAGAACTCAACATATGTTGGTCTTGTTGAGTTGGTGAGAAGTGTGCTTGGAATTAGGGGCCCAGACAAGAATATAGTCATGAGATACGGTGTTAAACCTGGATTGCCTCTTGTGAGAATACAGTGTGATGCTGACGTTAAATTCTACATACAACTAAAGAAGAAGGATGTTCATGTGCTTAGCAAATTTCCAGTTACAATCGATGTATTGGATGAGTCCGCTGCGGAAGCCATGGCACCAGAGGTAGGGGCAAGCAACCACATAGACATTCAACGTTCTAGGGAGGGGGGACAAAGTGATGAAGCCGTGCAACATGTTAATGACATTAATATCATCCTAACCCCTCTTCCCCCTCCTCCTCCTCATATCAATTCTCCAACAGTCGGTCTGGATTTGCACATTGACAATGGAATTGAAAATCAACATGAAACATTGAACAATGACTTAGGCACGGATCACGATGATTGTAAGCCGGGAAATTTAATGTTTCGGCTGATACTCATCGTTCAAACGAGAAGAGTATCGCAGCAAGCATTGGAGGCCATTCTATTGTCAACAATACTGGATCTCAATATGACAAAGTATCAAGTAGTGACAGTGTATCCGAAGGAGTCGTTGTTGCTGATTATACACCTATCACGCTGCGCGTAAACTGTGTTTTTGAGAACAAAAAGTTACTACAATACCATCTTCATCATGATGCCATGAGTAAACACTACCAATTCAAGGTGAAAAGGTCGAACTCTACTCTATTACACGTTATATGTATACATAATGAGGCTTGTCAATGGCAATTGCGTGCGACTAGGATGAAAGGTAGTGAACTGTTTGTTGTGAAGAGGTTCGACGACGTCCATACTTGTTCAATTGAAATCGTTCAAGGGCATCATCGTCAAGCGAAGAGTTGGATGATTGGGGAGTGTGTTAAGGCAAAATACTTGGATCCGACCAATTCTTTATATAGACCATCTGAAATAATGCGAGACATGCAGGCCGAATTTGGAGTGTCTTTCAACTATCTTAGAGCATGGCGAGGGAAGGAAGCTGCACTGATAAGCCTGAGGGGCGATGATGCTGAGTCATACAAAGGTAATTTTCCTTGTCTGGTTATACGTTCGTTACTGTCCTTATAACTATTATACTTAAAACATGGTGTTGATAATTTAATATTTACAGTTCTGCCACGTGGGCTGAAATGGTGAAGCGGAAAAATCCTGGATCCGACGTTGACATTGAGACAGACTCAGCAAATTGTTTCAAATTCTTTTACATGTCCTTAGCTGCTTCGAAGCATGGTTGGCCTTATTGTCGTCCAGTAATTGTGGTTGATGGATCAGCACTAAAGGCCAAGTTTGGAGGTATGTTACTTGCAGCCTGCGGACACGACGCAAATGGATCCATATTTCCCCTTGCATTTGGTATCGTTCCGTCGGAGAGCAATGAATCATGGACATGGTTCTTCGAGAAACTAAGGGATTCAATCGGCACGCGAGAGTCTCTTGCTATTGTGGCCAATAGGCATAAGGGTATCGAATATGCAGCCAACCTTGTCTATCCAGATGCTGCATCCGGGATATGCGTCCAACACTTGGCTGCAAACTTGAAGACTAGATACAAAGATTTCAAAGGCCCTTTGAAGACCTATTTTGACGGTGCCTCGAGAACGTATCTTTTAAGTGAGTACTATCGTTATATGGAATCCATCCGTGTTCGTAACCCCGACATGCATCGTTACCTTCTTCAGGCCGATCTTATAAAGTGGTCGCGAGCATACTTCAACGGTCGGAGATATGCAATCATGACAACCAACATTGCAGAGTCATTAAACAATGTGGATCGGAAAGCCAGGTTAATGCCAGTTGGATTCTTGGTGGAATGGCTTAGGGGACTACTACAACGATGGTTTGTCGAGAGACGTGAAGAGGCCCTTAAAATAACATCTAAACTGGCCCCGAAGGCAGAGAAATTGATTCGCATAAACTTCGCTTTAGGCCTAACAGTAACGGTTTGTGATAACAACCCCATTTTTAAATTTTATTATTATGGCTTCTCCTTAATGCGATCACTTAAACTAATGTCTTAAAATTACATTTGTTACAGCCTCGGCCAGCTGATCAGTTTGAGTACGCCGTCACCAACAATGCTGCCCAAATATGGATTGTCGATATAAGCGAAAGGACATGTACTTGCAGACGATTTCAGGTCGATCAAATTCCTTGCCCTCATGCAATGGCCGTATGTAACCACCGTCGAATTGATCTTTATAATTATTGCTCTAATTACTACACAAAAGACTATCTGTATGCTTGCTATGCACATGTAGTCCACCTTATTGGTAGCCCCGAGGGCTGGGAAGTATCTGAAGAAGTAAGATTGTGAATTGTTAATCCTCTCACTACAAAGCGTGGGCCCGGAAGGCCACGGGTTCGTAGGATTCCGTCCCAAGGTGAAGAACAAGAGCCTAATCGGTGTGGTAGATGTAATGGTTACGGACACAACCGTCAAACATGTACCAACTCAGTACCCTTACGAAAACGTCCAACCACAAAGCCAGATACAGAGTTCATAACACCAATTTCATAAATGTGATGATAGTGTATGATCATTTTACTTTACTTTTTTTTTTTTATCATTGTTGTATAACAATTTAGCTCAATTTATCACACTTCACATTAAACATGATCAATATTTTTATGATATTTACAAAGTGTAATTTTTAGTACAATAGATTGCTATAACACGCTTTTATTATATAAAAAAACATTAACTGTTAAGCCAAACAATTTTTAGGTGGATTTAAGACCAGAGGTAATAACAGTTATTACCGTCTGGTCATAACCGTTATGACCGTCTGTATAACACAGAGGTCATAACTGTTATGACCAGACGGTCATAACCGTTATTACCTCTGTGTCTTGCCTCTGTGTTAGACCAGCGGTCAAAACAGTTATGACCGTCTGGTAATAACCGTTATGACCGCTACGTTATACTATCGATCATAACGGTTATGACCAGACGGTAATTACCGTTATGACCACTGGTTTATACTACGGTCATAACGGTTATGACCGTCTGGTAATAACCGTTATGACCGTTACGTTATACTATCGGTCATAACGGTTATGACCAGACGGTCATTACCGTTATGACCACTGGTTTATACCAGCGGTCATAACGGTTATGACCGTCTGGTAATAACCGTTATGACCGCTGGTTTATACTATCGGTCATAACGGTTATGACCGTCTGGTCATTACCGTTATGACCTCTGTGTTATTTAAATGAAGTGAATTTGCTTTCCTACCAAGCAAACACAGACATGAATTTGCTTTCCTACTAGCATGCCATTGAAATGAAGATTTTGGGCATGAATCAAATAAAACGAGAAGCTAAAAACAAACCAAAAAACGATTTTCAAATCTTTAAAAAAAAAGACGAGAAAAATTAAAAAGAACCAGCTATTTCAACGTACCTTCCAAATTCGACGAGTTTATAACTTTTTTTTTTCCCGGATTTAAAGTTAATTAATGGGTTTTCTTTTTCTTTATATGAATCCCATTTGTTTAAATGGTTATTTTGAGGTATAGAGTGTTGATTTATGATGCTATTTCACCCTTTTTTTTTGTACTAATCTAGACTGAGATAAATTATTTTGGTACTAACTATTTAACCAATTTTTACATTGATTTATTTCAAAATTGGGGGGGTTCTTATGTATCAATTCGAAATGAAATAGTTTTTGGGTTCCAATGAAACAATTCTTTATTTCATTCTTAAGAAAAAGAGTTGAGATATATATTAGATTGAAAGACAGATCTTAATCTTAACTTATATATAAATTCAAAAGGTTAAAAACCGGGCTTTGTGATAATTTGTAAAAGTCATATGATTGTGACAAATAAGATAAGTCACAAAAAGTTTGTAAGTTCTTATTATTAATATTAGAATTAGAAAGTGACTCTTTTATAGTCGAAATAAACTGCGTTATATTTTGATTTGTTTTATCAATTTTCTCTTGATTTATTTCATTATTGTAAATATAGTTATTATATGAATTATAGGAGCTATATTTATTAACGTCTTTTTTATCTTGATTCAAAAAAATATAAAATATTTGTCCATTTATTCTAGGAATATTACTGATAAATGAAAAGATATTTATAGCCGCAAAATTTGTCCATGTATTAGTCTAATATTTATTTTTTTTAATAGCCCCAAAATCTTTTTTGGTGATTCCACTCTTTCATCATCATAACTCATTTTGTTATAACTAATATTTATATGTACTACGTTCAGGGTACTACAATAGGCCTTCTTACGTTAATATTTTAGGATCATCCCAGCTACCAAAATTATATATTGTTGAGAGTTTAGGGACTAATTGAGCAATTTACCCCTTTTTTTTTTTTTCTATTGTCAATAAGGATTAATATCGCTTGTATAAAAAATAATTCATATTTTGTGATTAAACTTTAAAAACTATTCACCCCTTAAATTCTAAACTAGTGTCACTTAACCTTTTCTTACTAGAATAATTGAAATTAAACCAGCGGTCATAACAGTTATTACCATATGGTCATAACCGTTATGACCGTCTGTATAACACAGAGGTCATAACGGTTATTACCAGACGGTCATAACCGTTATGACCGATAGTATAACGTAGAGGTCATAACGGTTATTACCAGACGGTCATAACCATTATGACCGTCTGTATAACACAGAGGTCATAACCGTTATGACCAGACGGTCATAACGGTTATTATCGATAGTATAAACCAGTGGTCATAACGGTTATGACCGTCTGGTCATTACGATTATGACCTCTGTGTTATACAGACGATCATAACGGTTATGACCGTCTGGTAATAACCGTTATGACCTCTGTGTCATACAGACGGTCATAACGGTTATGACCAGACGGTCATTACCGTTATGACCATTGGTTTATACTATCAGTCATAACCGTTATGACCGATATTATAACACAGAGGTCATAACGGTTATGACCGTCTGGTAATAACCGTTATGACCACTGGTTTATACTATCAGTCATAACGGTTATGACCGTCTGGTCATAACCGTTATGACCTCTGTATTAGTATTGAAGATTTGCATGCTTTTTATTCAAAATTATCATGTACAAAGATACATTCCATTGATAATGAAACGTTTTATTCTCACCTGATCATCAATTCGATGAGTGTGTAATGTTACAATTAATTTTACAACGGTAGACCATAAAAAAACAATCAATCAATGGGGATTACAAAGAATTAAATAATAGTACTATTAACAGTCTGGTTAAGTTAGATAACAAGATTGAAAAAGTTAGTCTAAATGTTAAACGTCCTCCTCCTCATCAGCATCACTATTATAGGCATCGGCTAGCTTATTTTTGGCATGGGACCACATGTGACAGGCAAAATACTCCCTGAAGATTTGCATGCGTTCAGCAATCACCCAATATTTGACATCCCTCCCTTCTATAAAGCACTCAGCATACTTGATTGTAAACATTCCACAGTCACCCATGTTGCAAGAAAGATGGAAAAAAAAATTTGAATAAATAAGCAACACACTCCAAACAGTTCATACATAGAAATAATTTGCAATGCTTGTACTAACCCATTGGCTTGTTTAGGGATGTCTTTCATTATGGTGACTGGTATTGGGTGATTTCCTGGAGGAACCCGTGGTTTGAACTCGAACAAACTGTTTTTTTAGCTAGAAATGGAATGAACTTTGACAGACCTTCCATTCCTTCGCGGACCTTATTGTTATGACGTCCTTCATGCAGAAGAGAGTCGTATACCTCAAGGGTCCAGTTTGTTAGGTCGAGCTTTGCTAATGCCCAATGTTTCAGATCGCTAAAGTGCATTGGCATTAGCACCGTGTTAACGTAAAACCACGAGGCCCCACTCTGGGCACGCACGCCAAGCATTATCCTGAACACAGAATCACAGCAGGCCCAATCGAACTTATCGGGTGCTGCCTGGTAGACGGTCCACAACGAACGGACTTTTGCAGCAAAAAACGTGTCTACGGTTGTCACCTTTCGTTGTTCCAGTTCAGGGTACTGCCTGATCTTCTTCCTCAGGTAGTAGAATGCAACGTCAATGTGCTGCACAAACAAAAAAGATGCAAATGAATTGGAAAAAAAGTACTTACATAACAAACAATGTATCCTGCTAACTCAAATAAATACAGTATAAAATACAGGATACTCAAATAAATTGAGTATAAAATATTGAAGAAATGTACTTACTTCATCCCATAGCCAAATAGGAGAGGTAGCTAACTCATAATACCAACTCTTTTTTTCCACCATCATGCAGCCGAGGTCATGTGGTCTGTCAAGAACATCATGCTTTGCAGTGTATCGGGGAGGACGTTTACTAAACATAATGTACCGTTTGATTAATTGGTGATGAAGTTGTTAATAAATTGTAAATTTCAAATCGAGCATAATCTGTATTATAAAAAAATTTACCCTGCAGGAGTCTTCTTCAATAATCCTTTTGGGAACCACTCCCTGAACTCCTTTAGCTTCTCCTTCGAAGGTTCATCTGCGAGACCCGGAGGGAGGGGAGTAAGCAGATTAGTCGGAGGCTTCGACAGCGAGGCAACATCAGTGATTGATCCAGAGGGCCGTTGACCAATCCTTGATAGTCTGGCCCTCTTCTTCTTACGGATCTATAAGTGAAATATGTAAAACGAGTTAACATTGTACACAATTACCATAATGATTATATAACTAAGTTACAGAGATTCGTAACAACCACGTCACCGAGGCTCTCATCGTCTTCTGGCTCCTCAACCTTCACGATATCCATGATAGTGTTTTTTGCTTGACTATCCTTCTTCGGGTCTTGCACTATATGCTCCTTTATTCCAACACATTGAGCAGATTTTGCCTTCTTTTGTAGATCGGTTGCTGGTAAATCAGAGGGCAAAGCCTGTGTGGTTTCACAACATGGCATAAGAATAAATACAATGTTCTAGTTGTGGAACACAGTTGAGATAATCTACATTTAATGTAATACTCGGCTAACAGCTAAATGAGTACCTTATTCTCGTCAACCTTGATGTCTTCCCGAGGAAGAATCACCTTTTCGGCGGTGAGGAACTCCATGGCTGCTTGAACACCCATATCAGCAGCGGCTCCGACGTCAGAGTCGAATATCACATCATCTCCAGAGCCGGTGCCGATGTGAGGTGAGGTAGGTTTGAGCTCATAATTATCAGCCATGTGAACTTGAGGCTTCTGGCGGCTGCTGACAAATCCCTCGGTGTGTGCCTTCCCCTTCCCCTTCTTAGAAAAGTTGGCGGCCAACATTTTTATTACACATCTCATGAGTTTGTTAGCCTTCTTCTGGCCATTTTCAAGAGCCAACTGGCCCTTTTCAAGAGCCACCAACTTTTCTTTAATGGAGACAACCTCTCCTCGGATTTCTTTTTGAAACTCCAGCCAATCAGAGTTTGTATCGGAGCTCAGTCGGGGTGTAGAAGGCTTGGGAGACTTGGGAGCTAATTTTGGCACAACACTTGGGTTCTTCATAAACAGCCGCGCAACCCATGGGTCCTTCAACTCTTCTTCGGTTGGCATCAGGACAAAACACTTACCCTGAACACATTTGATGTTAATAAAAAAAATCAGTAGGGGTTACGGATTGTATCAATATGCTACTATAACCAATGTTATGGTAACAGGCTTGTGAAAATGTTAAGTTGCCTAACATTTGTAATTGACACTGCATACATAATAAATATACGTAAGACATCCTATACAATAATACCTGATCTTCGCCAACATCGGTAAATGAATTTATGACATCATCGAACTTGACATTGTCCTCAGTGGTCCACGACAGCATACGCGGACAGGCATGCTCGTACTTCTTGCTGAATTTCAATGTTATCGATGGGAGGGTCTCATAGGCCCAGACGAGCAAGGCATGAGGAAAGCCCGATACACTGTAATGCACTTTGTCGGGCATTTTTGAAGCTCGTCTCTTCGTCGACAGCCTGTTCTCAACTGCATTACAGATTGCAGTCCGGTTTGCCTCCCATGACAGAATGCCCCAAGGAAAATCATTGAAATAAGCAATGTTATCGGTCAGGGAAAAAAACTTAACGTCTATCTTGACGGAGTTTGCATTTGATAAGGGAATGCAGAACATCAAGTATAGTAAACTAAGCTTCACAGCGTCGTCGTTGTTGTCAAATGACGCATTCGACATCTGCAGCTCCAGATTTTCTCTCGACACGCCTCTCAAGGGCGAAAAATATCTTGTCATTAATCGGCTTTCAACCACTAGGAGATGGGTAGAGCCTGCGCATTTCATGCCGGTGATGAGGCAGAACTCGTTGATGGAAAATCTGCCAAGTTCACCTCCGATCTCGAACCAAAGAGCATCACCCATTTCTGAGTGATCCGTCAATCTCATCACAACGTTGTGGAAGACCTGGCCAGCCCAACCAAGATTGGTTAATCCCAGAAAATGCTTAATGCATGGCTGCTTGAGGACGGCCTCGTACTGTTGGGGAGACAACCACTGTTTCAGCTTCTTACAAATTTCCGGAATGTTGATAAAAGTGTTTATATTTATCCTGGTAATGTCAGAATCCGATACCCGTCGATTGTATTGAACCCGCGGTAATGTTAATCGTAACATAAAAGGGTAAGTATACTTATGACAGTGAAATAATAACAAAAATTACCAGGCATAAAATAACAGCATTATGAAAACTAAAAAATTAAAAATTAATCACCATCAATTAAACAAAAATTGTCGGCCTAAAATGACAAAGTCATTATGAAAATGACAGTCCGCAACCAACAAAAAAGCTGGTAATTTTTGTGACCAACAAGCCATAACAACATGAAACAGAGAAAACACCGAGTAATTATTATTATGACCAAGTAATAATTAAAATGACCATCCTAAAATAAGTTAAAACTCATAGTAATCATTATTATGACCAACAAGTCATAATGAAAATGACCACCGGACATACTAACAGAAAACTGAAACTGAGTAATAATTATTATGACCAGAGAGTCATAAAAAAAATGACCACTCCATTTTGTTTCAAATAGCCGAGATCATCTACACTTAAACACAAACATCGACGAAAACCCTAATATAAAATATAAACCAAAACACATACTTGAGTTAACGGATGTTTTATGGTACAGAAACAGATAAAAAATCTTAACTTTATGTACAATATGATAACATTGTTCAGTAAATCAACTGGAAAGTGGAATATCATCAAAAAACGCATATAAAAATGGAAATTTTGTTTTCAAAATCAAAAAATACTGCATATTCTTACTGAAAAATACTAAAAGTGTAAACTTTTTAAACACAAAGACCAAAACAAATTTTTATTCGATCCAGCTTCCGATATCTTTTATTATACGGCACTTATATATATATATAATAACAATGAAAATATTTTTCAAAATAAAAAAAAAACACAAAAAAATTTCATTACCTTTTCAGAGTCGGATATATTGTCGTCTTGTTAACTCATGAACATCTGGGAGACTTTTAGTTCGACTTCCCCCTGAGTAGCCTTCGGCGCAGTTTCGGGAGTGTTCTTCTCTGACATTTTTGTTGGCGTCGACAACCAGTATATAAAGGGCTACGGTGGTGGTTTAGGACGGTTTCCGAGCGGTTTTAGAGCGGTTGCAAAGCTTCCTCTCTCTAGAATCGGAGTTTCTCTCTCTAAAACACTGTAGACGCTGGTTGAAAATTTTTGTGAGATTATTCGAGGGAGAATGCCTTTTGGGCGGGTGAGAGATGAGGGTAAATATGTAATTCGACATTTAAATGACTCTTGGTATTTCCATTTATTTTAAAATGCAGATTACAAGACGGTCAACTTCATAATGACCGCCTGGTAATTTTCATTGTGACCTCTTTGTGCCTAAGGTTTTTCGCCAATACGTCACCGTATCGTATAACACTAACGGTCATAACGGTTATGACCAGGCGGTCATAACCGTTATGACCGACGTATAACACTATCGGTCATAACGGTTATGACCAGACGGTCATAACGGTTATGACCACTGGTTTGTACAGACGGTCATAACGGTTATGACCGTCTGGTCATAACCGTTATGACCATGGTTTATACTAACGGTCATAACGGTTATGACCGTCTGGTAATAACGGTTATAACCACTGGTTTATACAGACGGTCATAACGGTTATGACCGTCTGGTAATAACCGTTATGACCACTGGTTTATACAGACGGTCATAACGGTTATGACCGTCTGGTAATAACCGTTATGACCACTGGTTTATACTATCGGTCATAACGGTTATGTAGACGGTCATAATCGTTATGACCGCTACGTTATACTATCGGTCATAACGGTTATGACTGTCTGGTCATAACGGTTATGACCACTGGTTTATACTAAAGGTCATAACGGTTATGACCGTCTGGTAATAACCGTTATGACCACTGGTTTATACTATCGGTCATAACGGTTATGACCGTCTGGTCATAACGGTTATGACCGTCTGGTCATAACGGTTATGACCGCTGTGTTATACAGACGGTTATAACGGTTATGACCGTCTGGTCATAACCGTTATGACCAATGGTCTAACACTTTGACCAATACGTCACCGTATTGAGCATTTACAGGGGTTACAACGATAATGACCATGGGGTCATTATGAAAATGACCGATCCTGTGGGACGACGTCTGACAAAAAACTGGTCACTTTCATAATGACCACCTGGTCAATATCGTTGTGACCAAAATTATACGCTAAGATTTAACAGTTACAGGGGTCACAACGAAAATTACCAGGCGGTCAATATGATAATGACCGTCCCTGTAAGAAGACCAACTGTTAAACAAATTCAAAAAAATGAAAATTTTTTCCCCTCTGCAAACAAATCGTTAAACGCAAAGTTTTTAGACATTGAAACCAGATTTTGTAATTTTTCCAACTTTTGACTTCTTTGATTCATTAACTTATCTTTAATTAGTTTTTAAAATATTCTGCCTTGTATATCACGAAGCTGTTTGTAGATGCCTTTCGTGGTGGTTTCAGACGGTTTCCGAGCGTTTCCTTGCGATTGCAACTGTTTCTCTCTCTAGATTTCGTTTTCTCTCTCTAAAGAACTGTAGATGCTGGTTTCGGGGGCCATGCGAGGGAGATGAGGATAAACCAGTAATTTGACATACAATTAATCCGTCTGGGCCCCACATATCAGGCTGAAGAATGACGTGGCAGTACTAGAAGTGAAGGGGAAAAAAAATGGTGCTGATTTTAATATAATTTATTCCACAGGTGCTAAAAGTGAAATTTACCCATATGAAAATCAATACACTATATAGTAAACAAGAAAAAATGAAATAAAAAAATAAAAAACATAGGGTTATTTTTATCAATGGCATCTAAATTATACTCTTAATCTCAAGTTTGTCCTTGACTTTTAATTTTACATATTAAATTTTTTCAAACTTTTTTGCTATAATGAAAACGATCCCTATATAAGGGCATGTTTGGTTTACAAGTTTGAGTTAAGATTTTTAAGTTTAAATAGTAAATTATGTTGACTTTTCAGAAAAGATAAAAAAAATTTTGGGAAGAAGACAAAAACTTTTTAAGAAAAAAACAAAAAAAAGTTTGAAAATATTGATTTAAATCTTTGAACTCCCCCTAAGTAAACTAAATAGAAATTGAATACGTTAAGATCAGATAAACTTTAATTAAGACTAAAATATAATTGAATATTTTTTAAAAGGAAAACCATGACTACAAAATAGCTCTATAATGAAATATATGTATAGTTTAAACTACATACTTTTTTACAAAAAGTATAGTTGGCTGTCAAAATTTATCTGCTTGAGGCACAAATTCATTCCAACATAAGAGAGAGGTGTAATTCCAACATTACAAAAGTCTCTCTCTCTCTCTATTATAACCAGACCAAACCCACTCAGTCAGTCAGTCAGTCTTCTCTTCTGCTCCTCATTTTAGAGCGAGAAAGAGAGAGAGAGAGAGAGGGAGAGAGAATTGGAGAGAGAAACAATGGCGGAGTCGAAGACCGTGCACTCGCCCCTCGTGACCTACGTTTCCATGCTTTCTCTTCTCACTCTCTGCCCTCCCTTCGTCATTCTCCTGTATTCTCTCTTTCCCTTTTCCCTTTTCCTTTTTCTACCCTTCAATTTCTACAGACTCATGATTTTGTTCCATCCAAATCTCTTCTTCTTCTTCTTCTTTTTTTTTTTTTTTTTTTTGTCATTTTTACTTATCTTTTTATTTTCATGAATTAAATTCATTTCTAGGAATTTTTTTTTTTGGCTCAAATTATTAGATCTTTGTTCTTTTCTACACTCTCAACACTTTGCTTTCGACTTGTTCAATTGTTAACTGTTCTTATCTGAATCTCAAGTTTAATTATCGCTTTAGATCCGTCCGTTGGTTGCCTGATTCACATTTTTCCCCCCTCTCTTCTTTTTGGTTTACGTTTTTCGAAAAAAACGTGGAAGATGAAGATTCAGTTAAATTAATTATACTGTTTAGATTTTAATCCACCTGTTTGGCTGATGAGAAAAATGCTAGGAAACCTTTATATTTACAACCGTGTTAATGTTAATAATTTTACTTGGTGTAGACAAAAAAAAGAAAATAACTTAATACATAACTACAATCTTAAACCCTTAAAACTATGTTCATTGTAGCTTTTGGCTTTATTGCTGAGAAGTTTAGCTATTAAGAAAAAATCTAGTTCACCCAATGAGGCTCTTGGCGTAATTAAATCAATTTCAACTATGTTTTTCTTTTTCCTCTCTTTGTTTACTAGAAAGTTTAGCATGTTAAGAGGATGTTTTTTACTTGAAAGTTTAGCATGTTAAGAGGATGTTGAACAACTCATAAACTGGCTTTTGTTCCTGTTATTCAATGCAATGTTATACCCTTCATGTTTCGATTATATGATTCTTTAAACACAATATGTTTAGTGACTTCTTTTTCGATAAGCCTTATTGTTTAGGGACTTATTTGTAGCTAAAATCAACAAATTTCGATAAGATTGAAACCGGGGTCTGATGTGCAATGCAGATGGTATACGATGGTTCACGCGGACGGCTCTATTTTACAAACTTTTGATTACTTAAAGCAGCACAGGCTGCAAGGTTTAATCAACATATGGCCCAGGCCTACTGCGACTGCTTGGAAGATAATTGCTTGTTATGCTGCTTTCGAGGCCGCGCTTCAACTTCTTCTACCTGGAAGGAGGGTCGAGGGCCCAATATCTCCTGTAGGGAATCGACCTGTGTACAAGGTGTTGTAATCGATGTGGTATCCATTTACTAACTTATTTAATGTCAATACCAACTTGCGAACTTACAAGCTTAACTTACACAATTTAAGCCTTCTAAAGAACCTTTGATATTCTATGAAATTCTAGAGCTTATCTTTAGCTTGTGCGTGACACAGGCAAATGGAATGGCAGCATATTTTGTGACGTTGGCTACTTATCTTGGTCTTTGGTGGTAAGGAATTTCTCCATCAAGTATTAGCAGTCAAGTTGAGAAGATATTAAATAGAGCCTGATGTTTTAATTTAAATTTAAACTTAAAAATTTGGAATAGTTACTGTTTATTTAAAGTCAGAGTCTTAGGTTTGCTGGATCGTATTATTTTGAAATACACGTGCAGACTTATGCATTGATCCCTATGATTATATGAGCATTGTAATTTCTTAATTAAATGATAAACCAAGGATGAAGATAATGCCTAGTTATGTGAAACTTTTAAGTGTTTCATAACCACACTAATGCATTGATGAAAAAAGGTTGTTATTTATAACTTTTTCTGTCATGCTTAAGGAGGCTAGTTTTTCCTTGAGTTATCCTTGGTTGTCTAGAAGACATTCCAAGTTTTGAAGCTAATATGTCCTTTTCTAGCATTAAATATTGTGCCGAACTTTTCTCTCTTTCCCTTGGCACAGATATAAAAAATAAAAAAGAGGAGATTGTATATCCTTTCTCTTTGCCAAATAAGTAACAAATTGCCTCCTCTCTCTTTGGGAAAAAAAAAAAAAAAAAAACAGAATAATGTTTAGTTGTGGTCAGTATCTGATTTGCAATCATCAAAATCAAAAGGAAAAAGAACCAAAGAAAAAGAAAACATTGCAAGTGGACTTGCCATAAACCTAGAGACTAAGGCCATGTGTACTCTTATATGAATTTAACTTTCCTCTGGTTACAAAATGTTATTATTTGTTTAACTAATTTGAGCAAACAATCTGAAATTGCATAATCTTCTGTGTGAAAGTTTTCACTATTACTGTGAAGCAAGAAATGCTGTTTTTCAGTGTACATACTATCGTGAAAAACTGACATAGTTTTTCTTTGTTTTTATTTGAACCTGATGAGCTGGATGCTGCTACAACTATATTTCTTACTCTGTAATCATTCTGCAGGTTTGGCATATTCAACCCTTCAATTGTGTATGATCATTTGGGAGAAATCTTTTCAGCGCTTATATTTGGAAGCTTGGTGTTTTGTGTTTTCTTGTACCTAAAAGTAAGGACTTTAAACTGCACTATAAGACAAGTTTTTCACGATATGCAACTATGGATATATTTTAAGACCCCCTGCTTTCTGTTTTAAGGGTCGTGTGGCACCATCTTCCACGGATTCCGGTTCTTCTGGGAACTTCATCATTGATTTTTATTGGGTAAGTGTGATTTCTGTTGAGCTCACAACTTTTTGGCTGTAGCAATTATAAATCTGTGAAAAGAGAAAATGCAAATACTGGGGTAATGAGAAAT
Source organism: Ficus erecta (assembly GCA_008635985.1). NCBI lineage: Eukaryota > Viridiplantae > Streptophyta > Magnoliopsida > Rosales > Moraceae > Ficus > Ficus erecta. The sequence goes on along the minus strand of BKCH01002114.1, from coordinate 73,325 downwards.
GATGATCATATTTGGTTTTACAATAATGTTTGATAAACTGCTGGAAAGGTTTCTGGAGTATGACATTTTTGATAAAACGCCACCTTTCAGCTATATTCCTTTAAGTGATGTGGGGGCTTAGCTTCGGCTTCCTCTCACCTCTGCTGTCGAGGCCTCCTTAAAAACCTCCAGGAACCGAAAAGCTTCATCCCTGACTTCATCTTGCTAATATGACGTTCTTCTTAGGGCTCTATGCTACCACTAGATTTTTTTTTTTTTTAAAGATCTCGTTGTGTAATTTGTGAAAAAATTTTCTCTGTAAACAGTCTTTTTATTTAGCTGTTGACATCAATAGTCTTTTAGAAATTTAATAGGCAGGCACCGTTCATATGGGCCATGCATTTGACCAAGATTGCTTCTCTTTTAAGTTTAACATATCAACACGTGTACTTTTTTTTTTTTGGGGTAAAAATAAGGTATACAACAATAGTTAGAAACGCAGTATGTAGTTTCTTTTTATTATTATTATTATTATTTTTTTTTTCTCTGCCAACTTTTCACTAATCTAGTTGATAGGGTTTTTTTTTCCCCTATAAAAATATGCTTAATAACAGCCTCACACTACTCCACTACTCCACTACTCCAATACTGAGTGAATAAAGTGTGGTCATTATTTAAGATTTTCGGGTTCTTACCTTCAAGATCCTTATTCCTTATGAAACCATTACCGTTTTGCAGGGCATGGAACTCTATCCTCGCATTGGTAAAAACTTTGACATTAAAGTTTTTACTAATTGCAGATTTGGAATGATGTCTTGGGCAGTTCTAGCCGTAACCTATTGCATAAAGCAGGTATCCTCTATTAGATATTTGTGCCTATGTATTTAACCATTACTTCTCAAGTGAGTTTTGTTGGTTTATGTATCCATTGCAATCTATATAACATTTGAGATGTGTTGGTTGGCCTACGTATTGAAGTACTTGGCAAATCTCTGGGTAGATCCAGATTTTTATATATTTTTCCATATTTTGCAGCATGTAGTTGCTAAATAATGTTTATAACATATATGCGTTGAATACAGAAAAGTAATAGTTTCTTTGGCTGCACTAACCATTAGAAGTTGCGGACTGATAAGTGTAGTTATATAAGGCATTTTCTTGGGTAATTTTACCAGTAACAATGTAGTTCTTGCAGCATGTGAAAAGGGTCTTAATCCCACCATACTATCAATGACTGAAAGAATTACTTTAATTTCGGCTTGCAAAGTTCCATGGTCTGCAATGAAAACTATGTTTCAAAAAAGATTTATGTTCTGCAACAGAAGTTTAAAAGATTTATGGTCTGCAACAGAAGTTTAAGTTTAGATTCTAGATGGGAAATTTATATATGTTTTTTAGCTTGGTTGACTGTATTTTGAACAAGAGAATCTGAGAAGGGTGTATGTGACAAGTGAAAGGACAAGTGATGACTTCACGAAGTTAGTCATTCAAAATTTTCCTACTTTAGGTGGAAAGAACGAGAGACCACTTAAACTTAAGAATCTGGTTGAAATGCCATAATTGTGGATTATTTATTCTGTATGATTAACCTGAACAAAGAGAGCATGTAATGTCACTTTACTTTGAAGCCGCTGCTCTAGAACTCTGGCAGTTGTCATGGTGGTTACTATTGATTGTTATTGTTTTTGTTGCTTCCCCCACCCCCACCCCCCCAATTTTTCGGGATATGTTTTGGTTGTTTAGCTGCCATTTAATCCTTTTTGTTTTCCCTTTTCTTTTGGTTTCAACAGTATGAAGCTAATGGGAGAGTAGCTGATTCAATGATTGTTAACACTGTCTTGATGCTGGTGTATGTTACAAAGTTTTTTTGGTGGGAAGCCGGATACTGGAGCACAATGGACATTGCTCATGATCGAGGTTCTAAATCTTTTTCCCGTCCTATTGTCATAAATATTTAATATTGTGGAAAATTGGCTTAAGTTTCTAAGCATGGAGGCTTTATCGGTATTTGGATACAATGCACATCATACATATCTTTTGGTCCGTCTCTTGGCATTCCAAAGATCAAATAAATGGTGTAAATAATACTAAAGTTTCATACGAGAATTCATTCGAAACATCAAAGACATTCCTCTTGTATGCTTCTGCCAGCATGAGTAGGTTTTGTTTACTTTCATAGAAAGAGATGTAACGGATAATATTAAGCATAAGCACGAAAAGTTCAAGTTCCGAAGTTGAATTTTTAATGAGGGAAAATGATCCTGCTTCTTTTATTTTTTCTTCCTTTTGTTCTAGAGTGATTCTCAACTTCTAAGTCCAAAACTTTTTCATGGAATGAATTAACTACCATATTGCTCATTTGGCCTGGTTCCCGTCGAAACTGACCATGACTTGTGTTAACCCTGCTTCTATCGATGTCATTAAGGGGCATACCTTTGTATTCTAAATAGTTGGCTCCTGGCTTCCTTTTTGTAGATGAGTGCCATGTTTCTAAAGAGTATTTAAGTTTGTAACCATAAAATAAGAGAGAACTTAAACCATTTTTCGAAAATTTTCGATCACTCAATGGTGAGGAAGTGTGCGCTCGTTTGGATACAATTCTAAAGTTGGTTCATATGTGTGCATACCTAAATTTTGTATTGTTATTAAGATGCGACTAATAAATGGTGTGAACCCCATTTTCATGTGGTATCAGTCTACTTTACCTTGGTTTCTTCCGCGTACTCTATTTTGTTCGTGTTTGATCTCATTTGCGTCATTTGATAGCTGGCTTTTATATATGTTGGGGATGCCTTGTATGGGTTCCTTCTGTGTATACCTCTCCTGGCATGTATCTGGTTAATCATCCCGTAAACCTTGGAACTCAGGTATGATGTTTGTTTTTTTCCCTCTCTCTCCAAACCTGGCTGATAAAGCACAATTTGTTGTCCTTTTTAGGAAATTATTTTCAAGCTAAGCATGTGAACCCCTTTTCACATCACACACGAGATAGAATCCCTTTGTATGTCTTGCCCAGTTGCAGTATTTTTCTTTTTGATTGGAAAAAAAAAAAAAGAAAAAAGAAACAGCTTATTATAAACGAATAGAGAGGAGGAAGAAGAAAAGTATTTTATTAGCCAATCCTTTGAACTTAACAAAACTGCAGAAAGGGAGAAACTTCTGGAAAAAGAAACCAAAATAAAACCCAAAACTTTAACTCTATTCTAAAGGCGTATCTTTTAGATTTTATCAATTTGATGGATAGTCTCACTACGTTGTTCCATGGGTCAATACTGATAACAATCTTGTTGTGGATTTGCAACTTGAATAAGGGCTTGGAAAATGGTTTGGGTACATAAGCTTGTTTTCCATGTTATATTCAAATTACCCAAGTCTTACGGTGAATTTTTTGATATAAATCTAGGGGGCGAAAGGTGCACACTAAAATCTTTTCTAATCTACTCATACTAATCCAGTAATGGAGGCTATCTTGGTGATTTTAGTAATAAAAAGAAAAGATCTTCATAATTTTAGATTGTCCAAGGCTACAGATTGTTAGTTTGGAAATAGTAGACTTAAGTGAGGAGCGGAAAATAATTTCTGCCAAGAAAATACAAAAGATTCAAAGGTTGTAAGCCAAACTCATAGAATGATTCTAGACTCGGTTTTTCCTGAGCCTTAATCATTTTGTCCTTCTTGATTTATTTATTTTTGATAAGAAAACCTTTTATTGATATATAAATCAATTACAAGGGAAAGAGGATAAGGTATCCTCGTAAATTAGGACAGAAACATAACCAAAGCGACAAGACTAGAATAAAAACTAGACAATGACAATAACTACAACAAAAATAAACTACGACAGATCGTAACTATCCCATTCTAGTTAATTTCCTATCACATTGTTCCAATTTAACACAATCAGAGAAAAATGAATACTCTTGAAAGCTTTATCCGTCGATGCCCAAAACGAAGCTGAAAATTTTGCCTTTTCAATAAATCATCCACCCCCATTTCTTTTTCCTCGAAAATTCTTGAATTCCTTTTTGTCCACATGTTCCATTGCACAGCAAGCACCAGACACTTGCAAAACGCTTTAGCCATCTTATTGGAGCCCAAACCCACCAACTCTTCAATCATCATAGATCTACAATTAGCTGGAAACGCCCAAAGAAAACCTGCTTCAGTTGATACCTTTTGCCACAATCCTCTAGCCACCTTGCAGTGAAGCATCAAATCCAATGTTTCTCCCTCTTCTTTACACATCACGCAGCAGGAAGGTGACAGAGCCAAATGAGGATTCCTTCTCTGAACCAAGTCACAAGTGTTTAAATTTCCATGAAAAACCAGCCAAGCAAATACTTTAATCCCATAGGGAGCACCAGATTTCCATATAAATTGAGAAGGTTCTAAATTTGGACAACCCTCCATTCCGACTAGTGACTCAAAGAATGACTTATAAGAAAACCCCGAGTTATTACCCACCCAAATTCTACAATCAGTAAACATAGAATTAGGAGAGAGAGAATTTAATAATTGCACCAAGGAACTCAACTCCTTTGTTTCCCTATCGTTTAGACCCCTTCTAAACCCAAAATCCCAATTTAAGTCAATATTACTATTCAAGGAAAAAATATCTGGCAGAAAGAGAGAATAACCTAGGGAAAGAAGACTCAAATGATTGGTTAGCACAACACTTATCTTTCCAAAACAAAATCCTATTCCTCACACCCACTTTCCAGAACAAAATCCTATTCCTCACACCCACTTTCCACGAGATATTGTCAAGAAAAACATGAAGACCATGAGATATAGATTTCCAAGGGTTTCTAAAGGATCCTTTTGTAACAATGTTGGAATCCCATCCGTTAGCTTGAATCCCGTACTTACTCTTAATGATTCTTATCCAAAGTGAATCTTGCTCTAAAGGGAATCTCCAAAGCCATTTTCCTAGAAGAGCAACATTTTGCTTTTTCAAATTTCCCAAGCCCAAACCTCCTTTCATTTTACTTCTTGTAACTAGATCCCACGCCACTAAACTTCTATTTCTTCCTCCTTCTTGAACATCCCATAAAAAACTTCTCATCATCTTCTCAATTATGTCAACAATGGAACCCAGCATTTTGAAAATTGACATGTAGTATATCGGTAAACTAGCAAGAACGGATTGGATCAAAGTAACTCTCCCTCCCCTTGAAAGAAAACCCTTCTTCCAACCATCCAGCCACTTGGAGACTTTTTCAACCACCGGTGACCAAAACTCTAATGAAGGTTTTCCCCCCAAAGGAAGACCCAAGTATTTCAATGGCCATTTTCCAACCTCACAACCCAACTCTGAGGCCAAACCATCTAGCAAATTCTCTTCCATATTTATTCCTGTCAAAATACTTTTTCCCATATTTATCTTCAATCCGGAACAAACCATGAAAAATTTCAAGAGACAATTTACATTTTTGACGTTGTCTAATTCTGTCTCCAACAGAAACAAAGTGTCATCGGCAAATTCTAAATGTGAAACAGAAACTTCGTCTCTCCCAACTTTAAACCCCTTTACCACTCTCTCCTCTGCAGCTTTATCCATGAGTCTACCCAGGACATTCACCACCAAAGTGAACAAGAAAGGAGATAATGGATCTCCTTGTGTAAGACCCCTTGTAGCCCCAAAATGACCCATTGGCTTTCCATTAACCATTATCGAGAAATTAGCTGATTGCAAACACCCTAGGATCCATTTTCTCCATCTTTTACCGAATCCCTTATTTTCCAGCACCTTGTCCAAGAAGCTTCATCTAACATGGTCATATGCCTTCTCGAAATCAACCTTAAATACCAATCCATTTTTCTTTTTGGATCGATATTCTTCCACTGCTTCATTCGCCACCAAAACCACATCTAAAATCTGTCGGTCCTTAACAAAAGCTCCTTGTGTTGTGTAAATCATGTCGCCAAGTACCTCTTTCAATCTATTGGCTAAAACCTATGCCAATATTTTGTAGACGCCCATGACAAGACTAATGGGTCTATAATCCTTCACACTTCTAGAGTCCGTCTTTTTTGGAATAAGACAAAGAATGGCATGGTTCATGGATGAGCAAACCACACCATTAAAATTCCTCAAAGACCTTAAGAATATCTCCTTTCACAATATCCCAACAATCTTGGAAAAAAGCCATTGTAAATCCATCCGAACCTGGTGATTTGTCTCTATCACAACTGAAAATGGCTTTTTTAATCTCCTCCAACTGAAATTTACTTTCTAGCCATCTAGCTTTCTCCAACGATAAAGCACACCAATTTATACCGTCAAACAACCAACCCTGAACTTCATCTTCCATGGAAATCTTCTTATAAAACCTGACCGGCTCCCTTTCAATTTCTTTCACATTTTCCACTATAGACCCGTCGTCCCGTTCTAGTCTACAGATGCTATTTTTATTTCTTCTATTACCCACCAATCCATGAAACAGTTTTGTGTTCGAATCCTACTCTTTGACCCACCTAATCCTCATTTTTTGCTTCCACGCTATTGCTTCCTTGAAGATCAACTTCTCCAATTTATTCCTCAACATTCTCCGCTCCAATATTTCATTGTCATTGAGATTTGCTGCCTCTTCTTTTTAATCCAGCCTTTCTATCTCAACCAAAGTGACCTGCTTCAATTCCCTTACGTCCCCAAAACTTTCCTTCTTCCACCTTTTAATTGATGTCTTCAGATCTTTAAATTTTTCCATTATTTTAAAGCCTTCCCAACCCGTAGTAGTCAAAGAATTCCACCATTTTGCACACTCGTTTCTGAAATTCGGATCACCAAGCCACATATTCTCAAAACGAAAAGGAACCGGAGCCCACACCACTGAACTAGTATCCAATATCAACGGAAAATGATTGGAGCACACCCGCACCCTAGCTTCCTGTCTCACCTCCTGAAACACACTCTCCCATCCAGTAGAAAACAAGAATCTATCAATTCTACTTTTCGTCACCATTTCTCTGAAGTTTGACCTGGTAAACTTTGCACCGGGCAAAGCAATGTCTTTCAACTCCGCCCCAAATAAAGTCATTAAAACTTCTCATACTTCTCGTGACCCTTCCTTGTGGAGATTTTTCATTACTGTAACGTATGACATTAAAATCGCCTCCAGTACACCAATTTGGATCACAAATACTAGTCAGCCCTGCTAATTCATCCCAAAATTCTCCTCTCCTATATGAATTCGGCCCATAAACACCAGAAAACCACCAAGAGAAAGAACCTCCATCCACTTATTATTGAAATTGAGAATTGACCCACCAAATTATCTGTTACCGTAACCGACCTACTATCCCATATAATCAAAATTCCCCCAGCTCTTCCCAAAGAAGGAAGTGCCACCCAACTCCTAAATCTTGCCTTCCGCAAACTTCCTATCCATCTCTCATCCCATATCTCCCCTTTTGTCTCTTGTAAGATCACCGTATCAGGTTTCACCTTTATCAAATAATCTTTAATCACCCCCTCTTTTTCTTGCCGACCCTACACCCCGAACATTCCAAGAAACAATCTTCATCTAAAACTTCCTTGTTTCCCAAAGTTCTGTCTTCTTCTCATAATTCACACCACTCTCGAGTTTTCTTATTCTCTTAAACCCTTCTTATTTTTTCCTTCATTCGTCCCTTAATGCGAGCTTCTCAAGTCTTCCTCCCGTGAAACCCTTTCCACAACCTTTGACAATACCTTCCATTCCTCTCTAGTGAAGGACTTGATTGGACTGTCATACATCATATCCCCGCCAGACTCCTCTCTTTCTTCCTTGCTGCTAGAGTCCTGGCAGTCATCCTTGGAATTTTTTAATCTCATGGTCATGCCCAGGAACTTGGTTTTGTACAATCGGATTAAAAAGATTTTTCCCACCCCTTTTATTTATAGTAAAAATCTGGTTTCTGATGGCTCAAAGGAATTCTCAAAAACCGATTCATGTTCCTGTTGGTCCGGTGACGAGAGTTCGAGCTAAAAGATTCAAAGAAGAGTTGAATAACTTAGTTCAGAGAGTTCTACAACAAGAAGAGAGCGTGTTCACTGCTGATGGTGAACAAAGATTGATTTTACTCATCAAATTTGACCCGGAAGAGAGCCAAGATTGATATGGACGTTTTTATTTTCCAACGTTGAAGTGGACGTTATTTTCCAACAAAGAATCAAGTCAAGATTACGTCTTCAAGATTTCAAAAGTTCAAAATTCAAAACAAGATCTGATCAAGATTTGATTTCTTTGTAATCTGATTTTTAGTTTTAAGTTTTAATTTAAATGTTGAATTAATTCCGAATTTTATTTTATTTTTTTAATTTAATCTGATTCTTAGGTTTTAGGCATGTTTATCCTTAAGGGTAGATTAGGAATTTTACAAATTGTAATTTTGCCTACATAAGGCTGATTTCAGATGATGGAAGAGATAGAATGATTTTGATGTTTTTCATATTGTGAGTTATTCTTCTTGAGTTCTTGAAGAAACTTATCTGAACTTATTAAGGATTCCTTGTGGCGTTCAATTCGACTTATCAAACGGACTTCCATAACCGTTTGTGGCGTCTTCACCATACCAAGGTTCTTGCTTCGCTAAGCAACGGGTCGCGGTTTCCATCAAACTTGAAAGATCTTGGGTTGCCGTTTCCAGATTTGGTATTGGGTTTCGTCACATTGTTGGCGTGGTTCGTATCAGTTGGTATCAGAGCCAGGTTCAATTGATACGAACCACGCCAACAATGTGACGAAACTCAATACCAAATCTGGAAACGGCAACCCAAGATCTTTCAAGTTTGATGGAAACCGCGACCCATTGCTTAGCGAAGCAAGAACCTTGGTATGGTGAAGACGCCACAAACGGTTATGGAAGTCCGTTTGATAAGTCGAATTGAACGCCACAAGGAATCCTTGATAAGTTCAGATAAGTTTTTTCAAAAACTCAAGAAAAATAACTCACAATATGAAAAACATCAAAATCATTCTATCTCTTCCATAATCTGAAATCAACCTTATATAGGCAAAGTTACAATTTGTAAAATTCCTAATCTACCCTTAAGAATAAACATGCCTAAAACCTAAGAATCAAATTAAATAAAATAAAATTCGGAATTAATTCAAAATATAAATTAAAACTTAAAAACTAAAAATCAGATTACAAAGAAATCAAATCTTGATCAGATCTTGTTTTGAATTTTGAAATCTTGAAGACGTAATCTTGACTTGATCCTTTGTTGGAAAATAACGTCCACTTCAACGTTGGAAAATAAAAACGTCCATATCAATCTTGGCTCTCTTTCGGGTCAAATTTGATAAGTAAAATCAATCTTTGTTCACCATCAGCAGTGAACACGCTCTCTTCTTGTTGTAGAACTCTTTGAACTAAGTTATTCAACTCTTCTTTGAATCTTTTAGCTCGAGCTCTCGTCGCCGGACCAACAGGAACATGAATCGGTTCTTGAGAATTTCTTTGAGCCTTGATGTCCTCATCAGTTTCCCTTATTAATTGCAGTGTTTACATGGCATGGTAAGTTCATGAAAAGACTAACCTGTTTCGTGGTTGGAGGTAAAATTTCCTTGTCATGAGGATGAAGGCCCAATACCTACTGGTCCAGATAAAGCCTTCTCAAATTCATCTGTATTTTCCTCAACCTGCACCCTCTACAGCAATTGAAGAGCGTGAAACCTATTCCCATCCACTTTATTGGCCTTGAAATTCTGACCTGTCTTTTCCCATCTCTTCCTCGCAAACTGGGCTCAGAATCTCATCATTATTTCTCTTTTTCTAAAGACTCTTCTCCTTTCATCCACGCTGTACAGGTCTCAGTCTAAGGGTTGCCACGTCATCATCTTCTCCAATCTTTTTTTTATTATTATTATTTTTTAATCTATATTTCTGGAAATTAAATCATGCGAGCTTCCACCATGAAAGCTGCTTCTGAGGCTGAAAATACCCACGTGGGTTTATTCTCCTTTGACAAGGAACCAACCTCCAAAACAAAGGCCACATGAGTCCCTCTGAAAAATCCTCTGACTTTTATTTTTGCATACAGGAGAAAAGTCTGATCTCTCGTTTCTTTTGCAATTTCCAGCAAACCTCCGCAAGCATCTCCAAGGCTCTATCCTGGCTATGAAATTTTTATTCTTAAACAAACATTTTTGTCTCAAAATAAAACTTCTTCTCTTCATCGTCAAAGCACCAAGAGACTGCCCTGTCCGCAGCCATTGGAACCAATTCCATCTTTCTACCCATTCTCCCTTCTAGTGACTTTTTGACTGATTCCCATGATGTTTTTTAGAGCTGTATAGAAAAATCACTACAGCCAGTTTCCATGATTTCTCCTGTTGTCTCTCTTATCTACCTCTGATTTTCGTCTTTTCTTTCCCATTTACTCTTGATTCTGGAACGTAGTCTCTGGTTGTCTAGTCCTGAAACACATGACTTTATTCGGAGGAAACTGATCATATGCTGCTGCCTTGCGATTTGAATTGAAGATATTATCCAGACATTCTATAAAACTTTTCCAGCCGCTGAGACGAAATTCTCCAGGAACAATTATGTTCTTTACTGCTCCTTTCTGGATCTTCAGAACCTTCATGCAATCACCTGCTCTGTTTTTGTTGTGTTCAAGAATAAGTCTGTAGTTCTGCCCTCTATAGAATCTTCTAAAATCCCAAATATTCCCACCACCGATACCCACTTTCAGCATCTCACTAACGCTTCCACGAAGCCAATAAGCACCCCAACATGACACTCTATTTCTCTTAGTAATATGTATTACACTCCCCGAATCAACGGTATGAAAAATAAAAATTTTGTGTTTGGTTCAAAAATCTTGATCCAAGTGTTCGTAATCCCTCATCCTAAAACCCTTAAAATTCTAGCCCTCTCTCTAAAACACTTTTTCCTTCAAATTCTTGATTTAATTTCCTCTTTCCTTTTAATTATCATTCTTACCAGTAATAATCTAATTTTATCTTTGTCACAGTTGGCACTTTACATCCTAGTAGCAGGCATCCTTTGCACATACATCAACTATGACTGTGATAGGCAAAGACAAGAATTTCGCAGAACAAATGGGAAAGCCTTCGTATGGGGGAAAGCTCCATCAAAGGTATATCTCTTTCTGGTACTCTTTTCGTGGTTCTCATTATTTGTGCAATTTCTGCTGTAACGCCTTGCGTAAATTTTGCTTTTTTTTTTTTTTTTTTGGGGTTTGCAGATAGTTGCCTCTTACACTACCACCTCCGGAGAAACAAAAAACAGCATTCTTTTAACATCAGGATGGTAAGTTTTCAATTCCTAATGAACTTGTTAATATAACCCGTTGCTTTTCCTTTATGTTGGTTATGGAAGAGAATCGGGCATGTTTTTGTTGTTCCACTTTCTCCTAAATTGGTGCAATACCTGGAAGCCTAGAAAGTGAAAATAATAAGAAATTTACGAGAAATGCCATGTGTATTGGAGTAGACCTAAATAAAATAAAATGAACATGCTAGCCATGCGAATAGCTTTGTGTTAATAGGTTGCTCTATTCTCGCCCTATGACTTGTTACTATTTCCATACACATCCTATAATTTAGAAAACGGAACTGTTGATATCTGCGCAACTTTGTCGTTCCTGCAGGTGGGGATTATCTCGACATTTCCACTATGTACCAGAAATATTAGCTGCTTTTTTCTGGACCGTTCCAGCTCTTTTTAACCACGTAAGCATTTTCTTCTTATTATTAAGGGATCATGTGTTGTGTTATTCGGAGCATGTTCTTGAACCCACTCATTTTCTTCTGCAGTTTTTAACCTACTTCTACGTGGTGTTTCTTATCATCCTTCTCTTCGACCGTGCCAAAAGGGATGATGATCGATGCCGATCCAAGTAAGGAAATACTATGTCAGCTGTTGTTTTGTATTAGAATATATCTGGAAAATGCAACGAGGAATCTTCCATATGACTACTGCTAGCTGATTTACTTGTGTAAACTACAACCTTTGAACACGTTTCAAGGCAATTTAGAACTGATGCTGTTAAAGAAAAAAAAAAAAAAAAAAAATCAAAAATTTTGAAATAGAGAAAACATATGGAATGTTAATTGATCTTTCAGACTTTCATTTAGAAAAAGGGCAAGAGGGTTAATGACATACGTAGTTCAACTATTGAAGACTTGACAAGGGACTCTTGCTTGCAGGTACGGAAAATACTGGAAATTGTATTGCGAGAAGGTTCCCTACAGGATCATCCCCGGAATTTACTAGGAAAATGTTGACGGCGTTTGCTGCAGCTCCATCCTGAATTTGGTCTAATTGTATCTTTTTGGTGATATAGAATTCGTGTATATTGTTCTCTTCTAAATGATATGCATGGTAACGTTTGTCATTTTACTATCTTTTTTGGTCAGATTAGTTTGTCATACTTCTATTTAAGATGGCCGAGGAAAAGTTATTTCTTCCATGAATTAAGATTAAAGATGAGACTTAAAAACTGAGTCTCGCCTCCGAGACTTTGGTCATGTCGGCCCGTTTAAAATGGAGAGAATGTTTTTCTGATTCAAAGTGGTTGAGCAAAAGAATGGTTAGTTATGTCTAAGCATGTTCTTGAAGCGGAGCAATGAAGTCTTCATAAAACAGTTTGCAGGGACGACGAGAATGGCAATATTTCTATCAGATATGCGGGGAAAAAAAAAAAAAAACCCCAAGTACGGATGCTAATTATTGGGGTTGATTGAAAGTTCGTTGTGTTGAGAATCGAGTCCTCAATAAACCTTCATCTAAAGATGGAAAAGAAAAAAAAGGCCAAATAGATTTTGGCTATAATTAAAAATTATATATGAATTTCATATGCGTATTCCCACGGTAAGCTTGGTCTCCTCCTGTGCTCGCTAGTAATTACCATTAATCTTCACTTTGCATAAAACAAAAAGATTATCAAAATATTGGGATGAGTGTTGGAAAATGAGATTTAAAAGGCACTTGGCGCAACTCATTCATTGAAGAACAGAAAAAGGGTCGTTTAGTCACAGAACAACAGAAATACAATACACAATCATCAATGTACCAAGATATCGCTAAACAAAAGTATCTGATGTCGCAAGGACAGAAGAGAATATAGATCTTTAAGGCTTTTGTCCTGTAAATCCTTGAGTAAATCAGCCAGGGCCAACTTTAGGAATGTCATAATGCTCACTCATGTTTGCAAGATACTGATTGAAATCTTGAATCCTGTCACGGTGAGATTTGTTGGCCGTCTTGGCCAACCTATGTGTATCGATTCTCTCCCTTTGTTCTATATATCGTCTCTCCGCAGGCGTGAGCTGATAATCATAAGAAGCAGCCTTCCCTTCCTCACTCAATTTGTTGCTAGCATCAATCTCGTCCTCATCCTCATTGGTTATAATTTCCGTACTTCCACCTACATTAAACAATAACCAATTTACTCTGTTGATGCATGGCAAACACTCTTTTGTAGACAGACCAGTTACCAGTAGAGCATAGTTTTGTTCAAAATGTCACAATATCTTGTTACAACAATAATTGCCTTGACATATCAAAAGAACAGATAAGTGAAATGAATACCGTACTCTTACCACATAGCAAATCTCAACCGTTGACAACAAATTAGGTGGCGTTCGGTTCGTAGTTTGATCAAAAAATAAAGTTTTGGTTCAATTTCAAATTTTTACTAGGGAAAACACTCTAGAAAAAAGTTTGAATTGTGATTCAAATCCACGAAACAAACTACACTTAAGTCTTTTCTAGCCAACCAAGTTTAGCCACATCACGTATTACAAAATTGAATATCTATAAAGTATATCATCCTGACAAACATCGAAACAAAACAGTGCTAATAAACGGGTTTTTGCAATTCCTATCACGAGGATTCTTAAACTGCAGCATAACTTATACAACATACACACGAGTGGGCACAAGGAAAGAGGAAGACACAAATCGCAAGCTATACAAAGAAAGTTGATGACGTGGGGCGGTAATGAGACATTGATTTCACAGCTTCAGCTCGTTATCTCAAACTAAATGTGCATCAGGAGAAAAAGGGTGCGGTGCAACAAAATGTATTTCAGCTAAACAATTTCATGGCCTTTTCTTATAATTCAAAGCCTCAGATTGTCTCTGTCTAAACTTGTTAATTGTCGATTACTAGTGGCAAAAAAGGAACAAAGTAAGGCGAATAAGGAAAGGAAAGAACAGGGTACCAGTACCAGCAAGAGGGAGATCATTATTTTGAGAGAGAAGAGAGTCATGATCTTCAAGTGTTTTATTATGTTGTTGCTTCTTATTCTTTTTCTTCTTCTTAACACCGGCAGCTTTGACATCGAGAGCCTTTCCCTTAATCTTCAACTTCCCACCAACCACATTCTCATATGAAGATGACATAATTGCGCGCGCGCGCGCGCGTGTGTATATATATATATATTGGCTGCTGCTGCCTACCAAGTGCCAATATAGAGAATTAAAACTCAACCTTAACAGGTAGCCAAACCACAGAGGCATGAAAAAAAAAATGAAAAAAAATTCTACAACAATTATTTTAACAACACCAACCATTGCTACTTATTTATGATCACAAGATTTAAACACATAAATACATACATAATTGGATATGCATATGTATATGTCAAAACAAAATATATTGATACTACCATCTCTAATGGAGATCTATATTGTGTTTCAGAAATCCTACGAATCCATTTCACTGACTAATTTTAGGACTAAAACTGAGCAATTCACAACTTCCCCTGACCGCAATGCAAAATAGAGGTAAAAAAGATGGATTTTAGGTTTTACGAATTTGGGGTTGGAATTTTCCAGCCCAAAAAAAAAAAAAAAAAAAAAAAAAAAAAACCCTGTCAGGCAGAATTGAATGGAGAAAACTTTGTAATAAGAAAGAGTAAATAAGAAAAGAAATCTGCGAAAAAAAATAAAATAAAATAAAACTGACCCCTCTCCCTTTTCCTTTTCCGTTTCCTTTTCCTTCTGAAAGGTTTGAAGTTTGAAGGAGTGTAATGCCTATTCTCAGTCCCTCACCAAAGGCCCAAACAAAACAAAAGGGGTGTGGTTATTTACACGATTAGTCCCTCAAATGTTCACTATGTTACACTTTTGGTCTCTAAAATTTTCAATTTGCAACAATTTGCCCCTTCAATTGTTCATTTCTTTGCAATTTTTTGCTCAACTTCAAAACTTCTCTCAAAATGGTGTTTCTCTTTAGGGCTATTCTTTTATGTAGCACTAAAGAAAAGAGAATTACATGTATACCACTTGTTTTGATTATTTTGTTTTGTATCACTGTCAATTCAGATAATTTTAATAATCACGATATCATTCCATCAATCATAACACTGTCATTGTTGGTAATCATAGTTGAAACAACTTGTGGTAATTATTAACATGATAATATAAATATGAAAATAAACAAGATCAATTCTAATAGTGTAATATTTTATTATTTTAATAATTTCACTCTACCAAGTTTTTCTTATTGGTTTATTTATTTATTTATTTTGGATGGGGATGTTCGGACAATCCAAATATTAAAATTACAATTCAATTTTTGTCTTTTTTACTTGGTTTCATTATTCACACATTTTTATAACTCAAACTTTAAAAGTCTATAACTTTGCATAGACAAGTCCAAATGAGATGATTTTTTTTTAAATTGCATAGAATTTCGAGAGGAACAAAACAAGTCTCATATTGATTTTTTTTCCGAACACATTTCAAGTTTTTATATGTATAACTCAAACAATTCAAGCGCCTCAATAAACGCACAATCAATCTAAATCTTAATACCAAATGCATGCTTAACATGATATCTCTTAGCTTGCGTTTGGTTCACTGGTTGAAGATGAAATTTTTAAGTTAGAGTTGGTTGATTTTTCAAAAACTAGTTATAATTTTTGTTGACTACTCCAAAAAAAATAAAAACTAAGATGAAAAAGTACAGTTTAATTGGAGTTAAATTGAAATGCCAAACAAATCATTAATTCTTTAGATAAGAAAGTAGAGCATTTCTCATTCTGGTGGTTGTTTTCGTCTACTTTTTTTTGTGTAGGATAGTTTCTTGGTTGTCGTTATTATTTTCTTATTATAATGATATTTGTTGAACTAGTGGTGCAGATCTTTTCCCATGATATTTAAATGGATATGGTGGAGGGGTAAAAAAATAAAATAAAATAATTGAATCTAATTTACAAATATTAGTTAATGGATAACGGCACTAAGACAAGGTACTTAAACAATGGATTTGGAACAATAGGCTAAGCGGGGGATCAAAATTGAAATTATATTCCAAAAATCAAAGGCAATACAATCACCAATTCATATAAATAACCTCCTATAACAGAAAACTTAACACCCATAAACAATTGGTTTCATCAGTAAATTCGAATGAACACGTGGAAAAACAACATGTACCAGACTTCAGAAATGGAAAGCACTAAAAAATGTACACAAAATATTGAGTATACATATGGCTCTTTATTAAATCCTCTATAATTTACGGAAATATCCGATCAACTGATGACAAGAAATCCGCAGTACAGAGACCACACAAACTGTTGGAAAAATGGCTATGTAAACCCATTTTTGAGTATCGAATTTGGGGGTTATTTTTGTTAAGGTTTTAATTTATTTTTTTTAATTGGTGGAAAATAATTTGTTTAGTAAAACAACACGGGTAAACATTTGTATTTACTAAATTAGTAAATTTTCAAAAAATAATTGGTAAAATTAGTAAAATAGTAGGTGAAAAGTTATAAATTGAAATATAACAATTAAACCATTGGTTTACAAAGAACAACATAAATAAATTTCCCAGGAAAATGATGGATTTAGTAGTTAAATCCTTTAATACCAAAATCAAAGATTGTTTTTGGCTCGTAATTAAAGGATTTACTAGGATCATAGATTATTTCCCTCACAAAAAAGTATTTACCAAATAAATAAAAAATTATTTAGCAGTAAATAAAAGATTTATCAAAGTCAATGAAAAAGTTGATTGTTTTTTAGTATATATATCACATCCAGTTACGAGGCTAATCACTCATTTAATAAAATTATATTTTATTTTAACTAGTGAATCGGATGTTTAAGCATAAAATAGATATATAATACATATTCCCCTTTACAGATTTATTTTATTTATTTTTAATATTTATTATTTAAATCTACTATTTATAACCAGGTAAATCTTTTATTATGTTATTTGTTAAGATGAATTATCTTTCGATTACCTACTAAATACAATATTTACTTTGATAATAATATTATTTTTTCTTTTAAATTTATATGGAATTTTATATAGTTAATTTATCTGGTCAGTTGATACTGATCGAGTGAACTCGTATTTGTCACTATATTTTCCATGCCATCCATTTATAATTTGATGGTTCTCTCTTTGATATTTTTAACCTTAATTTCTTTGAGCTTCAAAATACTACCCTTTTTTAGTAACATTTTGAAAACAAGACAATTCTTCTCTAGCATCTTACTTTGATAATTTCAACAATATTTACCAAAGAATAGTTAAAAAAAAAATTTGTTAAAACTTCTTTTCAATGTATTTTCCTCGAGTCATTGGTGTCATATTTATAAGTGGGTTATTTATATAAATGACTAAATTAGACACTTTAATTTAAAAAATGTCCATTTTTCCTTTTATTTACATGAATGTTTAAATTGATACTTATAAAGACCACATTACCTTTTCATAAAGAATTAAAAATAAATAAATAAAGAATTGATAGAAAAGGAAAGAAAAAATCTATAAAAAAATGTCAACTGAGCAAATCTTTTATAAAAGAAAAATAAAAGACTATTTTACTTGATTTATTATAAAGATAAAATGACTATGGCATATATAAGTTGTATGCTATGCAAAAAACAATCAATATAATAAATAATTGATCATTAAGATAAAGTTCACAATAAACATATAAGAAAAATTACATATGAAACACTTTTAAAAAAGTCGTCATAATAATATTATAACTGTCATAAAGAAAAAACAACTATAATCATATAGTAATTATCATAAAGAAAAAAACATACCATATCTAGAAAAATATAATAATAATATAGTAATTATAATAAAGAAATAAGCTATTTCATACCCTATATGAGCTTTAAAAACTAACTATTAAAACAAGACCTAATAGTAGAAAAAGACATTATCATAATAACATTATAATTATCATAAAAAACCTAAATCATATTAAAAAATAGATTTATAAGAAACCGAAATCATATTTGAAAAATATGTTTATAAAATACTTAAATCTTATTAATAAGCAATCATTATAATAAAGAAATTGTCATTAAGATAAAGATACAATAATGATAAAAAAAAATGAGGAAAAAAAATTATGAGGATCGTACGTACCAGTTACAAGAATCAACAACACCCACAGCAACAAAAATCTGATGCGGAAAAATTTTTATAGCGGAAATATCCAATGCTTTCTTGACTACTTGGTAGTGAACACAGATCCCTTTTTAATATCAAACCCACCAGGTAAATTCTCAACATCAACCAACCATCTCATCTTGATCCATGACATCATTTTCTTTATCCAGACTATGGATATAATCCAAAAACGTTGAGTTACAGTATCAACAACAATATAAAACAAACAAATATTTATTGACTGTGAAAGTGAGAAAAAGAATAAAATAATCACATTCAATCAAAAAAAAATTTGTTCTTGACATATCCAGAATGTAAAACAAAAAAAGTTGAACAATAAAAAAATGAATACCACAAAAAAGGAATATAAATGAGATTATTTCAGAATCGATTCAAAATTCAAAAAAAAAAATTTTGAGGGAAAAATTATTTTGGGTTTATTAAATGTAATTTATTTTTATTAGTAAAAAAATTCATCATTAAAGTAAAAAAAACAAAAAAGGAAAAATAAAACACTGTATAAAAGTGAGTTCATGTCAATTATAGTAAAAAGGAAAAATATATATAATAATATTTATTTCTTTTAAAATAGACATATACGTAATATTATTAAAAAAACGGATATACTTTAAAACGGAATCTTAAAAATAAACTTTTTGTGTAATTATTTCTTTATAAGTTGGTCTGTTCGATGATGGGTTTATACGAAGCCAAAATCTGTGAAAGCTAAAAGCAATAATATTTTAGAGGACTATAAGGAAAAAATATTTATGTAATCGCATATTTGATAGATTTGACAAGTTAGATATAAAATTTATTGGGAGGTACTATAAAAGAAAAAAAAAATTATTCGCTTCTTTATCTCATAAATGTAAGAGTCGTATTGATTTTATCACCTAAATTTAAAAACTCAGACTTAATTTTTTGAATTTTGAATTGGTCTCACTTAATTCCATGTTTGAATTTCTATTAAAAACAAATAAAAAACTAGGAGTTAAAAACTCACATTTTATCCTTTGAACTTTGAGTTAAATGTGGTCATATGAATTATAATTGTAACACCTGAAAGCTTACTTATTAAATTTTAAGCATAGGACGTTGGGATGGATGATAAATTTTAATTTAAGTAAGTTATATTCATGTTTTTATTTAGTTATGTTACAGATGACGACGACGAAGAACTCAATACACTCGAGAAAATTCATTTCTAAAGAGGTTAAGTATTAAGAATCTTGCATAAAATAATGTGATGTTATATTCAAACGTAATTTTGATTAGGAAAATGTTTTATTTAGAGACAAAACTTCCTATCATGAAATTGTAGATCTTTTCTTTATCTTTCTAGTAATGTTTTACATATTTGGTAGATAAATAGAAAGACGTTGAATAGCTGGATTTCTAAGGTGGATCGAACATTCGAATATTATTATTATTATTTGGAAGTGTAGCTATTATGTTTTGAATTTCATTTTCTGTATCATAAATATATAACTGTGTAAATTTTGAGGATTATTATTAGTTGAAAGTAAAGATCCAATTAGATGATGTATTTGTCCGTTAATTTTGAAAATATATAGTACTGATGAATTATTAATATCTGATTGAATATTTGCTCCAAATGAAGTAAAAGCAAACATAGAATTATAAAACTCTAATATTTTTTTTTCTAAAATTTGCACTTAATGGTCCTCCATACAAATATAATAGTTGATCTAAAATTGGTGGAATTTTTTTATTTAAAGGTATATTAACTTTTCCATTTTGACAATATAGAAATTTTTTTGATGAATTTGTGTTTCGAGTTTGTTTATTTTTCCAAAATAACGCTCCACAATGTTGACATGTAGAATTACAATATCCAATTTCAATATATTCATCGTTTGAACCTAAGTTAAAAATTTAGAAGAAAATAAAAAGAAAATAATAAATTATCAGTAAAAATTTTTATTTAAATTAATAATTAAAAAATAAGAAAAAAAAAAAGATTTAGAATTTACTTTTTTCAACTTATGAAGAGTTGTAGACATCAAAAGTTTGGCTTGTTGTCCCTTCGTTTGCCTTGAAAGTTGGAGATAATTGAATAAATCTGGTTCGATAATCAAATATAGTTTCTACATTCAATTCTTCAAACTGATTAATTGAATACTGCAAGTTTGTGGATGTAAATATTTCATTACATAAAAATAGGTCTTCAACATTTCTCTTCATAGTCCGAACACAATTATCTTCAATCATATTACAACCTAGAAAAACAAATCAACAAATATGGAAAATCAGAATCAATATATATATTTTTCAAAACAAATAATAAAACAAAAGCAAAAAAACAAAAAAAAGATACCCTATTTTTTCTTCCATTTCTTCAGCTCTTCATTTCTTCCCAAAATTTCTCCCAATAGTGAAGATGCAAAACCAAAATGACGATAGTACTAACAATAAAAAAACGAAAACAAAAGCAAAAAATAAAAAAATTCTTTTCCAGTCATACTCATTCAAAGAAAAAAAAAATTAAAACAAAAATAAAACAGAAAACAAAAAAATAAAAAAAATCTTTAGACTCAAAAGAACCGGAAAAAACTAACCATAATGAAAAAAATTATAACAAAATAAAATATATATCCGATTGTCTCCTTTTTTTTACTGTTTAAAAAAACCAAAAAAAAAAGATCAAATTTTTATCATGTTATATACATGCAAAAACCTAAAAAAAAAAAAAAAAGGATTTTTAAAATATAAAAGAATACAAACAAAAGAGACAAAAAAAAATGCATGTAGAATCCTTAAAAAAATATTTTTAAAAAATAAAACAAAAGAAACAAAAAAGACAAAAAAAAAACCAGAAAAAAAAAAAACCAAAACAAAACAAAAATCGAAAATTTAAAGTAAAAAATTGTTTAAAAAAAAAAAGGCAAAGTGAGCAAAAACACAATACAACAATAGATCAGAATCTAAAGTCTAAAATTTAGCCTAAAAAAAAAACGCAAAAAACAATATTAAGGAAAAAAAAAAAAAACAAACAAACAATACAAAACACATATCAGGAAGAGGAAAAAAATTCAAAACAAAACGCCTTTAAACTAAATAGAAAAACCAAAAACATATTTGCATTAAAACAAAAAAGAGCATGAACAGTAGAGGAAAGAAGCAAAGAAAGGAAAATGTAAAGAAAGAGAAGATGAATAGTGCGGAGAAAGAGGGAGCAAGAGAGAGAAAGAAAAATCTGAAATGAACAATTGACAAAGACAGAGAGAGAGAGAGAGAGACGATATTGTAGGGTTATGAGGGTAAAGGAGTCTAAACATTGCACACACAACACACCGTAGTCTAATTTCGAAGGGCAAAACTGTCTTTGTGCTCTAAATAGGGGTAAAACTGGCAACACACTGCAGAAAGGAGAAAAGCAACTAAAAAAAAGGGGTAAAAAGGTCACTGTATCGTGCGAGAAGCAGTGAGTTTCTGCATAGTAGGGATAAAACAGTCAACTTACTATAGATAGGAGAAAACCAACTAAAACAGAGGGGCAAAAAAAACTCTGCACTGTAGAAAGAACAATAAAAATTTGCATCCTTTTAGTATATAATAATAATAATAATGTTTCCGCCACAATGTTTTTAACAAAGTTAGTATTTCATTTAATCTTTAATTTTTTAAATTAACTTTGATAAAAAAAAATTATTCCAACTTTTCGCATCGATAGTGATATAGATATTTACCTATTTTAGTTTTTTAGCTATTATTAGCTTAAAGTTATGTTAAGAGATAGTAAACTGTGACGTCTCACTGAGGGGTGTTACAATAAGAAAGAAAAATGACATTCAATATAGTAAAATGACAAAATAAGTACTAAAATCGTTTGTTTCTTTAAAAATAGATAGATAAGAAATATTATAAAAAAAAAAAATAAAAACAAAAATTTTAAAATGGAGTCCTAAAAAGAGAGACATTTGTATAACTATTTTAGTTTAGTTAAACAACTCAACTACAAATTCACCTTTCTTTTCTCTCTCTTCTATTTCGAAGAAACCCAAAGTTAAAAAGTCCACAACCTTTTTTATTTAAAGTCGATAATGAAATAATTCTTTTTGTTAAATGCTCACAAAGATTAGGATAACGAAATAAGATCCATAAAGAAGATCCAAACACGTTGTAGGTTTTTACACTATTCAAATATTACAATTGATTTTCAATTCACATTTCAACCAAACACAAATTTCCAAATATTCACTCATTATTAATTAAAAAAACTCCGAAAAATCCAGCTCCAGCCTATTATCCAAACGGCCCTAATTCATTTTTTTTAATGTCCATTTCCAAACCAAAATTTTAATAAAAGGTGTTAAGTGAGACTAATTCAAAATTCAAGTAGTAAAGTGAGAGTTGTCAAAGTTAATCACTTATTTGGCATTATTACCATAGCTTATAGGAAAGGTTAATAATTACATTAGTCATGAGTGTATAATCATTGTATTACATAGCTTGATCTCTTATTTGTAATTGCCATCTTGGAGTGTACAATTAGGGGTGGCAATTCGTGTCACGTGTCGGGTTCGTGTAATGTTAGAGCCGTGTCGATTTTTTTCTCCCCCCCCAACCCAAACACGACCCGTGACATGAAAATGACTTCAAACCACGACACAAACACGATACGAACCCGTCACGGGTTGACACGACACGAATCGAAATTGACCCGCGACACGAAATTGACCTGCGACATGAAATTGACTCGCGACACGAAATTTGACCCAAAATTGACCCGCGACATGAAATTTAACCCGAAATTGACACAAAATTAACACGACATTTGACCCGAAATTGACATTAAAAAAATGGGTCGTGTTTGGGTTCTACGAGTCCAACCCGAAAACGACTCGTTTTTTCTCGTGTCAATTTTGGGTGACCAGAATTTGACCCGACCCCTATTTTTCCCAACCCGAACCCGCGAAATTCGTGTCGTTTTCAAATCATGTCGTCGTGTCGCAACCCGTATTGCCACCCCTATGTACAATCATAAAGCATACCCAAGTATATAACCCGTTGTATATCTAATATAGTATATATGTAGTGATGAATACCTTGCTAAAAGAATACTTGGAGATAGGTGTAAGATTTATGCATTAAGAATAACATAGAGAGGATATTTCTTATTTTAAAAGAATACAATTTTACTCTAAATTTTATTCACTTTAATTTTCAAATTTTTTAAATTCTTTCAGTTTATTACTAAGTACATTATATAATTGAATTTAATATAAGTTAGCAGATACAAAAAGAATACAAAAATTTGAACCTATACAAAGGCTCAGTCATTTTTAAACACTCAAATTATAGAGACTACCAATACAGGGTTAATGCTCTAAAAATGGATTTTTTGCGTGCAGTAGTTCTTGAACCTATGATCTGATTGAAACGAAAGCTCCAA
The DNA here is from genome assembly GCA_008635985.1 of Ficus erecta. Classification (NCBI taxonomy): domain Eukaryota; kingdom Viridiplantae; phylum Streptophyta; class Magnoliopsida; order Rosales; family Moraceae; genus Ficus; species Ficus erecta. Next base: position 49,533 of record BKCH01002114.1, on the reverse strand, counting down.
ATAAGACTCGTTAATAATCATACAACCATCACCAGTGATTTTAGCTATTGGATTACTTCGATAACTAATATTTGTTACTTGACTGGGATATGTTGTGAAAAATAAAGATAACTACTGACTGGCATATATTAAAAACAAAAAACAAAACAAAAACAAAACCAAAAACACACCGACCCCTGTGCTAGCTGACAAATAGTTATAGTTATTGGATTACTTCGATAACTAATATTTGTTACTTGACTGGGATACGTTGTGAAAAATAAAGATAACTACTGATTGGCATATATTAAAAAAAAACAAAAAAAAAACAAAAAAGAAAACAAAAACAAAAACAAAAACAAATACAAATACAAAACCAAAAACACACCGACCCCTGTGCTGGCTGACAAATAGTTATAGTAGTTATTTTCCAAGTCTATTCCAAGGGACAATCATCGGTATCCAAATCATGAAAACTTGAAAGGTTCTCTCTCTCTCTCTCAATAGAATCACTCTTGGATTTTGAATCTTAGAGTTCCTATCAAAATCCCTCCCCGCCTACCTACTGAGCTAGTCTTGACGGGTTAAAAAAATCAGAGGATAAATACACTTTTAAATAGTTAGATCAAACTAAAAGAATATCATATTAAAAGTAATATGACTGGGGTTTTTTTTTTTTTAAATCAATAACATGAAAATTTAACGAAACTTAATAAAAATATAACGGTGCATAATGATAACTCGATGAAATAGAGTTATTTATCATGCTTTTAAGCTTACTAGTTGTTGATGTCTCAAGGTAATATGCTTCAATTTTTAGTATTTTACATAATATTAGGTAGTTTTTTCTTTAGACGAAAAAAAGTAGATAATTGTGGATAACTTTCCTTTTAAACATAAACCCAGTTTTCAAATTTAATTATGTGCTTTGTCCTTCAGGAGCTCCAAGTGAAGAATAGGTGAAGGCACACTGGAAAAGTGGAAGCAATGAAACAGAAAGCTGAAATACACCAAATGCTACAGCAATTTATAGCAATGCTTCAGCAGCGAAGAAATAACCAAAAGCACACGCTAACATAATTCTTTCTTTACAGCTGGTTGTGGAGTCACTTGCTGACTATGTCTGAGTAGAACAACTGTATCTAAGGTGGCCACCAGCCTTGGCTATTAGTGGGACACATGTAACTAAGGCACCTCAACTTGCCCTAATATAAAAGGTTAAGAAAGGATAGTACGAGAGGGGAGAGATAGACACACAATTGTGGAAAAAGAAAGCTGTGAGAAAAACAGAAAGAGAGGAAGGAGCATGAGGACATAAGGGGTACAAATCTGAATTTCAGAAGCAAGCAATAAAATCTAGCCTTGGACTATTGACTGGATGGGGGAAACACACCGAATCAAGCACGCTCAGCTCCCGATTTTCCTGATTTCAGTTTACCCGTTTCTTTTGGATTTTCTTGTTTTTCTCTCTGTGAATCATGAATTCATTGGTTGAGTTTGTTAGTTTTGATTTCATTGAACTAAGTATGAACTAATTTCTTTAGCTAGGATTATTGATGGAACCAAGGTTGTAATGAAGATTTGCCTATTGTGTTAAATGCTTAGTAACTTTCATCCTGTTTATTCAAGTGTGCTGCATGTTTAATCTTTATCGATTGACTGGCCATCAATTGGTGGAGAACACAAACTAAAATTAATTCTGAAAAGGTTGGTTTTAGTTGGATCTAGCTTGGATAATACAAGTGAATTAGGGATATATTATTACCTTGTACAACCCAATAAAACTGATGCTTAATTTTAGATTCTGAAAACTGGAGTGCATAGGAATATGTTTATTTTGGTTTAAGGAACTGAATGCACAAATCATTCGGAAGAGGATTATGCATAATTTTAGGTTGACTGCATTAACTTTGTTATAACATTACTACAACATTCGCGGTCAGATTTGCAACTGAGGGAAAATCAGTAATTCTAACATTTACCCATTACTGATTCACATCCTAAGCTATAGATAATGTTACGTTTTACCTTTAGTTTGCATTTTAAATATACCCACCCATTCATTTACATCATTTTCTACAATTTTAGTGCTTAATTCATTCTCAAATTTATTTTAGAACAATTGGTTTCTGTAATTAGTTTTTGGTAATTCAATCCCTGTGGAGACGATACTTTACTCACTACTGTATTACTTGTTCGATTATGTATACTTGCGTAGCATATTCGCATACATAGTTTTGGCGAACACATATCTATGCCTATCATTGGGGAGTTTCTTTCTTAGCTACCAGAGAATTCTCCAAACAAAGGAGTTGAAGTAGCTTTTTAACAAACTATCTACAAAGCTAGGGATACTTTGTACATCCTTACCATTTGGATAGTGTTCATGATTACAACCCATTTAAGCACACAATTCCAACCCCTTTTTTTTTTTTTTTTTTACATCTGAAGCATGAGCTCGACTAGAAATAGCTCCCCATCAAACCTTAGCCCCGCCGGCTCAGCAGGTTGAAGCAAGCCATCCACCATTCCTCCAAAGATGTACAAATACCGTCCTGAGTGATCTGCGCAGGCACGATGGAACGATCGGCAATTGGGTTTATATGCTTTTGCCTTCAACCCTTTCCACATCTTTGCCAACACTTGTTTGGAGTTCAATTTAGCCGGCTGCACTCTAATGGACGGAACTGCACTCAAGTCTAAGAACCAGAAGTCATCTTTTCGGTGTCTTGATGAATCTTCCCCTCCGTATATTAGCACTCGACCCCCCAAGATGCGTGTAGCGGAGTGACCAACTCGAGGCAGGGAAACTCCTTCAGGAATGCTTTGTAGTTCGTACAGTATTTGTACCCACTTAAGATGATCCTCGTGACAGTCCAACAGCCAGATATCATTCAGAACATCGTATTCAGATCCCCTGCCTCCAAAAAGAACCGTTCGAGACTCGCCAATGCAAGTCAACGTGTGCCCTGAACGAGCTGGAGGAGATGGATGTGTCACTATTTCATACCACGTTCCGAAACAAAAGTTTTCAGAGAGTTCTAAAACCCATGTGTCACCCAATCTGATGCCATTTAGCCCAATCCCTCCATGGATAACCATCTTCCTGCTTCCTATGCCGCATGCTCCGTGAGCCCCACGGTGGGGTGGGATGATGGATCCCACATCAAGCGCCTTCCATGACAATGTGATACCAAGCGTCTCATGGTATACTAATTGTCCTACCCATGTATCATTTAACCGACTACCATGATCATCAATCCCTCCAAATAGAACAAGAACATCTCCAATGTCAACACAAGTATGTCCAAATCTCCCACTTGGAATTCCTGAGTTAACCTTCTGCCACTTCAACATCCTTTGGCAATCGTTACCAATGTACGCAACCCACGTGTCATCAAGATGGCGTCCTGAGTATACAAGAAGAAGAAATGAAATAATTGAACAACAAAAGAGAGATTTTTAGATCAGTATAAGCAATGAAAGAAAAATAAGCCATTTAAGAAAGATAAGCATCACCAAAACCTAGAAACAACCAAGAGTACTTTTTAATTTGCGCTGACAACTTTGTAGCTATAATTGTATATTACTGTAAGATGGATTTCCCACTCGCTTATTGTATCCTAAAAACTATCCATTTGGTTATAAGGTGCTTTTTTTTGGTCTCACTTCCAAGAAGATTGAAACAATTATCTGTTTCCAAATAAGGGACGTTGTGCAATCATTTAATTGCAAAACTCTTCCAAGTCTCCTGAGGAGACTAACATTCGGACAAGCTCTGAAAAAAGTTTCATAAAGGCGGTGATAAAACAAGAATTCATAACGTGCAAGTTTTAAGCCGAGCCACGCATGCAAAAACACAAATTACAGGGTGCAAATGAAGGTTTCCCAGCATATTTACCAAGATATCTGAATCCTGGTGCGGCATTGCATTTCCTTGACTTGTGCATTAAGGATTCCTAAATGGCCGAGTTGTTTAGATAATGTATTTTCATGTCAATAACTAGTCCTAGAAAAGTTGACATTGTGGGCAGAATAATACACTGAATGCAAAATGCAGTTCTGTTACTATTATACAATATAAACTAACTTAGTGCCCGTGAGTTGCGGCAATAGGGTGCTATAACATACTTGCCATGATACATGTCTTATTAGATAGATCGCATATGTGATCATGAAATAATAAACCAACATATGTGCATACATAAGTTCCTGAAATGATTAGAAATAGAATCTAAAATTTCTTCCCTGCAAGACAATAGCCGCTAACTGAAAGACAAAGTTTATGGATCGGTTTGATCTGGAAGGCAGGTTTCCAGAGGGTTTTTCCTAGGCGGAGCAGTTCTGTGCTGTTGGAAAAGCCATACGGTTTTGGTACAAGTAAGAAGGCCCGGTTAGGTGGAACTGTATGGTAGTGGCTCTGTCGTGGGTGATTTGGAGAACAAGGAATGCCAGACTTCTTTTAAGACAAGGTGTTGGATTATGTTTCTTTATCTAAAAGAGCTAATTATCTAGCGCCTTTTTTGGCTTCTATTGATAAAGATTTCAAAGAGTTTTCCATTTCATTGATTGTTTTGGAATTGGGAAGATGTAATGGGGGCCTTGTTTTGTTGGTGTTTTGGGTGCGGTGCAATTGAGATTTTGGTGTTATTTTTTAGCACTTTTATTGTATTGTTTTTATCAAAGCTTTGTACATGAACTGGTTAGGTCTGTAGATGGTTAGTATGAGATCTTATTTTTACAAAAGAACTCAGAAGTGAAAAGTAGCAAGATTGGGCTTATCTTGTAGGGCGTTCTAAGGTCGCATTCCTAAAACAGGTTTAACTACCCATTTTGCACTTAGGAGCAGAATGTACAGGCATACGGCGTACAGCTTATACATAACGCTTATACGGCTATACTGCACAAGGAAACCAGGCATCATTTATTCTCGGGAAACTAATCTGCTTGGAATCTGGTGGAAAACCATGCAGCTTAGCTAAATAAAATAATATAACTAGAGGTTTTGGCACTACTGTCATAGGAACGAAGGATAAAAACACCAAAAACACACAAAGAACACAAGAATTGTATTGAATCTTTATTGAGGAACAGGGCAATTACAAGACCTAGTACAATGCAGACCTTCAAGACTCTGCTACCTCGACTTTTCCCTCAACAAATTTTTGCCTAATCCTACTTAGTTATTAATTATCGTATTTATACCACCAATTCTCTCTAACAAACTAAACTACTAAGAGAAGATAACCAACTACAAGCAGCAACTAATAACAGTTACAACAACTCCGCCCTAATGTATTGCTAACTAACTAACTAACAAGTCCCATCACAATGATTATCTTTGAATGACCAACATAAACTAGAGGAGAATTCTCTTAAACCTGACAGTAAGAATCCTAGAAATATTGGTCGGGACAAATCACATAAACTTTAGGGTGAGAAACGTCAATTGGCATTTCCATCATTCTTTTTTGATTCGAAAGGCCCTGGATAAGGTTGGAAGGGTTATCATATGCATGACCTCTACGTGATTAAAGCTCTAATGACGCAATCTCATTCATCAAAGTCAAGGCCTTAAAGTTGCTTTTAAATTGTTTTCCCTAACTAGAATATGTTGTTTGAATATTCTTTACATTCCATCTATTTAAATACCTAGATAGAACATAGGCATATGCGAAAGAAAAAGGAACATTTATGGGCATGCACTGGCACGGCAAGACCTTTTCAAAAAAGATATGACTAGCAATACAATCAAAACAAAGAGGAATCCCATATCAATAATTAATTTAGTTAAATATAGTTCTTTATTACACATCGATTGACCAAGTTGAAAATGATAATTCACTTGTTACATAACTTGTTAGTTGGTACCAAAAAAAAAAAAAAGAGTATTTATTCAGGAGGATAACTCACCAACCAAGATATCAATAATTGAGCAGCCCATTTAACATGGTTAATTTACTTCCCATATTCTACTATTATACTTGTTACACATAACAAAGTCCAAAAAAGATCCATAATCTTACTCAGGTTCAACAACCAACCGAGAGACCCCCCAATGAAACTTAAAGGAAAAAAGTGAAAAAATAAATAATAAAAAATCCCCACTTTCTTTCAAAATTCCAAACTAAGAACAATCAACAAAACAAAGAAATAAATCAATCAATCCCATTTCATTCCAACTTTAGATCAGCTTACTCAGCTATATATTATATTTATACCCATTAGAGAGAGAGAATATATATATATATATATATATATATATATATAAATATTACTATTGACTAACAACAGCTTGTGATATAAAAGAAAAAAAGTTAAAAAAAAAAATAAAAAAAAAAGGGTTGAAGAGTGAGTGAGGAGTGAGGACTGACCTCCCTCGTAGCCACCACCGAAAAGGACCAAAAAATCAGAAACGAAATTCAGGGAATGAGAGGCTCTTGGGTGTGGATAATCGTCCATTGCAGAGGCAGAGAAAGAAGAAGGGTCGGAGAGTTTATAGCAAGAAACCGAGTCCAGCTGAGACACCTGCTTATACAGCCTCATCCATGGAATCTGATGATGACGATGAAGATCAATTTGAAAAGCATCAAGGGAAGTGGGTCCCCAGTCTCTCCTGCAAATGGACTCCCAGAGAGCGTCCGAGGAAGCCATGGCTCTCATCTTCTTGCAGGTCATTGACAAAGCCAGAATGGATTCAACGGGTAACAGAACAAGGATTGAGAACAGATCGTCTTCCGTTATGCTCGTTATTGATGTTCCATTGCTGCTGCTGCTGCAAGTGTTGCTTGTACTGCTTCTGCTGGAATTGGAGTCCGCCATGGAAGACAAGGAAAAAAGATTTTATTTTTTAAATTGGGATTTTATGGCTCTGGTGTTGTTAAAGTGAGGTAAAAAAGAAGAGGAAACCTAAAGAAAAATGGGAGGGGGTTTTTGTTTGATATGATGATAGTTATATGAATATGACTCAATCTTCATCATCTCAGAAAGAAGACAGCATTAGCTGTTAGATGTGGGGGTGTGACTCTGGTAAAAATAATCAACCGAGTTTTTTTTTTCTTTTTCTTTTTTTTTTTTAAGGAAAAAAATTCTGATTGGAGAAGAGATTTTTAAAAATAAAATCGCATTTAAATGCATAAAAGAATTTTACTTTTTGAAAACAAAAACTTGAAATGGAAGGGAGAAATTTTTGAATTTGAAAATGTTTATTTTCAAATACAAGACTATTCAATCAAACATCATTTCAAAATCTTTTTTATTTTTAAGAGAAAATTTTTTGATACATTCAAATGTCATCTTATTTTTAAAATAAAATTATTTTATCATTTTAAATAAAAAATATTTTTTATTTCAAAAATAAAGAAACGATTTAAAAGGTTTTTCTTTTTTAAGTTTAAAGAAAAGTAGCCAAACATTTTTTTGCAAAATTTTTAGTTTATTTGTGAAACGAGTATCCCAAACAAACAGTCCATTAAGGGGGTGTTTGGTGTGTAAGTTTGAGTTAAGATTTATAAGTTTAATAGTAAATTTTTTTGAATTTTCAGAAAAAACAAACAACTTTTTGGGAAAAAAGACAAAAAACATTATGAAAAAAGTACAGTTTAGTTTAAACAGAGCTTGTTGCCAAACAAGCCCTATAGGGTCCGTTTGGTGAATGAGTTTGAGTTGGAATTTTTAAGTTTCAATAGTAATTTTTGTTGACTTTTTAGAAAAGACAAAAAAAATTTTCAGAAAAGACAAAAAACTTTTTCAGAAAAAAAAAACAAAAACTGAAATGAAAAATTTGTGTTTAAGTCAATTCTCCAAATATAGCCTTAGTCCTTACTATTACAAAAGTAACATTTTCAATTGTCAATCTTAAAAAAAAAAAAAAAATATTTGAAGCGAGATTTGAATAACTTTTGATAGATATGAAGAAAATGATATGTCAAGATAAACTTTTAATATTTTTTTTGTTTGATATTATGACATTAAAATCTTATTATTATTATTATTATTTTGCTCTCAACATTAAGGGGGTGTTTGATTGGACAACTCAAATCATTTAACTCAAACTTTTTTTTGTCTTTTTCCTAAAAAGTTTTTTATCTTTTCTGAAAATTCAAAAAAATTTACTATTTAAACTTAAAAATCTCAACTCAAACTACTCTACCAAACTCCTCCTAAATCAATTAAAAATGTGTCAAAGAAAAAGAATATTAAAAATTTGACATTCTAGAAAGATATATAATTATTTAATTTTCACTTAACAACTATAATTGATCTCACTCTCTCTCTCTCTCTCTCTCTCTCTCTCTTTTTTTTTTTTTTGAGTTTTGATTGTTGGTGGTAAAATAAGGAAAATGCTTTTTTTTTTTTTTTAAATATGGTTGGCACAGTTGAGAAAGAGACAGCTTAGGGACAGTGTGAGGGTGGTCCCACATTGGTTTTGTCTTGTAATAATAATAATGAGAAATGTGAATGTGAATTATTTGAGGGACATCATGAAACACATCTCCTTTTCTTTCTCCATTCTTCTTTGTCATGTCACTTTGAAGTCTTCTCGTCTGTTTTTTTGTCTTCAATGCTTCGTTTGTTGGTTTGTATATTGTACGTATTCATCAACATATATATATATATATGTATATAAACACATATATACAACATACACACACGGGGTCGAAAGAATCGTAGGGCCCGTTTGGAATTAGAGTTGGAGTTTTGAAATTATTTTGATTGAAAATAAGTTGAGTTTTAGAAATATGTGTTTGGTTAAAACTGAATTGTTTAAAGTTAAAACGTATAAACTTGAAATGTATTCGAAAAAAAATAGTATTGTGGATTTGATTTAGTTCTTTTTGTCATTTTATGTAATTTAAAAAAAAAACATATCATTTATGAACTTTTAAAATTTGAGTTCTTTGAAAATGAAAAAGAGAGATTCGGGGATGTGAAAAAAAAAAAAAAAAAACATCTCATTTGAAAATGAAAAAGATAGATTCGGGGATGTGAATAGTAAAATTAGTTTACTTTTAAAGAAAAATAAAAAAAATTAGATAACTTTGTCTGCAGTTAATGCCCCTTAACATTAAATATTATTCATGTTATGACTACTTTTTTATTCATAAATAAAAAAAGATTTATATGGATAGAGTTGACATACCCAAATAACACAGTAGGTGGATGTCTCCCCATGTGATATATGGATCTCTCACTAAGTGAATTTTGTCCATATATCCTTACCAACGCAGTAGGGATGATTTGAACCCAAATATTTATCGAAGAGGATGAGCGTCCTACCAATCCATCTAAAAAATGATTAATCAAACCATTAAGAGTAAGATTAGCTGGACGTTTGAGCTCATGAGGACGAGACATTTTCGGTCTCCTTTGATTTAAAGAACATAAGGATTTTTTATCCCTTGCCAACGATAAATCTAGGATGAAATTTCATAAGAATTAACTTTAAAAAAAAAAAAAAAAAAAAACATGGCGTTGGAAATTGCCCGCTGAACCCATTAAAATCATCAAAGCAATCTCACAAAGTTTGGTTCTCTCTTTTCTCATCCAATTACATAGCGTTTTTGTCATATAGATAATAAATATTATGGGTCCACTTTCTATAAAATAATTAAAAAAAATTGATTCCATTTCATTTTTGAAAACTAGATTTTGATTCGTTTATAAACGGTGATTATGGATCTTAATTTTCCATTTTAAAAATATTTAATTACTATTTAAATTTAACAAGTCATATTAAATGTTACTTTATCAAATGTAATTAAGATTTGTATTTGTCTCTATAATTTTTTTGGTAATCACCGATGGTGATAAAAAAAAAATCATTGAAAACTCATTCATATATATATTTATATGTATGTAATATATATATATATGATACTATTTAGAGGCCAACATCAATCTTATATTTGTTTTTATTTCTTTTCCATACTGTTATCCTTTTTTTTTTTTTAAGTAAAAGACATACATATATGTATTATGTTACTAATTACCCATAACTATTATAGTAGTTATTTTTTCTTTTTAGAAAAAAGATGGCAATTTTGATGCATGCTTTTCCCAACTCACATCGAGGTTGGAAAGGGAACATAAAACACACTCACTTTTATCCCCGTTTATTTTCGTCTCCTTTACATTTTGTTTCAACTTATTGTCTAATTTTTTAAGTGTTATTTATTAGCATTAGGGTTTGTGAACAATATTTAGCTTTTATCTCATCGCCCTTTTTTTTTTTTGGGCATTTTTGTCACTATTTTCTAATTGGAGTCCTATTTATTTTCTTGCAGAGAAAACAAAGAAGATTTATGAAATTTACTGGGCCAGAAAAAAGAATTAATCTATTCATCGAAAATGAGAGTGGCAGAACGACAGTTTTATAACTTTGTAATATTTTCATAGGCTTGACCTTTTATTCTGTTTATTTTTCATGGATTCTTGTTCTTGGGCTCATCAAAATAGTGATCTCAATTAAACATTTGTGGTCATAAGATCAAACTCTAAATAGTAGAATAAAAAGACGTGAAGGAATTAAATTAGATAACAATCTCTTTCATTTTTGTCTTCCATTTTCCATCATTGACTATACATTTTTGATTGAGATGGGCGAAATATAACCATAAGACCAGAAAAAAAAAATATATATATATATATATATATATATATATATCCAATGCGATTGAGAAGGGCGAATTTTTTAATGTATTTTTGTTTTGTTTTGTTAATCTTTTTTATTTGGTTTTTTTTTTTTTTTTTCCTTTAAGAATTTGGTGATTTTGGAATTAAAAAAAATTTGGTAGAATATAAAAAGTAATATGGTAAAAATTAAAAACAAATCCAAGAAAATATGAAAAACTTAGAAAAAAAAAATTGGATAGAATATAAAATATAATATAATAGTTCACTCTCTAGTGACCAGTCAGAGACAGTCGAGTATATTAGTTTTATGATGCAAACCTTCTCTTTCATTTTATGTTTATATGTTGAGTGAATGTATGAAGAGGAATGCCAAATGCAAGCTACCCGCTAGTGAGTCAAGGTCTTCAAGGTAGTTGTCTCACAACTTTACTCCACATGCAGCCCAATCCACTCATGGACTTAGGGGCTGTAATTACGATTGTAATTTCATTTACACCTCTAATATTGATGAATACCCCTATCAAATTCTAAAATACTCTTCTTACAATTTTAACCTACAATAAAATTACGTTAAAACCAATTAAGAATGCTCATACTCTCTCTTGTAGTTATAAATATAAATAATATTTTTTTGTAAAACGTTTAAAAACATACCCAATAATAACTATAGTGGAAATAGTTTTTTTTTTTTTTTTTTTTTTTAAGAAATAAAAACGAATCCTTACAAATTTGATTAATGTTAATCTCATTTTATAAACCCCAAGTATTTCAAAATAAATCTTTATAATTACATGAAAATTTCACTGGAGGTGTTAAGCGAAACAGAAATAAGAGAGCATGTATTTGATAGCCAATTACTGTTAATTGATTATATTATGTATTCTTTTATTTTTGCTTTTAGCATTTGAAGAATTTATATGTATTAAATTCTAAGTTGTTAAAAGAATTTTTGAATTCCTTTTTTAAGAATGAAAAAGCATATTGTTTTTTCTTATGTAGATTTATTATTATATTTTTCAGTTGAGGGTATTCATCACTATTTGGTGTAGTTTTTGAGGAGTCAGTTATACAAATATAGCAACAATTATAAACTGGTAGCATATCTTGGTCTCAATATTTCATTACGTGACACTTTTAGAACTTCAAGTTGCGCTGATGGGATTTGATCACACACTATGGGGGCAGGCATAAATCCCATATGTTTAAGAACAGAAACGAAATCTTTACGCCCCTAAATTTTTACGCAAATAAAGTCAAAAAACTTTACAGTGGAAATCTTCTCCAAGCTTTGCACATCATTTGCTGCGAATGAAAGATGGAAATCCGAAGCAAAACACATGAAATGAAAGTGTTCTCTCAAAGTACTTGATAGCAACTCGTACATGCCTTATTGCGTACATACATAAATTAAGGAATCATGTTTCTCCTCTTCTCCTTATTCTCAGACAACCACAGGTAAAATATTAGAAATATAAATTAAATATCAGAGCTACACATCCCAACTAAAAACAACTTCAACATCCGCATAGCAAACTGGCGTCACAAAAGCCTAATGTGCCATTGTTTCTTCGATCCACAAAAACAAAAAAGAAAAAAAAAAAAAATATATATATATATATATAAAATAATTTGAACTCTTCTCACCCGGCAATTGGACAATTACTATTGGCAAGAAATGATACTTCTTGCGAATTTCAATCACCGCGTTTCATCCTCTAGAGCGCGGAAACCGTTTGTCAAGTCCTCGTGAAGCTTTTTGAACTTTTCTATAAGAACTGGTTCTCCCTCTGCTGGATCCTCAAACTTTTGAGACCTGTCATGTTTATGATATTGATCGAGTCAAGACCTGCCTCCTATGATAGGAGCTTAGATAATGGAATCCTCTTTAGAACTATAATGTTTACTTACACTAGACGGTAGAAGAGGTCTCCCAACCGATGTTTGATTAGACTGTAAGTTATCTTTTGACCATCCATACCAGCTCCTTTCTCAACAGCCTGTTCAACACAATAAAAACAGAGACGCATGAGGCTACCAAAAGTGCCATCTCTCGGGTCAAGTAGACAGTTGAGCTAAAGAAAAAGACCCTAAACATAGAGCGTTTCTATGTCCAAGACAAATACTAAATAGAATACTGGTGGTGTTCCTAGGTTATGTAAAGATAAATAAATAAGAAAAGAGGGGAAAAAACCTACCTGATTGGCCAAATTGTAGAAATGAATGATATTGCGCATCATCCAAACAGACTTGTAGAAGGGGCAGAATTTGTCATATCTGCAACAACAATGCACATATACATACGTGAGAAATATGCATCATCAACTAAACAGAAAAAAGGAAAGACTTTCTAGGAGGAACTTACGGAGTAAATGCATTCTGTGCAAGGTAATCCTCCCTCAAAAGCTTAGCGGTTTCTAACGTGATCTTGTCTGTTTCAGCTAAAGCATCCTTTCCAACAAGCTGCACATAATCCAAAAAGTCACAAGGGCTCAATCATTGGAAAATGCAAGAAATCACTAAAAATTGCAAGTGACGAAAGAATTTGATTTTTCTTTTCCTGCTAAACCTTGTTTATCTTTGATGTCAGATGTAAACATGAATTCATCATCACTTGCGACTTACATCACAAATAACTCCAATTTTTCTTTTCCTCAAATGCAATAAATCATAGCTCACTTTGTTAGACATGCCACTAATAAGATAAAGTTCACTTTAATTAATCCAATAGCTTTTAATTAGTTTTAGTGTAACGAGCACCCCGACGAGTCAAAAAGTTTTTGTTCTCAGGAACAACAGAGGCACTACGTAGGAGTCATTCAGGAAATTCGGGTGTTACACTAATCTTTTTCCCTTGTAATTGTTTTGCAAAAAACAAATAACAATTTATCTAACCTAAGAAAGAAAACTTATCCAAATAAGATATCTTACTTGAACAATTTCATTCAAATCATCCTCTCGCTGCAACACTTCACGTGCCTTTGTCCTGATGTTGATAAAATCTGGATCAAATCGTTCATAGAAAGACTCCAATGCCTAAAACCAAAAAGAAAACAGTACAAGAAATTACTAGAAACCTTTAGTATAAAGCTCAAGCAAAAGCTTATGAACATACCCCAGCATATTTTGAATAGGAGATAAGCCAGTTCACAGAAGGGAAATGCTTCCTCTGCGCAAGCTTCTTATCGAGACCCCAGAAAACCTGCAGAAATAGATAACAGGAAAGTGAAATCACAATGATTAAAAAAAAGGTAAAGAGAAACCAAACTTTAGAACCAAAATTTAAAATAAATAAAATAAAAAAAAACCCTGCCACATATTCACACCAGATTATATTTGTTCCAAGTGAAGAGTTTGAATCAAATGCAAATTACTCCCATTGGAAAGATGACTACCCAGACGTCAACAATGCAACTTGTACACTTGTAATGTCATGTAAATTGTAACTAACAATGTAAACTAACCTGGACAATACTGAGTGTAGCAGATGTCACGGGGTCTGAGAAATCTCCTCCTGGGGGAGAAACGGCACCAACAATTGTCACACTACCAGTACGTTCTGGGCTACCGAGACATTTAACTTTACCAGCACGTTCATAAAATGAGGCTAAACGTGCTGCCAGATAAGCTGGATAACCACTATCTGCAGGCATTTCAGCCTGTAGAAGAATAAGACCACTTCCATCAGAAATAGAGAACAAACAGAAGTGAATTTAAGCAACAAAAGTTAAATTCAACTCCACGACATCATGAGCAAAGAAAGTCATAGTGAAATTGGCAAACAAATATCCATGTGCAATATTTAGCTTTAGGAAGAATGTATGAAAAATAATGAAATAGTCAATAAATTAGCAACAGTCAAACGTAGGAAAAAATATTACCAGCCGTCCTGAAATTTCACGCAGTGCTTCTGCCCATCTAGATGTTGAATCTGCCATCATACTGACATTGTAGCCCATATCTCTGAAGTATTCAGCAAGAGTGATACCTAATAATTAAATCCACACAAAAGAAAGAATATCAACTTTTTCATAGAGAGAAAATACCTCCGTTGACAGTGTATACAATTACAGGTGATGATTAGTCAAGTTGATATAGGAGATGCTTTACCCTCTCTAAATAAATGGTCAATACTGATGCCTTGTGGCTCAAACCTTGTGCAAGAGTTTGAAACACCCATAACCTACCTTGTGTTTCACCCCTACAAAGATTATTTATATCACATCTCATTTATTTACATCACATCTTCTTTTAATTAATCCGAATAATTTTGTCTCAAGTCCTTAGGAACTCATACAATTCCAAAAAATGATCGTACCAATATCAACCTTTTGATACATGTTGGTTCACCAGTTCTTATTCTTCCCAAAATCCATACTCGAGGGAAAAATAACCTAAATATGAAATTACTTGGACTCCAAACAATATTCTTTTTTTTTTCCCAACATCTACCAAGTACCATCAGACAAACCCTCTTCATCTCCGAACGCTCAAGTTCCTTTTAATCTCATGAATCCAACTCACAACGAAATAGAACCATAAGCTGCTTAAAAATGCATATTTGCAAAATCATCATCAACAAGGAAAAAAAAATTGAAACGATCTTTAACTAACTCCACTGTTTAGACCACCAAATCTCATATATATCCAGAAAAACATTTCTTTCCATAAATATATAAAAACCAGAAATATGCCTACCGGTATAAATTGAAGCCTCACGAGCAGCCACAGGCATATTAGAAGTGTTAGCCACAAGTGTTGTACGCTTCATGACAGATTCTTCACGACCATCAGGCAATGTCATCGTCAATTGAGGGAAATCCATAAGGACCTAATCATTAGTTATTAAGGTAATCAGCTCCAATATAGCATATTAGCATGAATATGGGTAACACTCCAACTGATGAAAACACATACTTCAGCCATTTCATTTCCTCGTTCTCCACAACCAACATAAACGACCGTATCGGAGTTAGAATACTGCACACAACGAATGAACCATATCGGATTAAGGGGTCACAATTTCCAATATAACACACAAAAACACCAACAAAAAAAAAAAAACTGGTAAGTTCACCTTTGAAAGTGCTTGACTGATGACTGTTTTTCCACAGCCAAATGCCCCAGGTATGGCACAAGTCCCACCAAGGACTGAGGGGAAAAGTGCATCAAGAACACGCTGGCATGAAAGAAAAGACATCAGAAATGCATCATTTTTAAGGATATAAAAGCCAAACCCACAATAGAAACACAAACAATACCTGCCCAGTAAGTAGAGGGGTATCAGCAGCAAGCTTTGATGCAACAGGTCTTGGCGTACGCACAGGCCATGTCTGCAAATACACACCAAAAGATAAAACTGTAAGTACTTTGAGTTGATGGGGAACGAAGAATCTGTCTCTGAAAGCATATCCAATGGGTAAAGTTAGACCTGAAGCATGGTAAATTTCTTCGTTACTCCTTGAAACTCCAACTCTAGCACAGTATCCTGCAAAACAGATAGAAAATATAAATACAGATGCCAAAAATAAACATCAAACCATCGCTTAAAATATTGCTGCATAAGATGTTTTCCCCCCTCCATCAAGCTATTTCCTATAGAGATCAATAACTCGGGCATAAAAATAAATTAAAAAAATATATATATTGATGCTCTATCAATGTGAATTAAATTTTGTTGTTTGCCACAAAAACAAAAGGCAAATTGGCAAACCAGCATCAACTACACTTCCAAGCTCAGTTACTATGAACTATATGCACAATCAATGAACGGCTAACATAGTTCTGGCCATATTTACAGCAAGAAAGGGAAAAGAAGCAAGTAAAACTTCACTAGAAACAAAATATAAAAATTAAGGCAGAATTAAAACCCCTTCCTCATATGCCATTAGACCTTAGGGCCTTAGGCAAATTCAGGTAGAATGCAAATATATCATTTTTTTTAACAGGTAGAATATTGATTTAAAACCATTTCTAGTCCATTGAAAGTGGATGGATATACCAGACTAGTATTTTTTTTGTAACCCTTATTGAGGACCTAGGACGGCTCCTCCTTCAGACAGATGTCTTACCCAATTCATCACTATTTAGATCTGAACCTCAAGTTCAACAAACTCTCATTTCATTCTCATAACAAGAAATGTCAAGTAAAAATAATGATATCATCAGTAATCAACTTTCCTTCTTTCCTCCCCACAACCTCCTTTGTAAATCATAGATTATACTATTACGAGAGCATGCTGTTACAAGCCAAACTGACATATTCAACCCCATGCCAAAATTGTTCATCTGATTGCATTACATAAACTTTTATGCGACTTGACGATTGATTGGTAAGTTCTGTTCTTCAGCTGTAGTTTGTACCTATTGGCACTCTTTAATGATTGCCTCCACTTGCTTGGGTATTGTAGCACTCTCCTCGTATGTTGTGTCTCACGCAGAGACTTCCCGGTTTAAATATTTTTTGGTGAGAGAAATTAAAGAAGAAAATAGTTACTTCCCACAACCATAAATTTCACAACCCAATTTTAGAGAGAATCCACAAGCACTTGCCAGGAAATATTCTAAATGACATAACAAGCAAAATAAACAAGGATGTGACTAAAAATGGACATGGGAATATAAATAAGAATAACCAGGAGACAAGTTTATTGTGAACAAGCATGTCATTTTAGTAATAATCTTTGATACTGGTATTATAGAAAAAGGTGTTTGGGGCTAAAGCCTCTAAGCATGATTAAATTAATCCATCAACTTTTACTTATTTACTTATTTAATAGGTTAAGTGAGCCCCCAAAGTCTTCTAACTCACCTACCATGATAAAATAAACATACTAATAAGCTAGTCGAAGATTTAGGCCTTACAATCTATGCTCATGCAACTTTAATATACAAGTTTCAAACATTATCCTCAAGGACAATCCAAAAGCAAAGGTAATTTTTTACTTTGAGATATTCATACTCATTTGCCACATAAGAATAGCACTAGAGATATGCATATAGACAAACCTGCAGAGAATATTGGCCAGGTGGTGCAATGTAAGCAATTTTTCCCATAGCATCTGGAGGAAGTGCAACATGGTGCTGCATGAGACTGTTCTCGAAGACAGTCTGCAATAGGGAATAACCATGACAAGGCTTAGATGCAACTTAAAGAAAGAAAAAGAAGAATTCAAATACAGAGTACGGTTCCAAATCAGAAACTTACAGCATACAAGTCTCCTCCAGTAAGAAGATCTCCTTCACCTGTCATTGTTGTAGGATAAACAATAATTACAAATTTACAACAAAAAATCAAAAGAAACCGAACGAGTACTTATTTCAAAATTATCTCTCAACCCACCACAAAAACAAAACTCATAGGTTACCTATTTTTTTAGGCTGAAATTCCCAGAGTATGTCTTTGTCAAGAGCTGGAACAGCCACACCACGTGGAATATAGACATCACCAGATCTTTTTGCAATTGTTTTCAAAGGCCTCTAAGGGAAGAGAAACAAAAAGGGCAAGATAGAAGCAGAGCATAAATCAGGTACTGCTCAAGAAACGTAATTTTAAACATTTAGAAAGCCTATTTTATACAAGGCGTACTTAAAAAAAGTTGGTTCAAAAACCAAAGATAATAGCTGATAAGATGTCGTAATGCGATCTAAATTGCAAGTAAGATTAAGGTAAACCTGAATTCCATCGAAGATATTTCCCAGTATTCCAGGTCCTAACTCCACTGATAATGGCTGAAACGTCAGTCAAAACACTTGTTAGTTAACACGGTCAAACCTTCCAAAAGAGCACAAATAGATGAAAACCAAATAAGATTACATCGGAAAACTCACCTTGTGTGTCCGTAGAACTGGATCGTTCACCATCAGCCCAGCTGTTTCCTCATAAACTGAAACAAAGAGTTAAGTTTAGATTCCACTTAAACAATTCAAAATTGAATTTTCATAACAGGATTATCTCTTACCTGAAACTGTAGGAAATCAAATTAAATTAAAATTAAAAAAATTTTGAAACAAGAAAGAGTAGAAAAACCTTGGATTGTAGCAGAATGACCTTCCAAACGAATGATTTCACCAATCAAGTTGTCGTGTCCAACACGAACCAGCTCGTACATAGCAGCTCCGGCCATGCCATCTGCGACGACGACTGGCCCCGAAACCTGCCAAATCACACACAAACATTCCGAATTCACACTTCAGCCAGTAGATTCCACATCGCAAACTCCTAAGCAGATCACCAATCGGATCAATTGAGAAATCAAAAGCACTTGATCTCAGTAACACTCTCACAAACTCGAAATTACGGATCAAAATCACTGCTTTTATCCTCTCAACGGAGAAATGGCCATCGAATTCAGTGAAAAACAGATCCAATTGCTTCGAATTGGACATCGAAACAGAGAAATTACAATCGAGTTTGGAGTTGAATTCGAAAAAATTGGATCGAAAACAAACCTTGCGGACATAGCCGTACTCGCTCTCCTTCTCAGAGTCCTCGAAAGTGGTCAAGCGGGCTCCGTACACCGACGGCATTTTTGCTTTGCGCTGATCGGAGATAATCTGAGCTCTTCGAATTCGGAGATCTGAGGAGTTCAGATCAACCAGAACCCTAGGGTTCCGATCGAATCACAGCGCGACAAATTTTCAGAGAGAGAAAGAGGGGGGAGAGAGAGGGAGAGAGAGAGAGAGAGAATGAAATAGGTGATTATGGAGCACGGGCCCTGTATACGCAATCGTGAAGGGGAAGAGCAATTCTCTACTGCCGGGTCTACTGTAAAAGTCGTTGTGGGTCCTTTCTGATAAGAGTACGTGGTGGGGTTGATTTTTAAAAGGGTTAGATAAGGGCGTGGCAAGAAGAAGTTGACAGTGGTGTGATTTGGTTACGGCCACGTTGTTATGTGGGGTCTAATCCGGTAAGGTGCACCTTCGTGGAAACTGTCTATACGCTAAAATCCACCCCAAAGAAAGGGGGAAAAAAACAAAAAACAAAAAACCATGCCCATATCATTTGATTTATGAACGGCTAGACTAGCAAAAGGAAATATAGAATTGTATTGTAAAATCATTTCATAATTATGTTGAATTTTTTTTAGTTTAATTATTGAATGTGAAAAATAAGTAAAAAAAACCTCTAGAAACAAAATAAAAAGTGTTAGAAATATCAATTTTAATTTTAACTTTTTTGATTACCAACTCACGTGTTATATTAGTAGATGCAATTAATTGATTTGATAATACTTTAAATACTTATCAATAAAAAAAACGACAGCTCATATGTCATATAGGTTGGTACTTAAAAATTGAAATTAAAATTGGTAACCCTAACATTTTTCTAAAAATAAATATCATAAAATTTTTTGAGTTATAATTAGTAACATATTTATGTTAAATTATATATTTATGAAGCATATTTTGGACAAAAATTATCTTAAAAATACAAAGCATTTTATTAAAATTACCTTAAAAAATTTGTGTAGTTAAACAATTTATCATAAATATGCTATTTACAACAAATTATTTAAAATATACTATTTACTTTAAATCTTTTTTAAAAAAAATAACCTATTTACTGTAATTATTTCTCTTAAATTTATCCCAAAAATTATCTGGCGGTACCAAAATTATCCCAATGTTAGCTTGAAGGACGAGAGTAAGGTCTGTCATAAGAGTGGTTGCTGAGGTTTCAAATTGTAATGACTATTTTACCTTTTAATTCTCATAAGCATTATGTCATATTTTTGTAATTAACATTTCACATAATAATAATCTATTATATCTATTATCTATTATAAAAAGGCAAATGTGTTTTTTATCCCCATTCAGTAATTGTCATGTGATAGTCACATTATTGCCACGTGAGTACCTACATAACAGTCAACACCATATGACTTTTTTTTCTTTTTTTTGTTTATTTCGCATACAAAAATGCGTGCAATGCAACTAATATAATAGGGAAAAAAAAAAAAAAAAACCAAGAACCATTAAAAAAAAAAAAAACAATATTCCAAAGAGTACAAAGAGGAAATATTTTGTATGAAGTTTCTGACTTTGGCAGACAAACGAGGGGTTTTTCAAAGCACAAGTGACTATGGGCTCCAGATGCCTGTTGTGAGCAGTGGAGCGTTGACAGGGAACGACTCCAGCTCGATGAAGGAGTTGTGACTTTTTTTTTTTACTTCTAAACTTTTTTCGGTACTAGTTTTTTAGTTTCTCTTCAATTTGTAATAAAGTTACATTTAAAACTAGTTTATTTAAAATTCCTAGTTAATGACTCGTATGCAAGTCATGTGTCAATTTTCCTAAAATATTAACATTGTATTTATCAATGGAGTGATTTGCTATGAAATTATAAATTCTAGAAATTAAAAATCTAGAAAGTGAATTGCATGTAAATGCACGATAATTTCAAAAGACAACAGTGAAAAAAAGGGGACAAATTTCACTTCCCCCCAAACTTTAAGTCTTGTTACAAACCGCCCCACGAACTTTAATTTGTAATATTTTTTTTTCCACAAACTTTGAAACATTTACATATTTCCCCCTCAGTTAATTTTTGTTTTCTAGAAAAATACACTTAGCAGCAGTATTAAATATGAAATTACGAAGTGACATTTATTAACAGCATACGTAGTACTCGCTACTCTTATTAAATGTGAAATTACAAAGTTAAACACAAGAGAGAGTATGGGAAAAAATGATAATTAGTCATACATATTTTTTTTTGGACCAAATTATACGGGAAACTTTATATTTTCATACTTAACATCTCCCAACTCATGCTGCCAACAAGTGTCACATGTAGTTTTCCGTCAAAAATTCAACTGGGGGGGGGGGGGGGATTTGTAAATGTTTCAAAGTTTGGAGAGGAAAGAATGTTATAAATTGAAATTCGGGGGCCGTTTTATGATAAGGACTAAAGTTCAGTGGGGAAAAAATGAAATTTATCAAAAAAAAAAAAAAAAAAAAAAAAAACAGCAGCATTATGTGGATAGAGTATGAAAGTGATGGTTGCTAATGTTCGCATCTTCCTGAATACTGGAAGAACCTTTTCCATTTCACTTTCATAAGATGAAAAAATAATTAGAACAGGGTAAGATGATTAAATAATTTTGAGATATATGGATCATCTTAAAAGTCAAGTATATTTATAAAATGAGTATACCTATGCATCAGTTTGATGATATGATTCTCCAAATTTTATGCAATAATTTTTAGCCAAACAAAAAGAAAATAAAACTTGTTGTACTATGAAATCGTGAGGGCGTTTTTGGTGTTTTCAAAAAATTTATGCAATCAAGAGGTATTTTGTGTGTGCATATATATATATATATATATTTATATTTTTGCTAGTCGAGGTATTTTGTGATTGATTTCCAAATACAAAGGATATTTAAACGTTTCTATAATCAATGGCGGAGGAAAGTGACGTCCGGGGCATATGCCTCCTGAATTTTTGAATTTTTTTTGTGCGTCTTTTTTGAGAATTTTCATCTCCCTTTAATTCTCTCTTTGACAAAATATTTAACAACTTTTTCCTTTGTTTGCTCCTTTAAAAATTTTGTGATTGCTACATTTACATAATTTTTATAATAAAAACTTTCAATAATTTAGAGCTTTTTAAGTACTCTAATTCAAATATCTCAAATAAATGAAAATCAATTATAATATTTTATAAATTCGTGATTTTTTTAATTTTAACTTTAAAATTAAATCAAACCCTATTGCAAGCTTAGTTTAGTTAAGTAAAAAAATAAAAAATAAAAAAAAAAAAAACCGAAGATACAAATAGATAAAACCATGATAAAAATATATTAGTGTTGTAGTTTTGGTTCAAATTTTTGGTTTGATTTACAAGCTCTTGAAAAAAAATTAATTTATGACTTCGTCATTGGATTCACGTCCTTCCCAGGAAAAAAAATAAAAAAATCTAGCTACGCCACTATAATATAGTAAAAAAGGGCAAATGTGGTATTTTGGTTTAACACAAGTGTTGGGAGTATTTTTCCAATAATACAAAAAACAAAAACAGATGGAAGTGCAAGACTGCAAGTTCTTCGACTGCTCCATAACATAAGGCCAATGGATAATAAACTCAAACTACAATAAAGAAATCAAATAACAAGAAAATAAAAAATAAAAAAAAAGACATAAAACCTGTCTAAGATGTAAAATGGAGTTTTTGAAAGCTGCTTATATTATTCTCCAAAAGAAGTTAAATGTATTGTAAAACATGGAATGTTGATTACTTACCGTAGAGAGAAAAACTAAAAACAATTTATTATTGTTAATGTTGAGCCAAAAAAAAATATTGTTATTATTTTAATTGTCAACATTATTACTAAAACTAGTTCTTAAAAAATAAGATTAATTGTCCCTATCAATTTATTTATTTTTTCTTGAAATAGAATGAAGCGATCACCTATAGTCAACCTGCAATTTCAAAGAGATTTAAGCACATAAGAGAAAGAGGAGAAGTTTTCTTGAAGGAAAAAAAAAAAAAAAAAAAGGGGATCAGCTTGAGTAACATAAATATATTAATGGGCTCATCATAATGCGTGGCTAATTATTATTTTTTTAAAGGAGAAATTTTATTAAATTCATTAAAAAAATACAAAAACATCAAATATAACAAATGATCCCACAATAAATATGAGACACAATCCTTAATTAAAAATGGATCTATCAGTAAAGTCTAATCATGCTCAAAGCAACAGAGATGAAGGTGGAGGGAGGAAAGAGACGGTAGGTCAAAACTTAAATCGCGTTGTCTCCCTCCCTCCCTCCCTCCACTTTCTTCTCCGTCGCGCCCGGGGGGAGGGGGGCGAAATCGTAGCGTCGGAGGGGGTGGGGGAAAAACCTAGATTGCTCTGGGGCAAGGGGGATCGTTTGGGGGGGGGGGGGGGGGGGGGGGGAGATGGCTTTCGGCTCCGATGTCAACGTCCGATTTGGGGGGTGAAGGGTGGGAGGGAGGGGAGAGGAGAGAGAGTAGTTATTTTTTATTTTTTATTTTATTTTGAAAATATAATTAAGGGTATTTTTCTTTAAAAAAAAAAAACAAACTTGTTTCTCACGTGACCATTTTTGAGAGTTTTTTAATGGAATTATACAGAAATAATCAAACCGTCATCTTTTTAAAAAGTGGGTCAGCACAGTAAAAAAAAATAGACTAAAGCGTCACTTTTAAAAAATTCAGAAATCATTGAGGTCAATTACTTTCTATTTATTTTTTGAGTAAATATCACAATTTATTTACAAATATTGATAAGATAAAATGAGAAGCTAATTGAAAAAAAAAAGTAAAAAAAAAAAAAAAAAGAGCAAGGTAGTGGAGTAGGCAAGCAAATGCGTCATCATCTCCACACGTACCGTATCTCAGACTGATGATAGTCCCTTCTTCAGTCAAACCAGGTACCATTCTCTCATTTTCTTGCTCACAAAATTTGGAAAACAAAATAATGGCTTTGCATTTTTGCAAAAACAAATATATCTTCATCGAACTGAAATGGGTATTGCCAAGGATAAAATTATTATAATTAAAAAAAAAAAAAAAAAAAAACTTCAATGGGAAAGGTGGTAGTTATCAGTTTAAACCCAAATCCTATTTGTGTGCTGTTGTACCGGTAGAATTTCGGTCCGGTGGGTTTACATTCGTGTACTTTTCAGTGAAGAATTTCTGTCTTGTATGATGCATCTGATGAGACTTATTTAATCTGGATTCATGCTACTTTTGTGGTATTTCAAAGCATAATTCTACACCACTTGTACTCGGAAATGGACTTGGCTTTTGTTTCTCCGTTGTACCTTTCGACCGGAAGGAGAGCCGTTCACAAGATCAAGCCTTGTAGCTCATTTCTTTTCCCAAGCCGAAGGGTGTTCCCTCATAAATTGTCTCCATGCTCGGCCACTCTATCATCCCAACCAACTCAGGTGATTCTCCGCTCCATTTCTTACTTTGTCTTCTGTTATACCATTTTTTATTTTTTTTTATTTTTCATTTTTTCATTCGAACTTGTGACTTTGTTTCCGTTTTTTTTCAGGCCATAGAATTTGAGGTAGAGAATAAAAAGCATGATCTCTTGAGAGCCATTCAGGACACTCAACGCGGCCTCGTCACGACTGCTGATCAGCGCTCTTCGATAGAGGAGGCCTTGGTCTGCTTCCTTCATTCTTTGTTTTGTTTAAAACCATCCCACTACCTTAATGTCATTTTGTTTAATGAGGCTCTTTCTTGAAATCTCTTTTGGTGTAACTTCGAAGTAATTGATTGAGGTTGTTCTACACTGAGTTGCTCCCGAAATTGGCAGGTGACTGTGGAAGGTAACAACAGTGGTGCGCCGATTGACTTGGAGAAATTGGACGGGACATGGCGCTTGCATTTTACCTCGGCCCCTGATGTTCTTGTTCTTCTGGAAGCTGCTGCAAGGCTTCCTTTCTTTCAGGTATAAACCATTGCTTTGCTCTTTTCTTTTTTAATGATACCATCTCATTTTTATTACGAATAATGGAAAAAAAAAAAAAAAAAAAAAAAAACTCAGCTTCAAATTTCTGAACTTGTCGAAATATTTTGTCCGAGTGAAAACAGTGAGGAAAAGAAAAAAGAAAAATATTAGGTATCAATTATTTTTTCCTCTTAAATTGTATGATACACCTGAAATATTCTGAGTCCAAGAAGTTTGAGTCTTTTTTTCCCCCCTTGTTAATTGTTTTTCTTCTCAACAAAACTTTATCAAGGAAGAGTTCTCCATTGTTTATGGATTCTTGTTGAACTCTTGAGATCAGCAGCTTGTGCTTTTCTATTTGTTCGATCTTGGTTTACTACTTCATTCATACCTTTGCCCTCCTCTGGATTTTATTCGAAACCGGTTGTTTTCTTTTCTTGTCATTTATGATGCTTGCTTGATTTCCTTCTGAATCATTTGCTTTGCATTGATTTGGGATACAGGTCGGTCAGATCTTTCAAAAATTTGAATGTCGCGATCAATCCAGGGGAGGTATCATCCGCAATGTTGTTCAGTGGAGTATCCCAACTCTACTAGAGGTATAAAAGTACCTTACCTTACTATCTGTTTAAATACCATTTCTCTTTGGAATAACCAAGCCAAGGATATAGTGTGACATGTCAGACCAAGGGACTTCTGTTCTATTCAAGTCAAACCTTTTATATTTTCGTCTGGCATTTTGGTTTTCCACATTGCAGGAACAAGAAGGAGCAACTCTGCTTGTTTCTGCAAAGTTTGATGTTGTTTCCGTTCGTAATATCTACCTTCAGTTTGAAGAGGTCAGTTTTTTGTCCTTTACGAAACAATGACTTTCAAAAATGTCACAGTTTGGATGCATGTGATTGTTCCCTAGTATTTGGTTGACTGGCCTGATTACTTTTTCTTAATAAGAAACTGGTCTTCATTAATATCGGCAAAAAGACGAAGATAAAATAGAGAGAAGAGAACAAATAGTTCTCAAGAGAAAGCAAACTGGACAATAGACAGCCGAAGACAAACACCAATTATTTGAAAGTAGAAACTACTCCAATGGCTGAAAATCATAAAGATAGGACTGTCTCTAAGATCGTTAGACAAAGAAGTCCACAAAGAAACTCCATTCAAGTGTTTTGAGCTTGCCCAATCTAACCATCAATCTTTCCTTCCACATACCATAGCGTCACGTTCACTTTCCCATTTGTAGTTCATTTAGGGGTATTACATTTACATATAGCATGCAAATCAATGTAGAAAAGAATCTACCTTGAAAAATAATGAAACTCAAAGTTTTTATTAGATAAAATTGTAGACAAGTTACACCAATATCATCTTTCTAAAGAAGGAAACTCAAGGCTTCTGTTTTGCAATTGGCCAATCAGATATCCAACTGGGTAATTCTCTCGGTTCTTGTTGATAAGATTATGACATCAAATTGTCTCTGTCATGACAATAGGTTCAGATAAGGTATTAACCAACCAACCCTGTAATTTTCTTTCAAAATATGCCTCGTCTGATGTGATCTTATGAAATTTTGTGGTTCCAATACAATGTCATTGAGTTTAATGTTCATCCTGTTTACCCGATTTAGCCGAGTCCTTGATTAAATTTTTAGAGCATATATTAACTTTATACACAACGCCCGAATGAAAATGCAACAGTCTTTCCTCCTTTTTTTTTTCTTTCCCTTCTCCCCGATATGACATTTTTGAACAATTTTTTTTATTCTTTTATTTTTATTTTTATTATTTTCCAAACATCCTTTACATTTCCATAGCTTACACTCTGCCTTGGCTTAGGCTTCATGTAATCATCAACTACTAACATAATTGGCTGACCTGATGATGATATATCTTTAGTCATGCCAAGTAAATTGGCCTTGCTATATATTAATCTGAATTCATGCGGTCTAGAGAGTCGTATGCTTCGTGAATGTTAGAATATTTTTTTTCTTCTCCCTGATACATGCACGTTTTCTCTTAAACTGTGATCCATTATTATGTTAGAATATTTTGTTATTCGTTAATTCCTATTATTAAGAACTTGTAGATATCCTTCTTCGAACTTATCTGAAGCCTTTTTTTTTTTTTTTTTGGTTTGTGGCAGATCACTTTTCAGAATATAAAAATCAGTGAGCAACTACAGGCTTTAATTGCTCCAGCGATACTACCACGATCATTTATAAGCCTACAGGTGAATTATGCAAAATTAATGTGGACTAATCGACTCTTACTTTTGAATTCAACCACAGTTTTGCTTTGTCGAGAATTTATGGATATACTCTTGTGCAGATCTTGCAGTTCCTTCGTTCTTTCAAAGCTCAAATTCCCGTAACAAATCCAGGAGGAGGACGGTATGCGAATGCATTCTAATGTTTGTCCTTTCACATTTCCGACCTAGATTTGCATGTTGAGGTTAAAAACTAACACACAACTGAATTGCAGACGATCAGTAGGAGGCCTGTATTACCTATCTTATCTGGACTCGAACATGCTTTTGGGACGTGCAGTTGGTGGCGGAGGAGTTTTCGTGTTTACTAGAGCTCAGCCTTTTATCTGCTGATTTATGTCTTCTGCTTTCTGGGATTTGCACGAGGGAAAATATCTGGTCATGGAAATACCGGTTTGGATAGCACAAGTATAATGGGGTATGGCACTTCTGCCTTATTGTGTATGTTTTCCCATTTTTATTGGGGAAATTGTATTGTCTGGCCGAAAACCCCCACCTAACTGCCTGAAAATAAATGGCCCGTTTTTTCTAAATCGAGGAAAAATGGGTTCAAGTTCATTATTTATTTCGTAAGCCAACCGATTTACTGGAAATAGCCATTTTTAAGCCCAGAAAATTCGATCATTTTTCCAAGTGCACCCCTAAAACCGGCCATTTCCTCGAATCATCTATTTTACTAACTTATTGTGATGCATTTCCCAGTAAGATAAGGTGCCTAAAAAGGGAGTTTCAAGGCACCTTATCTTACTTTATACTCTTATACTTGTCCTACGTACCTACTGTAGTGTTTGCTTGCTGCTTTGATCAAGGTGAAGTTGATTCTGATGTTTCAAGTTTATGAGGATCAAATCATTCGCGGTTACGACTTTGGAGTTGATAAAATCATCACAGCTATGGTGTTCATAAGTTTCCCAGGGACGACATATCCTCCTGCTTACCTTTGTTGTTGTTCTTGACGTATCGTATAGATTTTGATTTCCTGATACTGCTTTGTTGAGAGCTCATTCAAACTCATGACCTTTTTGTATTACGTTGGGTCTGCTTGGGAATAAGAATGCTTATGAAATACCCATAAATACATACCTTTCAATCATACCGAAAGATCAAAGCCTGTTTCAGTTGTTCAGCATGTGCTCAACAAGGAAGCAAACATCAACAACTTTGCCGATATTTTCCTGATATTATATGTAAATCGGACCCCCAAAGTATTACGATTTTTTAAGTTATTCATTAATGGCCCCAATGGATTTTCATTTATCTCACTTGGGTCCCTCACTCGCTTTTTCTTGTTTTTGAGGTACTCATATTCACTTTATGATGTCTAGCTATCCCAATATTTCTATATATTTTGACCTCTCGTGTTCTTTTTTCTTTTTTCAAATAAGATTAATTTTTTTGAATTTCCATTTTTTTATTTTTAGTATATAATATTATGGGTTAATGTACATTATAGTTATCATGTACAAGTAATATCTCAACCGTTCGATTATATAAGGACGGTTTAAAAATACGCTCTATTGATAGGATATATAAATGAGATTTTACATATATTTACACTTTCTTCTTATTCAAACAAATATGGGAATACAATTATATATAAGAAACTGAGTATCCAAAAGAATCTAATTCTCTGCAATCTGGGAGCAAACTACAATATTTACCCATAACATTTAAAATTCAAATAAAACCAAATCTAAAACATTTGAAATTCAAACAAAACTAGATCCTAACTTCCTAACTCTCCGACACTCTCTTCAAGTTGGTGAGTAGATGTTGATCGGTTCCAACTTGCCGATAAGTGGCTCAGAGTTAGGCTTTAACAATCCTTTATAAAATGGCGATCAATTTCAACGTGCTTGATCTTGTCATATTGCACATGCTTATTGCTGTCTTATTATCACATTACAACTTCATTGGTGTGCTCATAGGCCTCTGTAATTCTCCTAGAACTCGTTGCAGCCACACTAACTCACAGATCCCATTAGCCATGGCTCTATACTCCACCTCAGCACTACTCCGAGCAATCATTGTGCCAAATGGGCCCTTAGTAGTCTTTCTCCTCCTGTCAAGGTCCCCTGTCATTTCCCCCGCTTTTAAGTCCCAGCCTTTTTTTTTCCTTTTCCTTTTTCTTTTTCTTCTTTTTTTTTTTTTGGATAAAAAGTCCCAGCCTATTTGTTAAGATAACTTGTGTCCTAAACAATTAGGGCTCAGCTACGATCTGAATAGAAAGGAAATATATATATATATGTGTGTGTGTGTATAAATTTGTATACATATATGATGTATGTCTGTAGATATTATATACATATGACATGCAATTATATAATTTAATATCTTGAAACAAGATAGAGTTTGTAGATCAACTAAGCAAACTATTCCAACGGCTTTTAAGGGCTTCACATGCCTCAGAACAAGGTATAGCCTGCAGTCTAATTCTTCCATCAGCAGCAGGAGTTTCAGTTGCAAGGCCAAGCCTCAACAAGCTATTAATTGCTTTATCAACTGCCATCTCAACCTGCATATATGTGTGTGTGTGTATGCGTTTATATATTATATACAACCAAGATGAATAATAACCTGCCTATATTTACCACATCTTTCATAGAATGACAATATACTGAACATGAACTCTCACTGACTACATTCTTTTACCTTTACTTTAAACACGTCGTACATGAATCTCTCGTATGTGTCTCTAACGCTTCGGCGGCATGGGATCTGCAGTTGTAACAAGAATTTTGATGAGAAACGTACTGCATTGATCTTACATCTTCGATACCAAAAACCTAATACGGTATGTATTCTCAGGTAATGATATAAAGTTGCTAACTTGTAACTAGCTTGTTCATAAATGCTCAGAATGAGGGAAATAAATGTAGAATAAATGGGTTCCTTTGCACAAAATTTGAAAAAATTTCTCAATCTCCTGAACAAAACTCCCCGGGGCATTAATATACTTTTTTAATCCAAAAATATGCTCCAGATTTTGACACGTGTTCAATTCCAACTAAATTGGACAAAGGAGGGGGGTGTGTTTGTTACATATTTTTCAAAGATCAGGGGGTGGAAATAACATATTTTAAAGCTCAAGGGTGCACTAAGGGGGAGTTTGGAACATCAACTAGAGTTGGAGTTTTGAAAATGGTAATGTTTGGAAATATGCGTTTGGTTGAAAATGAACTATGATAGTTAAATAGTGTAAAAACTTGAATTATGTTTAGAAAATACATAGCAATATGAAGTCTTATTTCATTCCTCTCTTCATTCTATGCAATTTAAAAAAGAAAATCATCTTATTTCGACTTAAAATAAGAAAGTTATGAATTTTTAAAATTTAAGTTTTTTGAAAATGAAAAAGAGAGATTTGGAAATGTGAATAGTGAAATTGGTTTATTTTTGGAGAAAAAGACAAAAAACATTTGGAAAACTCCAAATGGAGTGGAGGTTCCAAACGAACCCTAAGACGGGCCGTAGTTCAAGAAATATATATAAATATATTTTTAAATAAACCGAGATGTTAAGTTGCTGAAGATATATCTGGCCTATGCAGTCCCACAAGAGAAACATATAATTTGAGGTGGTGGGGATGATGCAAATTTGTGGCAAAATTTTCTTTTTCATGGAAAATATTTTCCTGTAAATCAGTCTCAAAAACCGTAATTTGAATTGAGTATAGTTTCGACTTATAGTCTTTGGGTTAACCTCCTTGTGCATAAGCTACCCTGAGCTAAAAATTCGGACTAAGACAACAACTTACCAATTTGCTTCCTGACGAGTCCCATGTATTTAAATCTTTAGGTCTCAAGGGTGCTTTGGTTTTGATTGAGTTGCAGTTTTAATTTTTCTACTACATAATCATTGGGCAGTTTATTGTTACTTGGGATAAACATTTTTCTGTCGCTTTAGGCTAATTATTCTCGATCGGTCTTAGTTGTCGTCCTAAGAAGGTTAGGGTAACTATGTTTGGTAAGAGGGACAGAAAATACTAGGTAGAAGACAAAAACCGAAGCTAGGAAATTAGAAAATAAAGAACTACTTTTACTTTCATAAAGTTTAGTGGCAGAAAGGAAAAAAAGACAAATTGTCAAAACAAATTTGTTTTACCATTATACCCTCATACAAAGTGAGGGAATGAGGTGTAATTATAGGCAAAATAGGTTTTATACTTGGTTTTTTTTTTTTTTGGGTGCAACCTTTTGGCCAGTATTTGCTTTCCAAACTCGGAAGTACTGAAAAATGGTGGTCCCCGCGGATTTTCTATCTACTTCTTTCGTTCCCACTTAGTGAACCCAATAGCAAGAGCAGTAAATAATATAGAAGTAATGCTAAAAGTAGGTAGATAGATATAAGAATAGGAGCAAACCTCGCTCTCCATTTTGAGTAATATTGCATAGGCCAAAATGGCTTCCTTGTACTGCAAACAACATTCGAGGAAAAAGGAAAATCAGTGGTATAATGATAAACTACATAGCTAATTACATGAAAGGAATTGTATTTGGACATAGCTCTCGAGTATTAAACTCCTTTTCGTCTCGAGTTTTCCTCTCCTTTTCTCTTCAAATACAAAAGCAGTTTGTAACTTTGTTTCATGAATCTTTTATCAAACAAATTTAAGAGAGTTGGAGAAATGTTCCTAACGAGATGGAGTTAGGGACTTGTATAAAAATCAAACACTCTTCTGATTACCAGAATCAATTTTTTTGTATGGAAAAGGAGTTTTATCTGCTAGTACTAATCGATGGTCAAACATGTGTAATCTATTTACTAGGTTATTCACTTGCTTAGATAATTCTTTCAACTGTTTAGTCAAATTTGTTCAAAAAATAAATTATATATATCCATACTCAAAATATGAAAGTACGGTAGCTAGTACATGACTCATGAGTTCTCATGAAATGAACATTTTGTTTTCTGACCCCCCACTAAATCCTTTGGGAATTTCAACTACCTACTTCATCTGGGATTAGACACAAAATCTCCCCTTTTATGGAAAGGGAGAGATATCACTTAGTCGAAGAGATTTGCGGTGGGGGATAATTAACTGCCTAGTAGGTGGTGGAAAAACTATTTGGGTGTAAACAAACGAAACGAAAAGAGAGAGAAAATTAAAGGGTTTGAGGCGTAGGAATTACTTTTCTTAATGTTTTATTTGCCCCCACTACGAACAGTTTGCTATCGGATGTTATGGCAAATTATCTCCAAGATATAACAAACCCACAAATTTAATAAGTAGCAATCTCATTAAATTCCAGAACAAGATATAAAATTGACATCAGAAACTGGAGTTTTATAACCTTTGATAAGTCTGTTCATGAAGAGTTACAACAGATACAACAGACATGTCTTTTAAAATTAAAATGTGCCTTTACATTCAAAAAACGTATTTGTTTCAACAGACATACCCATTGGTCATCAGAATTTAATTATAACCGTTAAATTGTAATAATTCAATTAACGGTTTAAATTAAATATGAAATAATTCAAATCCGACTGTTAGATCGTGCCCATTAGTCATCAGAATTTAATTATGACCGTTAGATTGTAATAATTTAATTACCTGTTTAAATTAAATCTGAAATCATTCAAATCCGACCATTGGTCATCAGAATTTAATTATAACCGTTAAATTGTAATAATTCAATTAACGGTTTAAATTAAATCTGAAATAATTCAAATCCGACTGTTAGATCGTGCCCATTAGTCATCAGAATTTAATTATGACCGTTAGATTGTAATAATTTAATTACCGGTTTAAATTAAATCTGAAATCATTCAAATCCGACCATTAGATCATGCTTGATCAAATCAACGGTCTAGATTTAATATGAAAAAACACTACATTCAAAAAAAAGAGTGCTACTTGACTCCTTGCAAGGATGCATACGTGCAAAATGCAAAGTGCGCCCCAATAAGGGCCCAAAAGCGCCCTAAACACCAATCACACCCTCACGCGCGTGTAGTGGTGCACAATAGTAGCATAGTCCCCACTACACACTAGTAATTCTTATACTTCACTTGTTTCAATTTATACCACTATACTTGCTTGTGCTTTTCCAATGTGGGACTTTATTGTTTCCACTACCCAATGGTGATAGAAGAGATATTACAATCTCTCTAACAGTACACATATTCCAAAATATTGGTGCCTTACGGGAAGAAAGATTATGATTTTCTTCAAACACATTTCTTCAACTAAAAAGAAGAACAAAGAAACAAGGAGTAGTTACCTGCTGTTGTTCGGAAGCATCAAGGATAAAATGAACAGCACCAAAGCCACTTGCTAATGTCTTTTCATAAAGAGTCCTATTGACCAGCAGCTGTAGTAGAACGTCACTTTAGGATACGTTGCATACATAGGAATCTTAAAAGATGCAATATTTCTTCTCTTAAAATCATATTTCATCTCTTGGCCAGAGGAAAACAAATTTGACTCACTTGATACCTATCCCAAGTCTGTTTGTAACCAAGAACCACACGCGACACATATATTACAAGAGCACTGATGGCAATCACGTCAAGAAATATCGCTGAGCTGACATAACATGTTTGTACAAATTTGTTAGCAAAACTTTTCAAAGAAACGCAACTAGAAAGCAGAGACATACAAAGAATTATCAAAACTGGGAAAAATGAGTAAAAGAGAGGACAAGGGTCATCATAATTCAGCACTGTAAATGAAGACCACATCGATCCATATAGAAAGACCAACACAAGGCTGTAGAAACTACTTCAATTTGACATCAAGTCATTTTGCAGGGCCCCAACCCCACATCCGCCCCCCCCCCCCCCCCCCCCCCCACAAAAAAAAAAAAATCTGTTTCCTTCTGACCATCTTTTCAGAGTCGGGTTAGTATACATATCTGTGATGGTTAGATGTCCTATAAACAAGATTTTCCTGATAAAAAAAATAATTAAGAGAAACAACTGGCGGTGTTGGACACTCATACTCAAAAGAAAAGGCATAAAAAAAACAAACTTTTAAAAATAATAAATGATTGATCAAGTAATATACCGCATGCTTTGTTAAAATAGAAAAATAATCAAGGCCATAAAGTGAATTCAAAAATGCATATATGAATGGTAGTGGGGAGATCATATTCTTATCACCCTGAAGATCAATCAAGCATTATGAATAAGATATCTGTAAATGTTTCCGGTGGCAGAAAGTGAAGAGACAAGTGAGCTTGAGAAAGAGAGGATACGTACGGAGACGATAAGACATTTTCGAATTTGTAATTAATGAAGTATGCTAAAAGCCCCACAATTGTTGCAACATCCAGCCGTACCTAAAAGTCAATAGCATGCAGTTGTGGGGGACAAAGATTCAATTTAAAGGAAAATCATACTTAACAAAAAGATAAAATAAAAATGCCCAACATAGTTATCTAATCATCATTCATGTACTCATTTTGGTAGCACCCCCTTGGTTGTTTTGGGATTGTGGATCCAAAATGTGTGCACTTTTGGTGACCTAGAAAAACTCTTTACATTGTTTTCACTGTCATACTATTTGTAAGACAAAAAAAAAATACCAGTTATGAGGTTTTTAAGGGGAAAAAAAGATTATGCATATCTCTTCCAACTCCTAAATTCTAAATGTAATATTTCATCAATATTCTGAGCATTCAAGTAACTATACTAGGGAGTCTTGAACTAAGAGAACAATCTTAATACCGTGTCTATTATGCGGAACGATAGCTTTTTGTGGGGAAAGACAACCTACCAAAAAAAATAAAAAATTGTGAAAAGTTAATTGCCAAACAAGCTCAGGAAACATGAGAAGAATCAATAATGAACATACTATGCCAGATATACTTACTGATAAATCTGGAATTGGAATTTTCTCGTATATCTTTAACAGCAACGATGGAATTTCAGCTTTCTTTCCGGTATCCCCATTATCTACTTCATCGGTATAGAGCAGAATCAATTCTTCAAATGCTGGCTCCTAATTTGTAAAGACAACATACAACTATACATTAAAAAGATCAACTGGTTTTCAGTTTTCTGACAAGACAAACTTTCAAACAATACATCAATCTGCAATTTAAGAACAATAAGTACTATAAAATAAGTGGAAGGTAAAATGAAAATATCGTCATAACTTTTATGCCTGATCATCTAAACTGAAACCAAAATAATGAGATGTTAGTGATCCCTCCCCCCGCAGATTCAGACAAAACTTGCCTGCAAATCTATTTCAAAGTGAAACATAGAGCCAATAGATTCATCTAAGTGATGTGCTCTCTCATAAGTGGAAGCAAAGGAAAAAAGCGCATAATTCCGAAATCAAGATACCTAGCATCTAGATTATAGCAAAATCTATTTGGAAAAATATAGCTATGATTGAAGCCACATTCAAAATAAGTAATGTGGAAATAAACAGACAGAAAAGTAACTCATAAACACACAGAAAAGTAACTCTTTCTGTTAGTTTACCAATCCATCCCAAAAGCTTTAGCTGTTAGGAGGTGGGCCAACAATAGTTTTATATTTCAACACTCCCCCTCACGTGTAGGCCAGACAATGGACAAATTATAAGAAGCCCGAAACATATTAAAGGCCCAACACGCAATGATAATAAGGGGGGTTAAATAGTGCAATTACAGGGGTTCGAACTCAGGACCTCCTGCTCTGATACCATGTTAGTTTACCAATTCTCCCAAAAGCTTAAGTTGTTAGGAGGTGGGCCAACAATAGTTTTATATTTCAACACTTTCTCCTCTGCTTAAATTTATGGTTCACATGGAAAAAGTAGGGAGAAAAAATAAATAGTAAGATGAACTGACAAAAGGAACTAAAACAGAAAAAAGAAAGGAAAACAGTTATCTAGTTAAAAAGATAGCTGAATAGAAACATTCTATTCTTAAAATAGGAAGAAAGAAAAAAGAAAAAGAAAATCAAGTGTCCAAGGAGATTTGCATCTACGAGAAAAGTAATTAGTAACTCTTACAGAATTGGAAAGGAAAATGTGCATGACATACCTGGAGGATTGATTGCGAAAGAAGAATAGACACTGAAGTTTTCAATGTTTTCCAAATATCATTTCCACAGTATTTCCTAGTAGCAGGTCTCCAAATATCACCAAGTGTTATCCTCGATAAGGAAATGGGCCTGGGTCAAGATGATTCAAGTCTTATTTTGTCATATTCGAGGAAAACAACTTATTGGATAACTTTACATAGTGCAGAAGAATGTCGCTTGTATTTTATTTTATTTTATTATTATTATTTTTTTATGGCTATGACAGTCAGAAAGGCCAGCATTTAACTGCGTTCACTTAAAATCCATATTTCTTTTCCCCAACAAGTTTGAATTTCAAGAAAAAAAAAATTGCCATGATTTGGTTGTAGAAAAGAAAAAGGTATCTGCACAGACCCTTTGTAAGGCTCAGAAGTATAAGTATCACCATCAAGCTCAAAAGGTGTTTCTGGTGTAGGGGAAATAAGTCCAATCCAAGTAAGCAACTTTCTTAAGAGTCTTCCACGAGGACCAACTGGTGATAGAAGTCCTTCATAACGAGAAACCGCCCTTTGAGCTGCAAGCCATATCGGAAGATCCTTATCCGACAGTTCATCTACTCCCAGCATGTCATCAGACGTTCCTTCATTTTGTTGAAATGATTGCTGGAAATGAACTAGCTCCTTAAGCCAAAGCTTCAATCTCTTCGTCCAATCTTTCACTTCTTCTGTTTGTAAAGCATCTTGGACAGCCTGTACACAAATTAAAAAAAAAAAAAGGAATAGGACTAAAATTGATGTAGTACATTACCAAGGAAGTGCAGAACAGGTTTAGAAAAGTAAATAAACGATACTAATAAATATCTAGGAAAAGCATCAAAAGGCCTTTTCAGCAGTCAATTATTTTGAAATCATCCTAAGATCTAAAAGAGTGATAACAAAGACTAAAAGAGATTAGAAGGAGAAACCCTAGGTCTTTGCTGTACTTAGGATCAGAAAAATAAACTTCTCTATTAATCAAAGAATGATATACAATGGCATTATATAGCCGTGTGTGAAGGATACACATCCCACTGAATGGGAAACTTCCTAAAATAACAAATCCTATTTTAGACATTCTATATATAATTGATTACAGAATAAATCTAATCATGGACTAATTACACGGGATTTCCTACACTCCCCCTCAAGCTTGGCTGTAGATGTTGTAGAGTCCGAGCTTGTCAATTAACCTTTCAAAATCTGGTTTCCAGAGACTTTTAGTTAGAACATCAGCTGCTTGACTCAAAGTTGGAACATAGATGATACAAACCGTTCCCTCTTCGATCTTCTCCTTAATGAAGTGACGATCAATTCCAACATGTTTGGTTCTGTCATGATAGACCGGATTGTGAGTAATACTGATAGCAGCTTTGTTGTCACAGTATAGCTTCATTGGTTCGCTGATTTGTTGCTTCAATTCTCCCAGTAAACTTTTCAGCCAAATCATCTCACACAAACCATGAGCCAAGGATCTCAATTCAGCCTCTGCACTACTCCTTGCGACTACTGTCTGTTTTTTGCTTCTCCAAGTGACTAAGTTTCCCCAGACAAATGAACAATACCCCGAGGTTGATCTCCTATCTGTGACAGATCCTGCCCAATCAGCATCTGTATACGCTTCAACACCACGATTCGAGGTTTTCTTGAAGAACAAGCCTCTCCCTGGAGATCCTTTAAGATATCTTAAAACCCGTGGGACAGCATTCATGTGTTCCTCTGTCGGAGCATGCATAAACTGACTGACATAACTTACAGCAAAACTGATGTCAGGTCTTGTGTGTGAAAGGTATATTAGTTTTCCAACTAACCTTTGAAACCTTCCTTTGTCAATCGGTTTGCTCGCCTCCTTGCTGTCCAATTTTACATTGGTGTCCATCGGAGTATCAGCAGGTTTACACCCTAACATCCCGATCTCCTGTAACAAATCAAGAACATACTTCCTTTGAGACACTGAAATTCCTTCTCGGTTTCGAGCTATCTCCATACCAAGGAAATATTGAAGTTTACCCAGATCCTTCATTTCGAATTCTGAAGCAAGGCCTTTCTTGACTCGGACAATTTCTTCAATATCATCTCCTGTTATAATGATATCATCAACATAGACTATTAGGATGGTCACCTTACCCCCTTTGTGTCTGAAAAACAGCGTGTGATCTGCCTGTGCCTGAGTATAACCTTGTCTTTTTATCGCCTTCATGAATTTGTCAAACCAAGCTCGCGGAGATTGCTTTAGTCCATACAAACTCTTCCGTAGTTTGACAACCTTGCCAGAGCTGCCATTATTGAAACCAGGCGGAAGGTCCATAAAGACATCCTCCTCGAGTTCTCCATTTAAGAACGCATTCTTCACATCTAGCTGTTGTAGGGGCCAATCTAAGTTAGCAGCAAGAGATAGGAGTACACATACCGTGTTGATTTTTGCAACAGGAGCAAACGTCTCTTGATAATCAACACCATAGGTTTGTGTATAACCTTTTGCGACTAATCTAGCTTTGTATCTTTCAATAGTACCATCAGCCTTGTATTTCACCGTGAAGACCCACTTGCATCCAACAACAGCTTTGTCTTCCGGTTTTTCCACCACTTCCCAAGTTCGGTTCTTTTCTAACGCACCGATTTCTTCTAAAATAGCAGCTTTCCAAACCGGCTTCTTCAAGGCTTCACCAACTGTTTTTGGAATTTCTACCTCTGTCAGATTTGTAACAAACACCTTGTAGCGTTCAGAGAGCTTGTCGTATCCAACAAAATTCAGGATTGGGTGATGAGTAGAAGACCTGTTTTCCTTTCTCACATTCACAGGAAGTACTAGGTCATGTTTCCCAAGATTTGAATCCGGATTCGAGGCTTGAGATTGCAAGAGCTCAACGTTCTTCGCTTTCTTTCGATTCTTTCTCCTGGAATAAGTTAGCAGATCTTT
Organism: Ficus erecta; assembly: GCA_008635985.1. Classification (NCBI taxonomy): domain Eukaryota; kingdom Viridiplantae; phylum Streptophyta; class Magnoliopsida; order Rosales; family Moraceae; genus Ficus; species Ficus erecta. Next base: position 10,303 of record BKCH01002114.1, on the reverse strand, counting down.
GGTTCTATGATTGACACTAGGAATAGGCTGACCGATTTTTTCTAATGGAGGATTTGTGTTGTCGGTTTCGGGTAAGGGAATGGTTTCCTTATTTTGGTTCAAAGGTTCGGCTTGAGGAGTAGGATCCCAATTGAACTCCCACGGATTTGAGGCTTGATTTAGGGTGATGAGATTTGAATTTTGATTTGTTTCCAAATCGAAAATTTCCTCATTTAAATCTGTATGTGGAACAAAAATCTCACCATTGTGTATTTTAAAACGTTCCAAGAAATTTGGATCACTCTCACTCTCCCCCTGAGGCAAATTTCGGGAATAAAAGGCCTGATTTTCAAAAAAAGAAACATCAATGGAAGTAAAATATTTCCGTTTTTGAGGGCAATAACACCGATAACCTTTTTGGGTAGCAGAATAACCAAGGAAAACACATTTTAAGGAACGGGGTTCTAATTTAGACCTCCCTTGACTGGGCACATGAACAAAAGCGACACATCCAAAAACCCGAGACTCAAGTTGAGAGAAAACCCGATAAGTAGGAAAAAAATTCAAAAAATATTTGAGAGGAGTTTCGTGGTTGAGAATTTTTGAAGGAAGACGATTGATCAGGTAGCATGCAGTTAAGACTGCATCTCCCCATAAATGTTTGGGAACATTTGTGGAAAACATGAGTGCACGTGCAACATCAAGAAGGTGGCAATTTTTCCTCTCAGCCACACCATTTTGTTTTGGGGTATCGATACATGAGCTTTGATGTAAAATACCGTTAGTTCGGAAAAAATCACCAAGAATGGAATTAAAGTATTCAGTACCATTATCGGTACGAATCATCCGGATTTTTGTATCAAATTGTGTTCGAACCATTTGGTAAAAATTTTTGAAAACTGATCCAGCATCTGATTTGTCTTTCAGAACATAAACCCAAGATACCCGTGTATGATCATCAATAAATGTGATAAACCACTTGTGAGAGGAAAGAGTAGGTGCACGTGAAGGACCCCAGATATCACTATGTATGAGAGTAAATGGTGTAGAGGGATGATAATTTTGAGGAGGTAAAAAAGTGCGGGTGTGTTTGGCCAATTGACAAATATCACATTGAAAAACAAGACTTTTATTCAAAATTAAGTGAGGAAACAAACATTTCATATAGGTAAAACTTGGATGACCTAAACGAAAATGTAATAACATTATTTGTTTTTCAACAGAAACAGTGGACAAACACAAAGAAGAGCTAACACTATTTATTGGAGTAGAAACCGAAAGATAGTAAAGCCCATTGGAGACCCTAGCACTGCCAATCCTCTTCCCCGTCCTCAAATCCTGAAAAACACACGAATTTGTAGAGAAATTAACACCACAAGGCAAGTTGGTAGTAAGCTTACAAACAGAAATCAAATTATAGGTTAATTTCGGAACATGTAGAACATCCTTCAACAAAATCGTAGGGGATAGGCGAACAGCCCCTGTCCCAGCCACGGTAGAAAAAGTTCCATCTGCCATTTGAACCTTTTGTTGTCCTGAACTAGGTGTATAAGAAAGGAAAAAATGGGAATTACCGGTCATGTGATCGGTAGCCCCAGAATCAACAATCCACTGCTCACCTGAATTCAGCATACTTGCAACAGAGGATTCCGAAATACCTTGCCTTGCCATATGGGAGATGTTTGCAGCCGAGTTACTAGGGACCGAGTGAGAAGGACCAGAAACAGGCGCACTTGTGACAGCAGAATTGGAAAGAAGATTACACAAGTGTTCAACTTGTGCTTTTGTAAGGTTGACAGCACTAGGAACACCCTGTTTTTCAGTCGGTGGTGGTACCCCTTTCCGTTTAATCCTGTTTGGAACGAAATTCTCAGGCTTGCCGTGAATCAGCCAACAAGTTTCCCTCGTGTGATAAGCCTTATTGCAGTGAGTACACCAGGCATGTTTCTTCTGTTGGTTCGGTTGGTTAGGAGAATGATTCGCAGCAAGAGCCGATGCTTCCATTTGGACAGCCCCGGTGTCACCAAGCATAACCCGACGACGATGATCTTCACGGCGAACCTCTGCAAATATTTCATCTATGGAAGGTAAAGGACGAATACCTAAGAGACGACCCCGTACATCATCCAACTCTTTGTTCAAACCAGCCAAAAAATCATATACACGATCCTTTTGAACAAGTTTTCTAAAGAGAAGAGCATCAACCGGATCCTTCCAAGAGACCGAATGAAACATGTCCACCTCCTGCCACAATTTTCGCAAGCTGCTATAATATTGAGTGACATCCATATCACCCTGACGAAGGTTGCGTGCCTGATTTCGCAATTCAAACAATTGCGAGGAGTTTTCCAGATCGGAATAGGCAAGCGCCACCGCATCCCATATCTCTTTTGCCGTTGAATAGAAGAGATAGGTTTCACCAATCTCATCTATCATAGAATGAATCAACCACGCCATGACTAAGGAATTATTAGCATCCCATGATGCATACGAGGGATCATCAATATCCGGACGTAAAGAGGAACCATCAATGAAGGCAATCTTACCTTTTCCTCTAATCACCAACGCCGCGGAACGAGACCACTGTAAAAAATTCTTCCCGTTCAATTTTTGGGTGGTGATCTGCAAATTGTGAGAAGTATTGTCCATAGTCACAGCAGGGACAATTGTGGAAACCGATTGAGAAGCCCGAGAGTGAACCTCTGAATCATCTCCGCTTGCCCCCGACATGGTTTTCTCAACTTACTAAATCCCTTTTTCTTGCTCTGATACCATAAAAGAGATTAGAAGGAGAAACCCTAGGTCTTTGCTGTACTTAGGATCAGAAAAATAAACTTCTCTATTAATCAAAGAATGATATACAATGGCATTATATAGCCGTGTGTGAAGGATACACATCCCACTGAATGGGAAACTTCCTAAAATAACAAATCCTATTTTAGACATTCTATATATAATTGATTACAGAATAAATCTAATCATGGACTAATTACACGGGATTTCCTACAAAGACCAACAAATATGTAGACTGCAATAGCTTGTACAGTACTTTAAGGACGAGTAAGCATGACCGAAATGTAATCCGTAAAATTCTAAAGAAAAAGAAGAAGATGACCTCAGTTATCCAGCTGCCAAGTTTTGCCAACGGTTTTGATAAAATAAAGAAGATTCCTCTTAGAAGCCTGGACTGTAAGTAATCCAGCTTTTCGACTATAAGAAGGCCCTTCTGTCTCTCAGCTGCATATCCCCGTCTATGAGATGAATAACACGTGAAATAAAATAATGGTCAATAATCTGCATAGCTAACCATCTTGAAAATGAAATGTTAGTTTTTCCAAAATTTATCAAGCCTAATTCTCAAACCAAGATCTTCAGTGTACATGCTTTCTATGCCTAGCAAATTCCTTTTCATCAGACGGACAATTTTGTTTTAAAGATTCAAATATATACAGTGAAATGGAGAGAAACTATGGAAAAATAAAGGTGCATTAAGTTATTAAAACAAGAACCACCTAAATATTATTGCATTGGATTCAGACGCTCTCCTCCAATCAACATATATTGGCAAAGTAAGGAGATAATCTGTATTCAGCGCAGATGTCAGCATCAAATCCCTTGCAGACAATTCTTCAAATTGAGCATCATGGAGAAGTTGCATGAAAGCACGCTGAAATCGAGTGGCCACAGCAACTCTACCCAAAACAGAAAAGATACAGAAGGATTAAGAGAATTTTTTATGTTATTTATCATTTCATAAACAGTGGTTTGTTCTTAATACATAACATGATTCATAAGACCATATTATATGAGTCCGTTGATTAAAATCTAATGTTTACCAGACTGTTCATTCATTCAAAAATGCATATGTTTCATGGAACCAGTGTTGAAACAGATCTATAACTATAACAGATTTTTGTACCTTCAACACCAAGGGACATTTATTAAAAATCATTACCAATCAGAAAAAAAGGGGATAGAGCATGAGGCTCAACACTTGAAGCAACAATATATTAAATTTTTTGACACAAATCTATATCTTGCTACCAAAGACCGTTGGCAATGGGGGGTTTCATGGGGTGTGACTTTGGGAGAGGTTGCGGGTTGCGAGTTGCGGGTTCGATCCTTCCTTGCATAAACTCTAATGTTTACTACTTAACTAAGTTAAAAGTTTGTAACATACTCTACAAATGAAGTGGAAGGATATCTGATAATCTGGTGTTTACCAGGCCGTTCATACATGCATGAACCATGTGTTTCATGGAACCAATATTCCTACATATTTATAACAAATTTTATCCCAGTACCGTGAAAGAAGTCTAAAAGGAATCACTATCAAACAATGTTACTAATAATTGCACAACCAGCTCGAGCTTAAGTGTTAAAGCTAAAGTCAATCAGCAATAGGCAATGGTGAAATGCAAACACTACTTAAAAATAAAAAGGCCCAACATCACGCAATCACATTTTCTTACTGTTTTAACACAAATCCAATGTTTACCCTTATATCAAGAAGGAATGTACTAACTACTGTTTCTTTGGTTGTTATTTATGCTAACTATATCTATGGTTTAGAAAACCTTGCTTTCTTGCCTTCACAAGTTTCAGTCTTTCACTTCAATCAAACACCTCCCTTGTTTTAAGGATATGAGGTCCAAAATGTGACACCGTTAAACTAAAGTGTGAAAGATAAGAAAAGTTATGAGGTATAAAAGAAGAAGTATCCTTACCTTTTGACATTTTTAGGGGAAGAAGAAGAAGAAGAAGAATAAGAAGAAGGCAGGAGATTCCTCAGGTCCAGAATGTAATTGAACGAAACTGGATTCTCAAATTCAACTTCCATGCTCCTCTCAACCCCATTTATGCCAGATGAATCCAAGTCCTCGGGACTATCAAAATCCGAGCATTCTTCATTCACAGTTTGTTGAAAATAATCAGAACGCATCTCTTCCAATATCCCCTTGTGTTCAGCATGAAGAATGGAATCTAAACACCTTCAAATTCCACAAACACCAGAAATTCAAAAGAGAAAAATTGAAAAATAAACTAAGCCCACGAATGAACTTAAGCTCTTACGACGACAGAAGAAGAAAGTGTTTCACTTCATCATCATCCTGATCAACAACGGAAGACGTAGGGAACATGTTCGACAGAATACCGCTGAGAAGGTCAGACTTGGAAACAGGGATGTATTTTTGCCTGGGGACTCGTATCTTAGAAATCCCTTTCCCCTCTTCGTCTTCCTTATCATCTTCTTCTCGGGCTTCCTTCTCTGGAATAGTGTCGTCATTTTTACTCTCCTTGTCGTTGTCGTTGTTTAGGTTGTGGGTTTGTGTGTTTGGCAGGTGAACGGCGTTGTTTTGGAAGGTGCGAGGTTGCGTCGTCGACAGCTCTCGGAAGCCAGTGAGGGAGCAATGGCAACGACACTGCGACGACGACGACGACAACGGTGGAAAGAGAGAGCGGTGGTGGTGGTGGTGGTGCTGTGAAGAAGTTACAGCGAAAGCTCCTCCTCCTCCTAGCTTTTGCAGACAAGAAGAAGAAGAAGAAGAAGAAGCAGCAGCTGCAGCAGCTAGCATTTTCAGGCTCTTTACGGTTGAAGAAGTTGGCGGACGTTTCTTTTTTTAATTTTTAATTTTAATTTTTGTTCCCCCTTTTAAATAATTTTTTTTTCAAAAATAAAAAATGTGTGTAAGTAAACCTCGATTGTCGAAGAAATGAAAAAGAAAAAAAAATATAAATAAATAAAAGGGAGTTTGTGTGGATAAGGATTAGGGAAGTGGGGTGTTGAATTGAATTTCATTCAGAAGGCTGTAAAATAAATGGAGATGACAATCAGTCACAGCACAAGTTGATTCGGGAATGTATGGCTACCAATGAGTGGAGTAATTGCCCCTACGCAATACGTGTATCTCCCCACAAACGTAAGTACTTTTGTTTTTACAAAAAAAAAAAAAAAAAAAAAAAAAAACAAAAATCAAGGTGAATAAAATTAAGATCATTTTCAATGCATTTATTGATGTTAATATTGTATTTATTAATTACAAAAATTCTTGCTGAATCGTAGCATTTGAAACACTTCATCAATCAAATTTCAAAATATAATATCAAAAACCCCAAATGACGGATCTAGAAATTCTTTTTCAGTAGGAATATATAAGATGATGTCATAAAAAAAAGAATTTCAAGAATCTAAAAGAAAGACCTCATCAAATTGCAAGTTTTCTATAATGGCATGGACAATCAACAACAAAAAACAAACAACAAACTACAAAACTCTTTCTGTGAAATAGCAAAAACTCACCCTTATTAGAGAGATTATTGTCATCATCATAAAAAATAGATTCATGTCATGAAAATAGATTTTTGTCATGAAAAAGGGAAAATTGGAAAAATAACCCCGTATAAACATATGATTAAAACTTTTTCCCCAATAAAATATCGATCTATTGATCAATTTTTCATTGGACCAGACACTTAAAATGTTTAATTTACCATCAAATCTTAACTATTACACTTCCCCACTCTCTTTTTCTCTTTCACATCTCTTCCAATCTCTTTCTCTTCTCTCTCTTCCCCTGCCACCTGCTTTCTCCTACCTCCACCCCCTCTCTCTCCTCCCTCCGCCCTCTCTTAGCCTTCCTCTTTCTCCTCTCTCCCTCCACCCCCTCCCTCTCTCTCCGCGATGAGCCATTTTCCCTTCAGAGATCAGTTATCGGCGAGTTGGTGACGAAGATCTAGAGAGTTGGCACTCCTCTCTCTCTTGGTGAGTTGAAGTTGTTGATCAGAGATCAGCGAAATCTAGTGTCGGAGATCTAGACCTTGCGATCTTGTTGATGGATCTCGTCCACGGCAATCGACCCTGCGTCATCACCAACGGCTCTGCCCATCGCCATTTGTCATGCTCCATTCGCGTTCGTAGGCAGATCTAGATTTGAGATTGATGCGAACTCGGCCTCGCGGTCTTTGACGCCAATTCTGTTAGGATTAGTGGCCCAAAACAAAAATTTGTTCATGGATATTAGGCATTTAACTAACAATAAAGGTTATTTATTTATTTATCTCATATATCATATGTTCTGAATACTTTTAATAGTATAGATTTATTTAAAGTAAATAGTATTAAAATTATCGGTATAATAACTTTATTATTATGCATAAGGAAGTGTGTAGAATGATATAATATTAAAGTGATAATATAAATTGAGAGTCGTGAAAGGTAGATATTTTGACTTCAGTAAGACTGTAATGTTCATCTATTTCTACTTTTGTGAAATGATTTGTCTTGACTATTGGAATAGTACTTTCCAAGTATAAACATTGATATATATGAGGGGTTTGTCATATATATTGAACCAAACCTAAAATGATATTAATTTATATAATAATTTCATTTAAGATTAATCAATTCACTTTGACATATATTCTTGTAGATATTTTAATCTTGATTGGATAAGTGATTGCATGTCTGTGTAATGTATATTTTGATTTATCAAAAGCTTAGGAAACGAAGGAATGACAACTTTTACTCGATAAGTTGGATATACATTGCATAGATGATGATAATGTTATTCATAGATATAGAATCCATAATTCTTTCACGAGAGTCAATGATATTATCTTAAAGTTTCATTCGATACTTAATGAAATAAAAAAGGATCCCGATCATTCTATTTTATGAGGAATTTCATAAATATGGTTTGATCAAGATTAAATGACGGAAACTTTAATGATAAAATAATTGAGAAGGTAAAACAAATTTTAATTTTAATCTCAATTATGAATATCTTATAGGGATTCTACATTATAATATATATCTGTCATGGACAAAAGCACTATTAATGAGTTTTCATTATTCGGTATAGAATTAAATAGTTCAGCTTCATACTTACAGTGGAGCAGTCATAGAAATTTAACAAAATGGATAAATTGATTTAGGTTAATTAATTTATCTAATATTATTTTAGCTTTGATTTTATATATCTATCGAGTCCCTTTGTTAGCTCACAAATTCCAAGAAACATCATGGAATAATTTCTGGTGATTCGACACTATGCTGGAACTGTCCCGGATGGGATAAGATGAAGCCAGATGACGTCACCCCCATCCCATGGGAGTAGGCACAGGCCACATGGGCAGTCTCAGTCAGGGATTGTTCACATGTGATAGATAATACAGTCTCAGGTTGTTTCGAATAATTTTGGAAAGAATTAATTTTACCAGTAAAAGAATTTTAATTCTAGAAATTGTTTGAAATTCAAATAATTATTATCATGGATAAGATGATAACATTTGAAATTTAAAGTTTGAATTCAATTTGTTATCTTTGGATAAAGATAACAATTGAATTTAAATTAAAAAGCAGACAAGATAATATCTTGGATTGGATATTCTCTACGAATTTGAATTTAAATAAAAAGATAATTATCCGTGGATATGGATAATCTTTTATTTAAAAAAAAAAAGATAATGCTTGTCAAAAATTTATTAATTAAATATTTATAGGTAGCTACAAAAATTTGATTGATCGATCAATTTTTGACTAAAAAAAAGAAGAACCATTATCTAATTGTTTGTGTTTTTGTTTCTATCACAAGAATTCTCCACAAAACAAAGGTTTTCAAGATTGAGAATGGAGAGACGGTGAAGAAAATAAGTATTGTTTCATGATCGGAAATGCTACCAAATGTGCCCATATACACCCGTAACTAGAAGAGTCATAACATGGAAGATCACGTGATTAGTGCTCATCATCTATAAGCTAGCTTGATCATCTAGAATTAATTGTCAAACCGATATATATTTATATAAATTAATTATTATATATAGCAACATAGATTTGTTCGATCCTATTAGTATGATAAAAATTTTAAAATCCACCATACTTACTTTTCCACTTTGTAAATTGTTTTCACCGATTTTTCCTTCAGCTGCAATCTCTTCTTTCCTCGCGAGTGGCGATCACCACTCTTCTTGCTATCTATGCCTCTCTCCTGATCGGTGAAATCATGGATTTATTTTATTTTATTTTTTGTATTCTGGTAGAATATCTTATGTATTTTGGTGGATTTACTCTATGTATTCTATGTATTCTGATGTATTACTTGTCGTATTTAATTGGATTACTTGTTATACGCTGGTGGATTACTTGTTGTACTATGGTGGATTATTAATTTTGTAGACATATACGTATTTATTTTTTATATGTAAAAATTGATATAAAAAATAGTTTAATTTGAATTTTTTTTTTAAATATTAGTTTGTTATATTAAAAAAAAAAAACTCTCTGGCCAATGGAAACCTGTGTAGGTGATCAGAGACTCGTGGTGTCTGTGTTGAGTCTATTGACCTCGGTCGTCGAAGGGGATTCTGGCATATTACCGATGGTATTCGAGTATAATATCATTTTGATTTTTTTTTTGAAAAACATATTATGTTGACATTTGATTTATCTTATAAGAGATCAAAAATCCTGAAACCACTATAGATATAACAAGATCTAGTAATTTGTGCACTTTTTTTTTTGACAATCCTCAAAATCACCCTTAAAAAAATGAACAAAACCATCTCTAGTCTTATCTTAAAAATATATATTTATTATAAATATTTGTACCAAAAACTTATACCAAACATGATAATTATGATAAAGATTGTTATTCCTCTAAAAAAAGAAAACAATAGATACCTCTAACAAAATTGAAAAAAAAAAAAAAAGAAGTAAATTACTTGGTTACTCCCTAAACTATTGTGTTAGCAATGTTTTAATATCCCCCCCCCCCCCCCCCCCCCCCTTTGGTAGTTGAAATGACCATTAACTCTTAAAATAGTAACAAAAAGTTATTTTCTAATGGAAAAAGGGAATCCATTAATTATCGTTAACAGATTGACTTACTTACTCAGTTGATCTTTAAACTGTTACATTTGTGATGTTTTGATCTGCTCAGTTGGCCTTTAAGCTGATATATTTCTAATGATTTGATCCCCATTCTTTTTTTAGATGAAACCTCAATTTTTTTTATTGAATTTACTAAAATAACCTTAAGAAAATAAAACAAAATAAAAAACCTTAAAAAAGAAAAAAGAAAACATATATAATAAATAGCATATTTTTTGGAACTAAAATAAATAAATAGCATATTTACAAAAATGTTAAAGTAAATAATATTTTTACGTGATTGCATGCATAATTTAATGGTAATTTCACACATGACTTTGGCTCTGTTTGGTGTTACAGTTTGAGTTGAAAATTTTAAGTTTGAGTTGGTTGACTTTTTAAAAGCTAGTTATAATTTTTGTTGACTTTTCAGAAAAAGATAAAAACTGAGAT